>JAJTUV010000739.1:0-566092 GCA_021653895.1 Mastomys natalensis
AAATATTATGGCTATAGAAAGAATACCAAAGCTCAAAGATCAGAGGCAACAGCTTTGGAATCTAAGAAATAGAAGTGGTGGGGCTGCAAGACAGCTCATGGGATAACTCGACTTACTATACAAGCTGACAATTCAAGTTCAAGTCCTGGATTCCACATCAAAGACGAAGGAGAGAATAAACTTCACAAAGTTGTCCTTTGACCTCCATAGGTGCTTTTTGGCATACACACATGCACACTAACATACAGAGAACAAGATGGGGACTGGGGATTGGGGAAGAGAGAGAGTAGGGACAGAGGAGAGGCAAGAGAGAGAAAGGAGAAAGAGGAGAAGAGAAGAATAAAGAAAAGGAGCAGGAGGAGGAGAAGAAGGAGAAGGAGAGGAAGAAGAGGAAAGGAAGAAGGAGAAGGAGAAGGAGAAGAGGAGGAGGAGGAAAGGAGAGGAGGAGGAGGAGGAGGAGGAGGAGGAGGAGGAGGAGGAGGAGGAGGAGGAATGGAGGTTCCTGGTTCCTGGTTCCCTAGTTGTTTTTTTGATTGGGTCAATAAAGATGGCAGAAGTCAATCACTGGGCAAAGATCTAAAGGTGGGATTTTCAGGTCTCAGAAGGAAGAGGAGGAAGTCGAGATTGAGAAAAGGGCTTTTGGTCCAGGCTTTGGAGAGAGGAAGATGGACATCATGTAGGCCTGGGGGCTATTAGACTCCTTGGTGGCTTCTGCCACCAGAAGAATTTTAACATAGAAAAACTCATGAGTTTAGGACAATAGATTTTGTGCGCAGTGGTTGTGTCATCTGGCTGATTTTAAAGTATTAAGATTGTCTGGTGTTTTCCATCCTTGGTGACTCAGGTGGGCAGGGAAAAAGCAGGCTACCAGGGCTGTTGGTTGGTGGAACAAGAGCTGTAGCTCCAGGAATTCTTAGGAGGAATGGTTGTTCGGAGGCCTTGCAATGCCAGCCAGAGGAACAGGCAGCACTCTGGGAAAAACTTTAGCTAGCCATGAGGGCTGAGTAGATAGCAGGGAGCAACTGTTGATGCCAGAGCCTAGCCGGAGCAAGCATTATATGGATAAGACATGACAGAGGGAGACCTCCTGAAGAAGTAAAAAAAAACTCAAGAGAATTAATCAGTAAAAGGTAAAGATTCTTTGTGCCACTCTTCACACGGCACGAATAAAGACCTATGATTGGTGATTATTAAAATTGACTCATAAAAATGACTG
Organism: Mastomys natalensis; assembly: GCA_021653895.1. NCBI lineage: Eukaryota > Metazoa > Chordata > Mammalia > Rodentia > Muridae > Mastomys > Mastomys natalensis. Next base: position 1,217 of record JAJTUV010000739.1, read on the forward strand.
TCTTTTACATGCTCAAACAAAGAACAGAATTAATTTCATTCTTAGTCTATACACCCTACACAGACTAACACAATCCATACATGATACTTGATGATACTTAAATTGTATTTTGAGATTTGTATATTGCAGAATGTACAGCTTGGGTGAGATTCATCCTCAGACATACTGAACTGACCTGTTTGGACTCCTGGTATCATGGATTCCAGGTCGACTTGCCCACATTCAACCTTTCAGACAGATCCAGTCAAACTTAAGTATCAGAGACTGAATAACAGTTGGTGGCTTTATTTATTTATTATTTATTTTTATTGGTCATTTTATTTATTTGCATATCAAATGTTATACCCATTCCCCAGTTTCCCCTTCATAAGCCCCTATCTCCTCCTAGCTCTCCCTGCCTCTATGAGGGTGTTACCTGATCTGCCTGCACATTCCTGCCTCAGCAGCTTAGCATTCCCCTATCCTGGGTCATCAAGCCTCCATAGGTCCAAGGGGCTCCCTTCCCAGTGATGCCAGTTAAGGAAATCCTCTGCTACATATCCAGATGGAGCTACAAGTACCTATGCATAATCTTTGGTTGGTAGTTTAGTCCGTGGGAGGTTTGCTGGGATCTGGTTGGTTGATATTCTTGTTCTTTCTATGGGGTTGCAATTCCTTCAGCTCCTACAGCCCTTGCTCTGACTTCTCCATTGGAGTCCCAGTGCTCAGTCAAATGATTGCCTGTGTATATCCGCATCTGTATTGGTCTGGCTGTAGCAAGCCTCTCAGGGGACAGCTGTATCAGACTCCTGTCAGTAAGCATTTCTTGGCATCTGCAATAGTCACCAAACCCAGACACTATAGCTGTGTCAGCAGATGGGATGAATCCCTAGGTGGGGCAGTCTCTGGAATGCCTTTCCTTCAGTTTCTGCTCTACTCTTTGTCCCTGTATTTCCTTTTGACAGGAAGAATTCTGGATAAATACTTTTGAGGTGGGTTGGTGGCACCTGACTTGTCTTTCTTAAGGCCTAAATAAATCTCACATTTTCCCTAACATTCTCCTCCCCTTTAAAGATATTTCATGGCCTCTATTCAGTAGGAAAAAAATGTGGAGAATCGGTATCCTGGTCCCTTGTTTTTGGTTGTCTGATTATGATTATTTCATAAATCATAATTTGGTTATTATTTTAAAGGAAAATTTGGAAATGGTCTTCATTTTATACAGGGAGGAAATATATGTCATGGATATACTAACTTTATTAAACTAAACATTGTGTAGTCATAATCTTAATTGGTAGAAATCTTTATAATTGATACAAGGTTAAAGATATTTTCTTATGTTAGTACAGAATTTAGTTTAATACATAATTAAGGTTTCTATTCGTATAAATCTATATATTGATACAAAAATTGAAATTGGTATTGTTACTCTTAGACAGGCATTGTGCCTATGCAACTTTTTCAAGAATATGAATTTAGGACTAGATAGCAAACTCATGCTTCTAAGATAATTATAAAAGGATGTTTTTGAGATATTTCCATTAGAAATAGCCGAGAGTAGTTAAAGGGCAACAGTTCAGATATACTTTGCATAGATAGTCTTCAAATGCATCAGAGGTCCACATATATGAGAGTTAAGACATCCCATTATTAAAAATCATTTGTCTAGAGACATGTTTGCTCCTGACAGTAGTACCCCCTTCACAGTTCAGAGAGGACATTGAGCATCATCCTGTCCAGTAGATTGCTGTTGTAGCAGGGCAGCCACTGGGCAGAAGTTGCCCTAATTCATCTACAGACAAAAATCACCACTGTCCATGAAAGGACACAAGATACAGGATAGAGGGTAGCTTAGCTCTGCCAAGACAGAATAAGTAAATCCTTCGTGATAATGTCTGCTTCACTTAAGGTCTGTCAGATGGTTCTGGACAAGAAGAATACAGCACAAGAACTCAGCTCACAGAATCAACTAACCAGGGCTCAAAGCAGGATACAGAGACTGAATTGACAACCGGGGAATGGCTCTGGCCCAGATCCTCTTTGTACATTTTTTTTCTGTAGCTTGTTGTTTTTGGGGACTCTTAACAGTAGGAGTGAGGGCTGTCTCTGACTCTTTTGCCAACTTTGGGAACTTTTCCTTCTTCTGGGTTGCCTAGTTCAGTCTTGATAGGAGAGTTTGTACCCAGTCCGATTATAACATGTTATGCAATGTGGGTTGGTATTTTGGGGAAGCCTGCTCTTTTCGGAAGAGAAATAGAGGCAAAGTAGATGAGAAGTGAATAGGAGGGGAGGTGGGAGACAGAATTGAGAGGAGAGGAAGGAGGGGAAACTGCACTTGGTATGTAATATATATGAGAGAAGAATTTTTAAAAAGCTAATACCCCCCCATGAAATCAGGCTTAGGCAGACCTGTAAAGCACTCTCTTAATTAGTTATTGATGGGCAAGGGCCCAGCCTATTTTGGGTGGTGCCATCTCGGGCTGGTGGTCATGGGCTCTATAAGAAAGTGGGCTGAGCATGCTACACTGAGCTATCCCATAAGCAGTACCCATCCATGGACTCTTCATCAGCTCCTGTCTCCAGGTTCCTACCTTCTTTAAATTCTTGTCCAGATTTCCTTCAGTGATGAACTGCAATGTAGAGTTCTGAACTCAATAGAAAATTACCTTCCCAAGTTGCTTTGGTCATGGTGTGTTATCACATCAATAGCAACACCAAGGCACAATCTGCTGTTGATTCATTAGTTTAAAAATGAGATACAACACTAAGCTGAGAGCTTAGTAGGATTAAGAAAAGATTAGTATTGCCTTAGTGAGTTTATATCATGTCATCTTCTTAAGATGATGGTGAGTTCAAAACCCAGAGGAAGCAGAGTCCTAGGAGCTCTAACCTGGGCAGTATCTCAGGTAAGGATTCAGCGACACCTGCCCCAAACAGGGAGTAACTGGGACCCACTGGGACCCAGGAATCCACTCCTGGTCCAGAGCACTGGTTCCTTCAGGTCTGCGGCCAAGCACTGAGAAGATCTTGGAAACTCAGCTCTAATCCTAGCAACAACGCCTACCCCAAACAGTTCTGACACAACAAAGATAATAGGAAAGACAGACTCCAGTCAAAGACAGCTCAGGTAGCACTAATGAGATCCAGATGGCGAAAGGCAAGCACAAGAACATAAGCATCTGCATCCCAGGCTACTTAGCATCATTAGAACCTATATCTCCCATATTAGAAAATCCTGAATTCCCCATATCACCAAGAAAGCAAGATTCAGATTTAAAATCACTTCTAATGATGATGATAGAGGACTTTAAGAAGGACATAAATAACACTCTCAAAGAACTTGAGGAGAACACAGGTAAACAGGTAGAAGCTCTTAAGGAGGAAACACAAAATTCCCTTAAAGAATTACAAGAAAACACAACCAAACAAGTGAAGGAATTGAACAAACCATCCAGGACATAAAAATGGAAGTAGAAACAATAAAGAAATCACAAAGGAAACTACCCTGGAGATAGAAAACCTAGGAAAGAAATCAGGAGTCATAGATGCAAGTATCACCAACATAATACAAGAGATAGGAGAGAGAATCTCATGTGCAGAAGATACCATAGAAAATATTGACACAACTGTCAAAGACAACACAAAATGCAAAAAGTTCTTAACACAAAAAATCCAGGAAATCCAGGACACAATGAAAAGACAAACCTAAGGATACTAGGTATAGAAGAGAATGAAGATTCCCAACTTAAAGGGCCAATAAATATCTTTAACAAAATTATAGAAGAAAACTTCCCTAACCTAAAGAACGAGATGCCCATAAACATACAAGAAGCCTAAAGAATGCCAAATAGACTAGACCAGAAAAGAAATACCCCCCGTCACATAAATATCAAAACACCAAATGCATAAAACAAAGAAAGAATTTTAAATGCAGTAAGAAGAAAAAGGCCAAGTAACATATAAAGGCAGACCTATCAGAATTACACCAGATTTCTCACCAGATACTATAAAAGTGAGAAGATCTTGGACAGATGTCATACAGACCCTAAGTGAACACAAATGCCAGCCCAGGCTACTATACCCAGCAAAACTCTCAATTACCAAAAATGGAGAAACCATGATATCCCATGACAAAACCAAATTTACACAATATCTTTCCACAAACCCAGCATTACAAAGGATAATATTGGGTAAGCTCCAATACAAGGAGGGAAATACCCTAGAAAGAGCAAGAAAGTAATCCTCTTCCAACAAATCCAAAAGAAAATAGCCACACAAACAATGCCACCACTAATAACAAATATAACAGGAAGCAACAATCTCCTCTCCTTAATATCTATTAGCATCAATGGACTCAATTCCCCAATAAAAAGTCATAGGCTAACATACTGGATACATAAATAGGATCCAGCATTTTGCTGCATACAGGAAATCCATCTCAGTGACAAAGACAGACACTACCTTATAGTAAAAGTCTGGAAAACAATTTTTCAAGCAAATGGTCCTAAGAAACAAGCTGGAGTAGCCATTCTAATATCGAATAATATCAACTTCCAACTTAAAGCTATCAAAAAGGATAAGGAAGGACATTTCATACTCGTCAAAGGAAAAGTCAACCAACATGAACTCTCAATTCTGAACATCTATGCACCAAATGCAAGAGCACCCACTTTCATAAAAGAAACCTTAATAAAGCTCAAAGCACACATTGCACCTCACACAATAATAGTGGGAGACTTCAACACCACTCACAAAGCAATGGACAGATCATGGAAACAGAAACTAAACAGAGATACAGTGAAACTAATAGAAGGTTTTTAACCAAATAGATTTAACATATGTGTGTGTGTGTGTGTGTGTGTGTATGTGTATGTGTATATGTAATATATATATATATATATATAACATTTCACCCTAAAACAAAATAATATAACTTTTTCTTATCACCTCATGGTACCTTCTCCAAAATAAAAACCCTATAATTGGTCACAAAACAGGCCTCAACAGATACAAAAAAGTTGAAATATCCCATGCATCCTATCAGATCACCATGGACTGTGAAAACAGTGACCTTGCTGACATATTAATTTCTAGTAGCTTCTTAGATTACACGCTGAAATCCAGCCCTCCCTGACCACAACAATGAATGGAGAGCATGCTGTCTGGGATGTGGTGGGATTCTGACTCCCAAGGACATACACTATGAGTTTGGCATCAATGTGCTGATATTGAAAGGGGGAGCTTCAAGATGTACAGCCATTATGGAAGTGTGACAAGGTTTCAAAGACAGATCAAAACTTTCCTTGAGTGCTGGAGTCCAGTTCCAGCAGGATTCTGGAATGCAGCATGGACATTTGCCTTCAGGAGGAAATGAAGAAAATGACCATCAGCTGTTGTTCAAGTAAGTGCCCCTGAGTAGCTTGCACCATCCAAAGCATTCACATTAGCAGTTTCAACTGATATTTCTTTAATTGTTTCCAAAGAATCATAAACATTTGCCCATTTTAATTTCTGTTTCTCACCTCCATTCCCTTGTCATCATTAACTGACATTTACTCTATATCTAAGGATTAATCAATGTTTACTTTGTATCAAAGCATAAATTTTATATTACAAGCCACATGATTATATCTAGGCAAGCACATCCTGTTTGAGCTGTGATCAGGCAGGCTACAAAAATGCAATTACATACTCAAGATATATACTCACAATCTATTGTTAGTTTTTAGCAATGTGATACTTTTATATTTTGTAGTAAGCTGAGGGTATGATAACTTATATAATGTTATTGAGGAATAAGTCTAATTTTATGGCCTAAATATCACTTTCATGTGACCCGCTGTTGTGGTCCTATTCTTTATACATTCTCAAAATGATTTATACCTAACTCTGAATTGTTAGGACCAACGTTCTATTTTTCCTGGCAGTTTCTACTTGGACTTTGGCCTCCAGGGCAAATGGGAGATTGAGATGCCTTTACCATTTTTTGGCACTGGAGAAATGTTTGACCCTTAATATCCTCTATCTTTTCCTGAGTAAGCAGGAGAAACTCACTAAGGTTAATAGTTGACTTTTGCTTACTTAATTGTTTTAGAGAAGAGATGATTACATTTCAGGAATCTAGTAGATGTTTTAGGAGATGGCATTAAAAATTAAAGGAACTCAAGATGAGTGCAGAGGCAGCGAGGGAGAGCTATGAGAGCCACTATCAGTGTTCCAAGAAAAAACTCAGGTTCCTCATCAATAATAACTCATCTGAGGAGGATTTTGTTTCTAGTAAACTCAGCCACAATCATGACTGATAAAGCAAAATTAAGTTTATCATACAGTTAAAGTCAGGAGAGCCCGAAATGCTTGCACTCTTTCAGAGAGGAGCAGTATCATTTCCACAGGTCCTTACCAAGTGGACTGGGATCTCCAAGGGCCTTGCCACAGGGAGTTTCATTCTCAGAATACTCATGCTCCATTCCCAGAGGTTACAGAATGGCTTCTGTCACTTCAGGCTGTGTTTTCTGGCTCTTGTGGAAAGTATCCTTTGTGAACATGATTTCTAAAGAAAGTTGGATTCCTCTCTCCCTGGCATACCACACAACTTCTCTCTCTGTCACTATGGACCATCCTCACACAATGTAATGTAACCAGCATAATATTCCGCAGATACTGAACTTTTGTGTGTTGATATTCTAGCTTTCAGTGCTCACAGCTAAATGAATCCCTTTTCTGTACAAAGAATCCAGCCTCAGACATATTTTAATAACACCAAACTGACAGAGGGTAAGCAAAATGTCTCAGTTTCTGAAGCAAGTCCCAATGGTGATACAAAAATGATAAGATATTTCCTCTATGCTCTTTCTTAATTGCTCATTAAAGAAGAGCTAAGGGAGAAAGCAGAGAGAGATTTCCAGGGTTTATGCTGATCTCCTCATACTCTGGATTTGCTCCATCACAGTGTGGAAGCCAACTTCTCTAACAGAACAGTCTTTTCCTTCCCCTCATTGCCATAATCTTCAATATAGGGACTATTTTAATTTGATTAGAATTTAAGAGTATGGTTATACCAGACAAACTTGTGGGTGAAACACCATATACATAAAATAATTAAAAATAAGTTAAAATTAAATTATTTAACACTCATACACCTAATGCGTGTATAATGTTTTTTTCATGCTTTATAAAATGATTTGATTGAAAATCTTCTCTTTCATTGACATTTTTCTCACACTTTCTTTAGAGTCATTTGACTTGCTGTTTTCAAAGTATTGTATTTAGTATTTTTTCTATTTTCTTTTTTTCCCCTGAATCTCATGTACCCTAGGTTGGCCTTGACTTTATTATATAATCAAGCATGACTTTGAATTTCTGTGTCTCCTGCCTCCATCTTCCCGGTCCAGGGATTGGAAGAATACATTGCCACAGCTGGGTTTTTTTTTTGTTGTTGTTGTTGTTGTTTTTTTTTTTTTTTAATCATCCTTACTTCTCTGCTGAGGTTTGGTCTTTTGCTTATATGTAATGCTAAGTGTAAGCTCCCAGGTCCGCGCATACACATAGACCCAAGTGACTCTGTGACATTGCCCTCAAGTTATTTATGATGTGTACATAAATATGCCAACAGCCAAAACTTGGATGGAAGAGACATAGGTGGAGTTTAGGGTTCACAGACTTGGGAGTCAGATGGAAAAAACATGGGAGAGAGAAAAAGGTGAAGCTAGAGAGAGAAGCTTCCTGGGTTAAGTGAGTTCATGAAAACGTGATCCTGAAGTATGGCCAGTTGGAGCTAAGAGCATCCCAGATGAAACATAGTAATAATTCTGGGTTACAGATAGGAAATAGATTTTAGTGGAATAGAGGGTAGACAACTGCCCAGCTCTTGTGCCATGTATGGCATATTGTAAATAATAAAAATAGTGTGCCTTTTATCTTGGAACTGAATGATCAAAGATGGGGTAGAAACTCCAGATTGAGATTAAAAATTTCTAAAACACTAGTCATATTTTTGGTGGGTGATTAGACACTATAAAGTATTTATTATTTTTATTGTATTTACTAAGTTATGAGTGCATGGGTCATCCCTGTCCTGCTTCAGATCTTAGTGAGCTCCTATAAAGTATTGAAATACATTGATTATTCACTGTGTGAATTCATTCCCAGGTTTATGAGCGAGGTTACTATTAAATGGAAATTACCAGAAAAATACAGAATAGAGACTGTCTGTGAGGAAGAAAGGGACAGAGACCTTCAAATGACCCTTGATGTGAGCTTTCCTTCGATGCACAAGTCTCAGGTGCTCCATGACCTCCAGTATCAAGTAAGATATTCACAGCTCTTGATCCAGACAAGGTCATTTCACAGAACTACTGATCCACTGGCACCGATCTGCCCAAGACTGAGAAATGTACTTCTAAAGAGGCCACTGAAACCTGTTCTTGGCATCAGGCCAGTCAAAGTAGCTGCAGTCTGCCATCTTTCAGCTCATGGCTCCTTAAAAACCTTATCCCCTCTTTCTCTTCTTTCTGGAGTCACTACATCTGTCAGAAGGCTGTAGAGCATAATGTTTAGAAGCAAGAAACCCACCGAAAGGTGTCTGGGGGAAAGGCATGCAGGAGGATGATAGCTCAAAGACCTCCTTGGCTCCAAAGCTAATCTGAAGACAGCTTGGGCTGTACAAACCCCCAACTGCACATCACCAATATAGATGAATGAGGTAACCAAGTAAGCCTTAAAAGGTAAAGAGATACAGGATACCTAAGGAGAGTTACTCAGTGCTATAAAGAATTTGCGGAAATACAAACTCACACAAAGTGAAGTTTAGCTGAAGAATTCCCAGTTGTCTTAGCAGGAAGAGCATCATTCTGCCAAGCAGGAAGGTGAGCTTTGTCTAAAATCACCTGTGAAATACAGCCTGGTCAGTCTCAAGATAATTATGAAAGTATTTTGCAGTGTAAATCTCCCAAATTTTCTAAACAAGCAAACCTGGGAACTTCTGTCCCTGAGATTTGTTCAGTTGCTCAAAGTGTAACCCAGGGCTGTGAAATTGTATAAGTCAAGAGAAGTTTCTGTTGATTGCTGGACCCCTTTTATGCATGAGCCAAAACCAGTCATGCACTATTACTAAAGAGTTTCTTTACTAATCTCCAAGTAGTAGAGAGATTTCTCACCTGGAAGGCACATTATTTCTCTAAAATACTAGCATAGTAATAAAAAAAAAAAAACCCACCACCAAAATAAACTCAGACCCAAGAGACCTCAATGGAGAATGCCACTAAAGACATAAAGATGAACTGAAACAAAATCCTCATAAACTTGACATAAGATAGAGGAGGAAGAAATAATTTCCAACCTCTCAGGGTGGCAGCATTTACTGGGCTTCCAGACATGTGATGAGTTATATGTCCTCAGACCAAGACCCAAATCAACCTTTCTGTAAGTTATTTCTCCTCAGATACGTTGTCATCACAATAAGAAATGTAATAAACAAGAAAAAAATGTGCCAAGGATTATGTCCTTGCTGTGGGATCAGATCACATGAACCCCCACTCTAAACAGAGATATTCATTCAGCCAATGTGTGTGACAACAGCAAGTCAACCACAGAATGACAAGTCTACAGAATCTTTAGATTTTGTGGAACTCCAGAGAGAAGCTGTCAGAACAGAAACTGAGTCAAAACAGAAATAGCAGCAAGGGAACCAGAGGAATGTGAATTTGAGAGCAGCTTGAACAGCTGGACAGAAAGACAGGGAGATTATGGCAACATGAGCTCAAAGAACCCATTACCACAGAGTAAAGCCTCACACCAGCTGAGAAAATAGAGCTGCAGCCCAGTTCCCTGTACTGTAAAGGCTGACGGAATTGTGTATGAAGGCATTTCATGTGGCCAGGCCTAAGGAACGAGCGTATATGACCTTGGACAGGGGCTCATTTCTTTCTCAGGCATGGCTTAAGTTTATTGTAAAGATTTCCTTCCTATCACCTTCTGTGTTGGATGTTCACTTTCTTAATTGTAAGCCTGTGAAGGATGCTCGGGAAGCACACTTTAAAGGTGCTAACTTCAAACCTCAGCAAAATCTATATGTGATTATCATCTGTTGTATGGCATGTGCACTGAAACTTTTTAGGTCTTGTTAGGTTTTCCTTCTATATGTGTTATTGTCTGCACATTGTAGGAAAGTAAATATAGCCTGCAGGTGTTAGATGTGTTTATTTTTTAAGATCTTCTTTTTACTTGTTCATGTGTGTGTGTGTGTTTGTGTGTGTGTGTGTGTGTGTGTGTATGCAGTTGTCTGCAGAAGGCAGAAGAGGGTTTCCCACTCTCTCCCTACCTATTCAGTATAGTACTGGAAGTCCTAGCCAGAGCAATTAGACAACAACAGAAAGTCAAAGGAATACAAATAGGAAAGGGAGAAGTCAAATTTCACTATTTGCAGATAATATGATAGTATACTTAAGTGACCCTTAAACTTTCACCAGAGAACTTCTAAACCTGATAAACAACTTCAGGAAAGTGGTTGGATATAAAATCAACTCAAACAAATCAGTAGCATTCCTCTACTCAAAGGATAAACAGGCTGAGAAAAAATTAGAGGATTAATACCCTTCACAATAGTCACAAATAATATAAAATATCTTGGTGTGAATCTAACCAAGCAAGTGAAAGATCTGTATTACAAGAACTCCAAGTGTCTGGATAAAGAAATCGAAGAAGGTCTCAGAAGATGGAAAGATCTCCCATGCTCATGGATTGGAAGGATTAATATAGTAAAATGGTCATCTTGCCAAAAGCAATCTACCAATTCAATGAAATCCCCATCAAATTGCAAATCAATTTTTCATAGAGATAGAAAGAGCAATTTACAAATTCATTTGGAAAAGCAAAAAACCCAGGATAGCAAAAACTACTCTCAACAATAAAAGAACTTCTGGGCAATGACCATCCCTGACTTCAAGCTGTACTACAAATCCATAGTGATAAAAACTGCATGGTATTGGAAGAGAGACAGGCAGGAGGATCAATGGAATAGAATAGAAGACCAGAAATGAACCCCAAACCTATGGTCACTTGATCTTTGACAAAGGAGCTAAAGTCATGCAGTCAAAAAAGGATAGCATTTTCAACAAATGTTGAAACATGGCATGTTGGTTATGGGGGTTATAGTGAGCTTTTGTCTCACTACCCTGAGTATTAGAAAACCTTAATTCTCTGAAAAAAGACTGAAAGTGCTGGAAGAAGTCAGTTAGAATTTAAGCAGAAGCAAGGAGGTAGCAGGTAGTGTAACACTTTATTGCCGGTGTAACAGAATTAATTCCATTAATTGCTAGCACCACTGCTTCTGTAATAGCATTGGCATAAGGAGTTAAGGCAACTATTTTTGTTAACCATCTAGCAACAAAAATGTTACTAATGTATTGAGTATACAAAAGGATTTATATAGGTATCTGGAACAATGAATGATGCTCTATAACCCATTCAAATTATCTGAAGGAGGTTCATTGTTGAAGAGTTAGGAGCCACCCCAAGTGTCATGACAAATATCATTGGAGTAGAGTTATTTTTGAAATTCACAGTGATTGTCATTATAATTGGAAAAAAAGTTTAAAGACACCTGTAGAATATTTGGCATAATCATAACACCTCTGGGGGTGTGTAAACTTTGCCTAGTGAGATTATGAATTTAAAGAATGCTATTCTGTTGACCTTTGATGCTGCAGATAATGCCGATAAAATTTATCCAAGGCCTGAGGTCAATATTTCCATTGGTCAAACCTCAGGAATGGCATATATAGTTTGATCAGGCTAGCCCTTCTTGTCCAGGGAATAATTTTATTCCTTCCCAACATGTTAAAGCCTATCTTTAACAACATCAACATGTTGGCAGCCAAAGTACATGGCTTGAACCTGAAAATGGACCCCCAGACAGAGTTATTAAATTAACAGGCTGAAAAAAAAATAAATTAACAGGCTGGCAAGCCAAGGACTGGCAAGAATCTGCACAGAGCCTTACCAACCTAAGACCTAAGTGCATTGCTTTTGATAATGCATATTCCATGACAGATAAGGAAGGCATTCTTGTCAGAACGACCTAAGCAGGCGCAGTCTTGCTAACAAAATAAAAAAGGGGGAGAAGTGCAGAGCCTTTGAAGCTGCCTGGCAAGAAGATGACATGGGCCAAGGACAAAGAAATGGCCTGCTTGGCAGGAATATGACATTGACCAAGGGCAAGGAAGTAGGCTTCAAACAGAAATCTGACATTAGACTAGAATAAAGAAATAATTTCATGTGGGAATCTAAATCATAGGCTACAACAAAGAAGTAGCCTCAGGCAAGAATCTAAATATTAGGCTTAGAACAAAGAAGTAATTTCAAACAGGAATCTGAATTCTATGCTGTGACAAGGATGTAGGCTTCAGACACGAAAATCACCTTGGGCTAGGATAGGGAAGTAGGCTCAGATACTTGGTCATCCTGATAGGCCTTTAGATACAGTGATCACCAGAGTGTTCACATTATTGGGTTTAATGCCTTGCTTTTTTTTTTTTTTGACTATTTGTTTTTATTGTATTGCTTGTTCCTCGACTATTTGCATCTATTGTATTACTAGACACTCAACCTAGAACTGACCTTAATACATGCATGTAATCAAAGTGGTATAAAAGATAAAGGAAGAGTGGTATAGGATAGGAAGTTCTAGGGAGGGAAAATGGGGAGAGGGGATGACATACATCTGTGTTGTAAATAAATAAAATATCCAATTAAAAAAAAGATGGTGGTGAGTTACAAGGGAAGTACTCTTTCTTAATCTTAGTAAACAGAGGAAGGTCTCATCAGCACAGTAGCTTCCATCTAGTGGGATTGACATCAGACATACAAAGTGAGGACATGATTACTTCAAGGTATGGTTGACAGAAATTTTTTATTGAGATATGAGGGTGAGAGTACAGCCAGAGGCATCTGGAAGAGTTCAGAGCAGGGAGAGAAAGCAGTAGATCAAACTAGGCCATTAGAGGGATTTTGGGGTGGAGAGAGTGCCAAAAAAATGAAAGAGGAAAGAGAACCAAAAGAGAGAAGACCAAGCAGACAGTGGGAGAGTAGCAAGACAGAAGGGCAAAGAGGACCAAGGAAGACTGAGCCAAGAGAGAGGGATCTAAGAGTGTACATGACTGAAATGGCAGGGTTGTGTCAGAATGAGAAGCTCAGAAAGGAAAGCCTATGAGCTGTAGAAGGTTAAACTAGGGGGCAGGGTGAGAAGGGAGCTAAGCATAGAGGAAGTCAGGAGGCCAGTAGACGCTTGGGACTGTGCCAAGGTTGACCATTTGTCTTTTGGACCTGTTACCTCCTGTGGGATCAGGAAAGGATAGCTTGGTTCCTGGTTGGGCACAGGCCTTGAAACCCCAGACCCTAATGGGACAACGGCAGGTATTCTGCCATGCCCCCAGACCATAGGCTCCTGACACAGTTTGAACTGCACAATTCAGTTCTGTTGGGCAACACCCCTACTACTCCTCCACAGGTAGAGGGCATGACTACAGGTCTCAGGGCCTCAATAGATTTCCATATTCATGAGATACCTAAAGCCCAGAGGGTGTAGCCAATTAAGTAGTTCCTTCTTAGACCCTCCGCCCTCCTCCATCCCTGCTTAACTCAGGTATGACATCTGCCATGACAATAAAGCTTAAAAACCATGGACTTCCTCGTATCTTTGGGGTCTGCCGTGAAAAACCATGGAGGGGCCTTCTTAGTATTTGAGCCTCCATTTAATCTCCTGTGGCTTATCTGCATTCCTACCACAGAGGCCGCTTCTTCATACAACTAGCCGAGCAGCCAGAAATCCAGCCAAGTGAGTACAGTAACCAAAGAGTCTCTTTCCTGTGGGTGCTGTGGGGCCTCTCTTTCCTGCCTCGTTCCTCTCTCATCTCTGTTTGTCCATAAACCCCAGCAGGTGTCTGGAGTCCCAAATGGAGATGCCAGCCTCTGGGCCATCAAGAGCCCTGTGTCCCAGTGGAACTTCAGACTGAGTGAGAATTGCCCAAGCTGAGTGTGAGCCTGAAGCATCTGCCAGGTACCGTGGGGAGTGAATTAAGTGAAAGCCTGAGCTTCTGCATCTCCCCATATTGGGTCTCCCTGAACTGCCCTGGTTGGAAGACATAAGGAACCACAACTCAGCCCAATAAAATCCATGCCCATGACCACACGCACTATCATCCCCACAACCTCCCTCCTCTCTCCTGAGTTTTAGTTTCTTTTTCTCACTCAAAGGGCTGTTTACAGCATCTGACTTTACTATTTTTAATCTTGTTATTGAAAGAACTTATTCATGGTTCTTTCAGTTTCTTACCTGCAGTTTGGCTGAACTGAGCAAACTCCCTCCATGGCAATGAAATCCATGTCCTTAAAACACTGCAAACTTTAGCCGAACATCTACCAGACACAAATCAAAACTTTGAGGAGACATAATACTGAGATATATCTGAACTCCCATCTCAGCATGATCTCTATTGGTTTGTGTCATTTCTTGAAAGGAATGAATGAGCCTTGTGACTCTCTGCATGGACTTCATCATCCTCACTCTCAAAACACAAGTCTCTTTGGAGTGGGAGAGAGACTTGCTTTGGTGAGAAAGTTGATCTCTTTATTTATTATTTATTTTGCATTTAAAAAAATAAATTAATATTTATTCATGTAGTTTCCAGATGGGGTTTCTCTGTTTCATATTAAAACATCCCAGTAGAAAAGGTTGATTTGTCTTCTTCTATGAAAACAAGAGACTCATAACCATACAAACACTCACAGCTGAAAACACAAATACCCAATTATCACACAGTGGGAAAAAGGGCTAACTACAATCACCACCACACAAACAATCAGAAATCAAAACAGGATGTCACTATCACCCATTATTTTAGGAGTGCAGTTTACTTGGTGCTGAGGTTCTTACCTCTGGGTTTATGGGATTCTCTTCTGAGTCTAGTACCCTGCATTAGTAAACACGTGAGAAGTTCTTACCTGCTTTTCTTCTCCATGAGGAGGACCCTGACTACTGAGATGGAGGACTCTGACCACTGTTTGTTTTGCCTGCTTTTCCTTTAGCTATTTCAGATTGCTGAGTCACCCAGAGGAAGCACGTGAAGCACTGCTCTCTTTTTGAAACTAAAAATATCTAGAGTTCTAACGATAGCCATAAAAAGATTGATGGAAATATTCCCAGAAGACTGAGTGTCAGAACATGACTTAACCCAAACAGCTTCAGTTTTGAAAGAGACTTCAGAAAGTGAAGTTTTGTAGCAGTCTGAGAAGGCTAGATCTGTCATTAGTAAGTTGAACACTTAAGGTGGTTGGGGGGTTTCATTAGACATGCAGCAAGTGTGTTAAAGCCTGTGTCTTACACATAGCAATTAAATCAATCCCTGCACTTCAGTACCTACTATGTTCTTGGGAGAAGCTCCTAGTAGAATACAGTTGTTCTAGCTGAATGCATAACAAACATTTTCTTGTGATTTTATAGAAACTGAGGCACAGAAAGAAAATAACATTCTGTTTGTGTCAGGAAATTATGTCTGATTGCTCAGTCTTTTGGAAAGTCTCTCTCTCTCTTTCTCTCTCTCTTTCCCCTCCTCTTCTGTCTCTCTCTGATTGTGTCCTTCAACTCTTCCCTTCCTCATTCCCTCTGTGGTTCAAATTTAAAAGTAATAAGGAAAAGAGAAAACTTGGAAGTGTATGTATATCCAAAAACATACATTCTGTTTTGATCTCTTACTTTTGAGCTCTTTTGATCTTTTCTTGCTAATTATAGTCCTTGAGTTTTTTCTTGTCACATTTTCTCTACTCTTGCTATTCTTCCTCACTGACAAAAAATACAGCCCATACAATGTCCTTTTATATTTAGGATTATAATATAATCATGTCATTTCTTCCTTCCCTCATATTCTTTCTTTCCCTCTTTAAATTTCATGTTCTTGCCATGTGGTGATGGTGTATGCCGTTAATCTTAGCACCTGGGAGGTGAAGGCAGGAAGATGTCTGTAAGTTTGAGGATAGCCTGGTCTACAGAGGTACTTCAAGGACAGCTACAGCTACACAAAAGCTCTTCAAAATCCCCAAACAAAAAAAAAAAAAAAAGAAGAAGAAAAGAAAGAAAGAAAGAAAACAAGAAAAGAAAAAAGAACAAAAAAGTGTCCTCTCTTTTTCATTGATTGTTGTTACATGCATATATCTAAATGCATACATTTTTAAAAATATTCTTAAATATAACCTGCTCAGTCTGTATAATATTATTTGAATGTTTCTGAAGCTCTGTAATATCATATCATATTATATCACATATCAAAAGAGCTACAACTGTGATTCTTACAGATTCTTATATAATGTGCATAAATGGTGTCAAAATAGGAGAAAGATTCATGATTCATGGAAAGATTCATGTTTCTTTGGTGATTACTAAGATTAACTTGGTATGGATTTGAGGTAAATTGTGATAAACCAAGGATCCTATACAGGCATAGAGGAACCATAAGAATATAACTGTGAAGACTAGACAGAGCACCAATGGTGAGGAAGACCCTGGTGTGGTTCCCAGAAACTCTTCCAGGCAGTTCACAACTACCCATGGCTTCAGCTGAGGGCATCCAATGCCTCTCGCTTCCATGGACCCAGTATTCACAAGTGTGCACATGTGAGCACTCATGGGCACCAACACCACACACACACACCCACCACACACACACACACAAGTAAAAATATAAAAGTAAACCACTGTTTTATTTAATCTTTATTTATTTATATATTTATTTAACTTTTACTCTCCAGATTTTATCCCCCTCCCCTGTCCACCCTCGGAATGCTTCTTATCCCATATCTCCTCCCCACACTCCCCTGTCCCCACCCAAATAGACCTCTAAACCCCTGGGGCCTCCAGTCTCTCAAAGGTTAGGTGCATCTTCTCTGACTGAACCCAGACCTGGCAGTCCTCTACTGTATATGTATTGCATGCTTCATATCAGCTATGTATGCTGCCTGGTTGGTGGTCCAGTGTTTGAGTGATCCCCAGGTGTCCAGGTTAATTGAAACTGCTGGACTACCTATAGGTCGCCCTCCTCCTCAACTTCTTCTAGCTTTTCTCTAATTCAACCACAGAGGTCAGCAGCTTCTGTCCATTGGTTGGGTGCAAATATAGGCATCTGATTCTTTCAGCTGCTTGTTGAGTCTTTCGGAGGGCAGTCATGATAGGTTCCTTTTTTCAAGAGCTCCATAGCTTCAGTAATAGTGTCAGGTCTTGAGACCTCCCCTTGAGCTGGATCCCACTTTGGCCTGTCACTGGACCTTCTTTTCCCCAGGCTCTTCTTTATTTCCATCCCTGCAGTTCTTTCAGACAAGAACAATTATGGGTCACAGTTTTGACTGTGGGATGCCAACATCCGCCCTCACTTGATGCCCTGTCTTCCTGATGGGGTGGGTTCTAAAGTTCTCTCTCCCTACTGTTGGGGATTTCATCTAAGGTCCATCCCTTGGAGTCCTGAGAGTCTCTAACCTCCCAGATCTCTGGTGCATTCTGGATGGTCCCCTCAATGTCCTACCTCCTGAGGTTGCCTGTTTCCATTCTTTCTGCTGCTTCTCAGGGCTTCAGTCCTTTCCCTTCACCCAATACTAGATCACGTTCCCCTCTTCACCTAGATCACCCCACCCCAGTCCACTTTCCTTCTCAGATCCCTCCCTCTCTCCCAACTTGTGATTGCTTTCTTCTCCATCCCAAGTGGGACTGAGGCATCCTCACTTGGGCCCTTCAGCTAGTTGAACTTTTTGAGTTCTGTGGACTGTATATTGGGTATTCTGTACTTTTATTTTGGCAAATATCCACTTATTAGTGAGTACATACCATGCATGGCCTTTTAGGTCTGAGTAACCTCACTCAGGATGTTATTTTCTTGTTCCACCCATTTGCCTGCAAAACTCGAGATGTCCTCATTCTTAGTAACTGAGTAGTATTCCATTGTGTAAATGAACCACATTTTCTGTATCCATTCTTCTGTTGTGGGACATCTGGGTTGTTTCCAGGTTCCGGCTATCAGAAACAAGGCCTCTATGAACATAGTGGAACCTGTGCCCCTGAAGCATGGTGGGGTGTCTTTTGGGTATATTCCCAAGAGTGATATTGCTGGGTCTTCAGGTAGATCTATTTCCAATTTTCTGAGGAACCTCCAGATTGATTTCCAGAGTGGTTGTACCAGTTTGCAATCCCACCAACAGTGGAGGAGTGTTCCTCTTTCTCCACATTATGATCAACATGTGTTGTCACCTGAGGTTTTGATCTTAGCTATTTTGATTGGTGTAAGGTAGAATCTCAGGGTAGTTTTGGTTTGCATTTCTCTGATCACTTGGGACTTTGAACATTACTTTAGGTGTTTCTCAGCCATATGAGTTTCCTCTGTTATGAATTCTCGGTTAGATCTATACCCCATTTTTTGATTGGGTTGTTTGGTTTTTGGATGGCTATCTTCTTGAGTTCTTTAAATATTTTGGGTATTAGCCTCTATCAGATGTGGGGTTAGTGAACATTTTTCCCCAATCTGTAGTTTGCTGATTTGTCTTATTGACTATGTCCTTTGCTTTACAGAAGCTTTCCAGTTTCATGAGGTCTCATTTATCAATTCTTGAACTCAGAGCATGAGCCACTGGAATTCTTTTTAGGAAATTTCCCCCTGTGCCAATGACTTTAAGGCTCTTTCCAAATTTCTCTTCTATTAGATTCAGTGTATCTGGTTTTATGTTGAGGTCCTTGATCCAGTTGGACTTGAGCTTTGTGCAAGGTGACAAATATGGGTCTATTTTCATTTCTCTACATACAGACATCCAGTTAGACCAGCATCATTTAATGAAGATGATTTCATTTTACCATTGTATGTTTTTGCTTCTTTGTCAAAGATCAAGTGTTTGTAAGTGTAGTTTTACTTATGGGTCTTCAATTCTATTCCACCGATCAACGTGTTTTTCTCTGTACCAGTGCCATGCAGTTTTTATCACTATTATTTTGCAGTAATGCTTGAGGTCAAGGATGGTGATTCTCCCAGCCATTCTTTTATTGTTAAGAATTATTTTCTCTATTCTGTGTTTTTTGCCTTTCCAGATGAATTTGAGAATTGCTCTTTCCATGTTTTTGAAGATTGTGTTGGTATTTTGATGGAGATCGCATTGAATCTGTAGATTGCCTTTGGTAGGATGGCCATTTTTCCTATATTAATTCTGTCACTCCATGATCATGGGAGATCTCTCCATTTTCTGAGATGTTCTTCAATTTCTTTCTTGAGAGACTTGAAGTTATTGTCATACAGGTTTTTCACTTGTTTGGTTAGAGTTACCCCAAATATTTTATATTTTGTGTCTATTGTGAAGGAAGGTGTTTCCCTAATTTCTTTTTTCTTGTTTTTTCTTTCTTTTTTTTTATTGGAAATTTTATTTACATTTCAGATGTTTCCCCTTACCCCATTTCCCCCCCTCCCTCCCAGGAACTCCCTATCCCTTGCCCCTCCTCTTGCCTCTATGATGGTGTACCCCCACCCACCCTCTCTTGTACCTCACTTCCCCACCCTTGAATACCGCTCCCCCACGATGTCCAGCCTTCATGGGACCAAGGATCTCTTCTCCCACTTATATATAGCTCCCTTGCATATATAGCTGGAGCCATGGGTCCCTCCCTAAGCACTCCCAGGCTGGTGGTTTAGACCCTGGGGGCTCTGGTTGATTGGTATTGTTGCTTTCCTCATGCTGTAGTGAATCCTCTCAACTCCTTCAGTCTTCACTCTATCTTCTCTATTGGGAACCCCATGATCAGTTTAATGGTTAGCTGTGAGCATCTGCCTCTGAATATGTCAGACTCTTGCAGACCTTATATCAGGCTCCTGTCAGCATGTACATCCTGAAATCCACATCAACGTCTACCTTTGGTGACTGCACATGGAATGGATACCCAGGTAGAATGGTCTGCGATGGCACCTCCTTCAGTTTCTGTCCTGTACTTTGTCTCCATATTTGCTCCCTTGAGTATTTTCTTATTCCTTCTAAGAAGGACTGAAGCCCCCCCACTAGGTCATCATTCTTCATGAGCTTTATGTGGTCTGTGAGTTGAATCTTGGGTATTTCAAGCTTCTGAGCTAAAATCCAATAATCAGTGAGTGAATACCATGTATGTTCTTTTGTGATTGGGTTACTTCACTCAGGATGATATATTCTAGTTTCATCCATTTACATAAGAATTTATCGAATTCATTGTTTTTAATAGCTGAGTAATATTCCATTGTGTAAATGTACCACATTTTTTGTATCCATTCCTCTGTTGAAGGGCATCTGGGTTCTTTACAGTTTCTGGCTATTATAAATAAAGCTGCTATGAACATAGTGGAGCATATGTCCTTGTTCTATGTTAGAGCATCTTCTGGGTATATGCCCAGGAGTTGTATAGCTGGGTCTTCAGGTATTACTATGTTTAATTTTCTGAGGAACTGCCAGACTGTTTTCTAGAGTAGTTGCACCATCTTGCAATCCCTCCAACAATGGAGGAGTGTTCCTCTTTCTCCACATCCTTGCCAGCATCTATTATCACCTGAGTTTTTGATCTTAGCCATTCTGAGTGGTGTGAGGTGAAATCTCAGGGTTGTTTTGATTTGCATTTCCCTGATGACTAAGGATGTGAACATTTCTTTAGGTGCTTCTCGTCCATTCGTATTTCCTCAGTTGAGAATTCTTTGTTTAGCGCCATACCCCATTTTTTAATAGGGTTATTTGGTTGTCTAGAGTCTAATTTCTTGAGTTCTTTGTATATATTGGATATTAGTCCTCTATCGGAGTGGGATTGGTAAAGATCTTTTCCCAATCTGTTGGTTGCCGTTTTGTCCTATTGACAGTGTTCTTTTTCTCAGCCTGTTTATCATTTGAATAAAGGAAGGCTACTGATTTATTTGAGTTAGTATGATGTCAATACACTTTGCTGAAATTATCAGCTGGAGAAATTCTCTGGTAGAATATTTGTGATCATTTATGTATACTATCATATCATCTGTAAATAGTGATACCTTTATTTCTTCTTTGCCAATTTGTATCCCCTTGATCTCTTTTTGTTGTCTTATTGTTCTAGCTAGCACTTTAAGTACTATATTGAATACATATGGGGAGATGGGCATCCTTGTCTTGTCCCTGATTTTAGTGGGAATGCTTCAAGTATGTCTTCATTTAATTTGATATTGGCTCTTAGTTTGCTGTAAATTGCTTTTATTATGTTCAGTTATTAGCCTTGAATTTCTGATCTCTCCAATACTTTTAACATGAAGGGGTGTTGTATTTTGTCAAATGCCTTTTCTTATTCTAAGAAGATGATCCTCTAATTTTTTTCTTTGAGTTTGCTTATATAGCGGATTACGTTAATGGATTTTCATATATTGAAGCAACCATGCATCCCTGGATGAAGCCTGCTTGATCATGTTGAATGATCATTTTGATGTGTTCTTAGATTTGGTTTACAAGAATTATACTGAGTATTTTTGCATCGATATTCATAAGCAAGATTGCTCTGAAATTCTATTTTTTTTTGTTTGGGTCCTTGTATGGTTTAGGTATAAGAGTAATTCTGGCTTCATAGAATGAATTAGATAGTGTTCCTTCTGTTTCTATTTTATGGAATAGTTTGAGGAATATTGGTATCAGGTCTTCTTTGAAGGTCTGGTAGAACTCTGCACTAAATCCACTCTAGCCCTGGGCTTTTTTGGTTGGGAGGTTTTTAATGACTTCTATTTCCTTATGCGATATGGGTCTGTTTAAAAAGTTTACCTGCTCTTGATTTAACTTTGGTATGTGGTATCTATCTAAAAAGCATCCATTTCATCAAGATTTTCCAGTTTTGTTGAATATAGGCTTTTATGCTAGGATCTGATGATTTTTTTAATTTCCTCCATTTCTTTTGTTATGTCACCCTTTTCATTTCTGATTTTGTTAATTTGGATACTGCCTCTGGGCCCTTTAGTTAGTTTGACTAAGGGTTTATCTATGTTGTTGATTCTCTCAAAGGACCAGCTTTGGTTTTGTTGGTTCTTTACATTGCTTTCTTTGTTTCTATTTGGTTGATTTCTGCTCCGTGTTTGACTATTTCATGCTGTCTACTGTTTTTGGGTGGGTTTGCTGGTTTTTGTTCTAGAGCTCTCAGGTGTGCTGTTAAGTTGCTAGTGAAGATCTTTCCAGTTTCTTTACCAGGACACTTAGTGCTATAAATTTTCCTCTTAGTACTGCTTGCATTGTGTTCCATAAGTTTGGGTATGTTGTGTCAATATTTTCATTAAATTCCATGAAGTCTTTAATTTTTTTCTTTATTTCTTCTCTGTCCAAGTTATCATTGAGTAGAGAGTTGTTCAGTTTTCACATGTGGGCTTTCTGTTGTTTTTGCTGTTATTGAAGACCAGCCTTAGGCCATGGTGATCTGATAAGATGCCTGGGATTATTTCAATCTTCTTGTATCAGTTGAGGGTTGTATAATGATCAATTATATGGTCAATTTTGGAGGAGGTACCATGAGGTGCTGAGAAGAAGGTACATGCTTTTGTTTTAGGGTGAAATGTTCTATAGATATCTATTAAGTACATTTGGTTCAAACCCTCTATTAGTTTCATTGTATCTCTGTTTAGTTTCTGTTTCAATGACCTGTCATTGGTTAGAGTGGGGTTTGAAGTCTACCACTATTATTGTGTGGTGTTCAATGTGTGTTTTGAGCATTAGTAATGTTTCTTTTATAAATGTGGGTTCCCTTGCATTTGAGGCATAGATGTTCATAATTGAGGCTTTCTTTTCGTGGATTTTCCCTTTAATGAATATGAAGGGTCCTTCCTCATCCCACTTGATAACTTTTGGTTGAAAGTCTATTTTTTTTTTAGAAATTAAGATGGCAATTCCAGCTTGTTTCTTGGGACCATTTGCTTGGAAGACCTTTTTCCATCCTTTTTCTTTCAGGTTGTGTCTGTCTTTGTTGTTGAAGTATGTTTCTTGTATGCAGCAAACTGCTGGATCTTATTCATGTATCCAGTCTGTTAGCTTCTGTCTTTTTATAAGTGAGTTGAGTCCATTAATATTGAGAGATATTAAAGACAGATGACTGTTGTTTCCTGATATGTTTGGTTTCATAGGTGGCTTTATGTGCATATGGTTCCCCCTTTTGGCTTTGTTGGGAGATGCTTAATATCTTGTCTTTTCTTTAGTGTAGGTTCATTCCTTGTGTTGGTCTTTTCCTTCTAGGATCCTCCGTAGGGGTGGATTGGTAGATAGATACTGTTTGAATTAGGTTTTGTCCTGGAATATTTTGTTTTCTCCATCTAAGTTCGTTGAGAGTTTTGCTGACATTTGTGTTTTCCTAGAGTCTGCATGACCTCTGACCAGTCTCTTCTGGCTTTCATAGCCTCTGTTGAGCAGTCTGGTGTAATTTTGATAGGTCTACCTTTGTATTTTACTTAGCCCCTTTCCCTTGCAGCTTTTAATATTCTTTCTTAGTTCTCTGCTGTTACTGTTTTGATTATTAGATAACAATAGAATTTTCTTTTTGGTTGCATTTATTTGGTGTTCTACAGGCTTCTTGTACCTTTATGGCCATCTCTTTCTTTAGGTGGGGAAAGTTTTCTTTAATGATTTTGTTGAAGAGATTTTCAGGTCCTTTGAGCTGCAAATCTTTGTTCTCTATTCCGATTATTCTTAGATTTGGTCTTTTCATTGTGTCTTGAACATCCTGGATGGGTTGGGCTAGGAGTTTTTATGTTTTGAATTTTCTTTGACAGTTGTCGCTCCAAGTCTCTTCCTAATGATTTCTTCTACACACTGAGATACTCTCTTCTATCTCTGTTATTCTGTTTGGTGATATTACATTTGTAATCCCTGTGACCTCTTTCAGGTTTTTTCATTTCCAGGTTTGCCTCCATTTGTGTTTTTTTACTGCTCTACTTTCATTATAGATTTTGAACTTCTTTACTCAATTCTTCATGTTTGATTGAGTTTCTGTATTTAATTTCAAGGATTTGTTTGTTTTCTCTTAAGGCTTCTACCTGTTTGTTTCACCTGTGTTTTCTGGTATCTTCAGTGAGTTATTTATTTCCTTCCTTAAGGACTCATTATCTCATGAGAAGTTTTAGGTCAGCTTCCTGATTTTCAGGGTGTTGGTGTATCAGAAGCTGTCTGTGGTGGGAGAACTGGGTTCCGTTTTGCACGTATATTGGTTTCAGTTGCTTATGCTTGTGCTTGGCTACCATCTGGTTGCCCTATGTTGTGTTTTGGTGACTCTGTCTGGAGTCTGCTCTTTGCCCTGGGTTGCTTCAGGTCTCCAGTAGACCTGTGGCCCATGCTGTACAGAGCCCCTGTGACCTTCAACTTGGGCTCTTACGAGACAGAGAGCTACTGATCTCTTGTCTGGCTGGAGTAGGCTCCGGAGGGCTTTGGACTATTAGGTCTTCAGAGGAGCAATCAAGCTGTTGTCTTGTGTGAAGATGTTCAGAGTGGGGGCTATGGATTGTGGTTTATGTTTCCTTGTGTGCAGCAGAACTCCCAGGAGGCTTTCAGTCTGTCAGGCCAGTGGTTCCACATGCCACAGAGACTCTGCCAGGTCTTCAGACTATGTTGTCTCTTACCTAGTTTCCCTGTGTACAGAGGAGCTCCAGGCATGCCTTCAAGCTGTGGTTTCTTCAGAGGAGCAGACAAGCTGGTGATCATTTGCTCAGTTTCCCTGTGTGCAGCAGATCTCCTGGGATGCCTCAGGCTGTGGTGTTAGTTGCCTGACTGCTCAGAGTGCAGCAGATCTTCTGGGATGGCTCAGGATATGGTGTTTTTAAGGGAGAAGTCCAGCTAGCAGTCTGGTCCAGCAGAAGGGACAGGGCAGAACTGGAATGGTATTCAAAGGTAGGGGGTTTGGTGGGTGATGGGTCCTGAGTCTACTGGGCTCACAGCGGCAGCCATGAGACTTTTGGGGCATTCTAACTAACACTGCTCTGAGTGCAATGGATCTTTTGGGATAACTCAGGATATGGTATCTTCAGGAGAACAGACTATGTAGCTGTCTTAGTAAACTATTTTTTTTCAAAAACAAATATAATTAAAAATGGTATCACAAAGAAACCACAGTTGTAATGTTACATAAAAATGAAAACACCATCCACTTCAGACAAAAGCAGAAAGTGAAGGGTTACTCAATAAGACATACATGAGAAACACAGAAAAAAATAAAATGCACTCCATAGTAGTGAATTTAACAACACAGAATAAAAGTAAAAAAAAAAAAGTTTTTACTGAAAACCCCTACAACTTCTGAACATCATTTAAAAAATAATCTTTGCATCAACCTCTACCTTTGGTGACTGCACATAGGATGGATATCCAGGTGGAATGTACATGCTAAAAGGAGCCTGATATAGCTGTCTCCTTAGAAGTCTGCAAGAGTCCGACATACTCAGAGGCAGAAGCCCACAGCTAACCATTAAACTGATCACGGGGTTCCCAATGGAGAAGATAGAGTGAAGGCTGAAGGAGTTGAGAGGATTCGAGACACCATGAGGAAAGCAACAATCCCAACCAACTAGAGCCCCCAGGGTCTAAACCACAAGCCTGGGAGCGCTTAGGGAGGGACCCACGGCTCCAGCTATATATGCAAGGGAGCTATATATAAGTGGGAGAAGAGATCCTTGGTCCCATGAAGGCTGGACGTCGTGGGGGGGAGATACTCGAGGGTGGGGAGGTGAGGTACAGGGGAGGGTGGAAGGGGGTACACCAACGTGGAGATAGGAGGAGGGGGGAAGGGATAGTGAGTTCCTGGGAGGGAGGGGGGAAATGGGGTAAGGAGAGAACATCTGAAATGTATAAAAAATTTTCCAATAAAAAATTTCTAATAAAAAAAAAAAAAAGAAAGAAAACCCATTCCTAGATATATGCAGTGGATGGAGCTTCTGTGAACACTCAAACACACATGTCTTCATTCTCATTTATTTGGTAGAACTGTGAAAAGAATTGTGGTCCTACAGAGGAGAGGCTTAGTGTCCAAGTTAACCAAAGAAATGTTTGAAACTATGAGACAATTTTTTATATAGGATAAAGGTCATTTCTCTCACTTCTTAACACACTGGAGAAATAGAATAACATACATTTCTACCAAACAATGGGCTGCCATTGTGGCAAGGACTCAAGTGGATTATCCTAAGGATAATACTTCTGCTCTAGAATGTGATGTATGTCAAGTTATTTCATCTTTGCAATGTGACCAATAGTTGAGGTATATTAAATGAAAATTGTTCTTATTAATTTATAAGATAAAGTGCCCGTGGCTTTGGGAATCAGTCCCAGAGCACACGGTTTTCACATACTTCTATATTGTGGTTAATTATACACAATAATAACTTAATAAAGATAATTACAAGAATCTAAAAAAAAATAATAATCTTTGCAAACGTGAGAATTAATTAGTATGAGAGAAGAATGTACTGTTCATCCAAGGAAGCCACAGTATGAGAGACATCCTAATATGAGAGACAGAAGAGCAGATTCAGGCACAGGGTAAGCAGCCAGCTAAAGGTGGAGGTAGAGACATCGGGAACTGAAAGCAAAGTAATGCTGGCAGCCCTGGTGCCTGGAAGCAATATGTAGCAAACTTTTTCTTTCCCAAAAACATGGAGGGAGGGCGACTTGGTGACATCTTAGTTTAGCTAACCCTTTTTGCTGAACTGTAGGAGGATGAGTTTCCTGTTTTAAGACACCACATTTGTGATATGTTTCTATTAACTCTTATTTCTTAGGATTTGAACTCGGGTACTCATGCCTATGTAGCAAATGTTTTTATTAACTCATCCATTTCTCCAGACTATCTATCTATCTATCTATCTCTCTATCTATCTATCTATCTATCTATCTATCTATCTATCTATCTTACATACATACATACATACATACATACATACATACATACATCATGTAGAAATGATTGCAAGTGAACCAACAGTCAACTGGTTTCTTGCCCCGCCTCTTGACAAATAGTTGACTTTATTTAATCTTATTTAATATAAACAGGAAACACTTAGATTAAAAGTGTGTGCTAGGACAGGGCCACACCACAACTAGAAATATGTTTCCCAATAAATAACTATCTTGTGGTTCACAATGTGATTAAATACCTTAAAATATTTCCCCCTTTTGTCTAAATAAACAAGAAAAACTTAAAGTCTAACACAGTGAATCAATTTACAATATTGAAACTATTTCTGCCAAGCTTTCCATAATGTCCAGCTTGGTTATATTTGGTCGTTTTAGGATTATTATTTTTATGTTCAAGTTCTGTTAAATGTTCATATCTTCCTCCTACAAACTCAGCCATTTGAATGTCCTGAGCAGGATGAAGTAGCAGAACTTGGTAGCAGAACCTCTTCTACCTGTATGTATGGGACATTTTAGCTCAGTGGTTAGCATTACTACAATCCAGATGGATTCACTGTTGCAGGGCCCCATCATCTTCTCTGAGACCTCAAAGGTTACTGTTAGGAATGGTAGAAAAAAAATTTCAAATCTATATTCACCAGATCTCAGAAAGTTTTGAGGACCAGAATCTATTAAGTACATTTGAGGTACACAAACTTTGTTGCTAGTTACCTGCTACAGACTCAAACCTGAAAACACATACAGGAAGCTAGATGATGCTTATTTCTAGGGTTAGTTAATATTCTTTATGACTGTTATTGTCGCTACAGAAAGTTTATTTCTACATAATAATCTTATAGATTTTGAGATAATATTTATACCTTAAATATTTATACCTTATACCATAATAATCTTATAGATTTTAAGATAATATTTATATCCAAGAAGGAAATGAAGGAAGGTGGTTCTTCTGATATGAGACAGATTTTGGATTTTCCTTTAACAAGATTACATAGATTTAAAGACAAAGACAGCCATGCTCTAACCCCAGTGCCCCTTTAAGTTTGAATTGAATTGGGACCACATGAAGACCATTTGTGTCTTATGCATATAGAGGGCAGCAGAGACAAGACAGAGGTGGGCAATATCACTCAGCCACTTAACTCTTTTTTGGGATTTTGGGACTCATTCTTTTTTTGTTGTTGTTGTTTTTGTTTGTTTGTTTGTTTTGTTTTGTTTTTTTGTTTTTTGTTTGTTTTTTTTTTACTAATATAGTACTGATTTTATAATTGATTTCTTTTTTACATTCATTTTGATTTTTTATTTTTTGTACCCTCATCTCATACCCCCTCCCATGTGCCTTTAAGACTGTGCTCCCCACCCACCCACCCACTCCCACATCACTGTGCTAGCATCTCCCTATGCTGGGGCATCAAGCCTCCATAGGACCAAGGGACTCCCCTTCTATTGATGCTAGATAAAGCCATCCTCTGCTTCATATGTAGCTGGAGGCATGGACCCATCTATGTATACTCTTTGGTTGGTGGCTTAGTCCCTGGGAGCTCTGAGGAGTCCAGTTAGTTGATCTTGTTGTTCTTCCTATGGGGTTACAATCCTCTTCATCTTCTTCAGCTCTTCCTCTAACTCTTCCATTGTGGCCCCCATGTTTAGTCCAATGTTTGGCTGCTAGCATTTGCATCTGAATTAGTCATGTGCTGACAGAGCCTCTCAGAGGAATGCTATATCAACCTCAGGTCAGCAAGCACTTCTTGGCAACAGCAACAATATTGGGGGTTGCTATGTGTAGATGGGATGCATCCCAAGGTGGGAAGTCTCTGTATGACCTTTCCTTCAGTCTCTGCTCTGTTTCTTGGCCCTGTGTTTCCTTTAGATATGAACAATCCTGGGAAGGTTTCACTTGTCCTGTGGTCTCTCAATTACTTAGTTGGATGCTCTTATTCTCCTGAAAAAAAGAAAAAGAAAACTCTGCCCCAACCGTAACTCTGGGGGTTTCTTTTTTGGCAGGTTATATCTTTCCTAGTACAATTGGGGGGTGGGCAACATTGAAAACATTACCTTACAATTGAATCTTTTTTCTTTTCTTGGATATTTTATTTATTTACATTTCAGCTTTATCAGGCTCCTGTCAGCAAGCACTTCTTGGCATCTGCAATAGTGTCTGGGTTTCGTGACTGTATATGGGATGGATCCCCAGGTGGGGCAGTCTCTGGATGGCCTTTCTTTCAGGCTCTGTTCCAGACTTTGTCTCCATATTCCTCCCATGAGTATTTTGTTCTCCCTTCTAAGAAGGACTAAAGCACCCACACTTTGGTCTTCCTTCTTCTTGAGCTTCAGGTGATCTCTGAATTGTATCTTGGGCATTCTGAGTTTTTGGGCTAATATCCACTTATCAGAGAGTGCATACCATGTGTGTTCTTTTGTGATTGAGCGCACTCAGGATGGTATTTTCTAGCTCTATCCACTTGCCTAAGAATTTCATGTTGTCATTGTTTTTCATAGCTGAGTAGTACTCCATTGTATAAATGTACCACATAGTCTGTATCTATTCCTCTGTTGAGGGATATCTGGGTTGTTTCCAGCTTCTGGGTATTATAAATAAGGCTGTTATGAACATACTGGAGCGTGAGTCCTTGTTATATGTTGGAGCATCTTTTGGGTATATGCTCCTGGGAGTCACAGCTTCTCTGAGTGATGTAAGGGTGGATAGGGAGCCAGAGCCCTGGGTTTGCTCTGGGCAGAGGTGCAAGCTGGAAGGAACCCATGCCTCTGGCTGGGGAGGGGGCTGTGTTTCCCTGGTTCCTGTGGGGGTCCCAGTTATACTGGGTGTTGGGAAAGATGTTGTGGCCTCCTCACTTATGATCCTGGCATATTAGAGCACCTGGGAGTCGAGCTTCCTCTGAGTGTTGTGGGAATGGGTGTGCAGCCAGCACCCAAGGCCTGCTCAGGGCACAGGTTCAGATCAGAAGAACACAATTGAAATTTGTAAAATTCTTTTTAAATTTTAAAACTAAAATATACCTTATTATGTGTGGACAAATATACTTATATCCGCCTTTCTCTTTTTATATAAATTCAAAGTTTAAATATATTTATTTTTAGATCACATAGGACATTCACTTGGAATGTCAGCCTGCCTTTTGCAAACAGCTTTTACATTTAAGTCACTGTGATTCTTATGTGCTTGTCTCTGCCTCTCAAGTTTTGGAATTAAAGATGTGAACCAACTACTGACTATGGATTCCTTATAATAGTTATTTGCATAGGGTTGTCCTGGTTTAAGTTGGTTCTCCACTTCCCCTTACTTTATAGTGTTAGAGGCAAACTGTTATGTTTTCCAAATGTGTAATGTATCATTCTTCCCAATTTATTCTGAATTTGTTCCCTGGAAAATTTTAATATCCTTGTCTTAATTAAACATGATGCCAATTTGTCCACTATTTCATTATTTTCAGACATTCTGCCTCTCTTGCCTGTATGTACTACATAAAACTTGACATCTTTGCTGAGTTTTACTACATCTTGTCATCTCCATTCATGCTTCCCATGACCAGGTATCTTTACCATTTTCTGCCAGTTAGTGGTTTTTCCATTTTGGTAACCATAAGCTATACCATTGCACACACATCATGAATTGGAGAAGATAGAGATTTTCCTTTTGCTTTCCTAGTTGTTTGTCTTATAGCCAATAGTGCTGCACTGATTTGGTGGTTCTTTCCTTGGTAGCTGCCATTATAGTAACCCTATAAACAGTTTTTATAATAATCTGTAAATATGGTATGTAATTTCTCTACTGTGCAAACGTACCAATTAGAAGCTATACCTGAGTTTTGTCCCTGGTTTGTTGGATTAAACGCATGTGCCACCACTACTTTATTCAATGTAACTCTAGAATTTAGAAAACAACTAGTTTATAGAGATCTGCCTATCTCTGCTGGAATTCAAGGCATGGGCTACCATCATGCTGTTCAAATATTTTATCTTAGCTCGAAACTGGGAGAGTATATGTCTTACCTTTTGAGAAAACAGATTTCAACTGTAGTAATTCTTTGAATTTACTCAAAATACTTTAAATCTCTTAACTTTGTTTTTAATACCAAACAACAATAATATCCTTTTTATTTAAGAAGAAAATTAAAAAGCTAATGTCCAAGATGGTGTAGGCCACATGACAATCTACAGTCTAACATTTTACATGAAATAAAGACACAGAATTTAAGAAAACCCATTTTTCATTTCATGTCAGCAAGGCAAGTGTGCCTTTTGTAAATTATCGTTCAAAATTATTATCATTTTTTATTTTTACGTTTTTATGCCTGATCACATAAAATATACTTGTTAGCCTTTATAAGCTATTTTGGACTGAATAACCAAGCTGTCTGATGAGCTATCACCTCTCCTTACTCAGGAGGGCTCTCCTTTTTTAATCTAATCTTTATCAACCTTGATGGTATCCACAATTTTTCCTCTCCTGTGGAAACAAAGACAAAACCTCTTCCTCAATGTAACACATATCTCAGTTTCCATTCTGGGTTCAACACATCTTTAAAATATACAGACTGATTTTAATTATCCAATGTCTCCCCACGACTATTGTTACCTTCTCATTATTATTTTAAAAATGAAATTTGTTAAAGCACTGTTTAATCTATCTCTGAGGGTCTTTGTTACCCATTTCTGTTTATTAAAAATATTTTTTAAAGTGTGAATAGATCTTTCTATAAGTGCTTGTTCTGTAGGCTTGTGTGGTATACATGTAATATCCTTTACATTATAATATGTATAAAAGTTTCATTTTACTAGAGACATACACTGAAGCATTGTGAGTCTTAATTTGTACAGGTATCCCCATAATTGCCATAACTTTTAATAAATTAAAAATAAGCCTTTAAATTTTAATAATTTAAAAATATGATTAAGGAATCAGCCTTTTCTTTTCACAAATTAAAGAAATTGCCCATTGAAATTCTGAGTATTTATCTATGGTATGGTGCACATACTTTAATTTTCCAAACTTTGCAAAATGATACAAATCAATTTGCCAAATTTCATTTCTTTGGGTACCTATTGGGTTACTTCCCACAGGTAATGGAGTTTGGTTATAAAAAGAACAAGGACATTTCCTTATAATTTCCCTTTCTTGTTGCCAAGTGATAGAGATACCTTTCTTCAAATCTTTCTTATTAACATGATGTTTTTATAAAGCTCTGAGGTTTCTAGGCATTTCCTGTTATTAATTGATGAATTTCATCATTATCTTGTGCTAGAGGGCCTATGATATGTGTTATATATGATAGATGATTTCTATCTTTGCTTGTTGTAGTTGAATGAATAGCAAAATTATTCCTGAATAATCCAGAATATGCTCAGCAGTTTCAACATCTAAATCAACTCTTTCTGCATATTGTGAGTCAGTATCTATATTGAGAGACTTAGGAAAATCTAATGATACCATAAGAATGGAATATAGGTTGATCCTTTTAACTGAATCATAAGGGCTCTGAGCCACTTTACTTATTTTTGTTTCTGATTATAACATGTTTTTCCTGATTTATTTGCATCAGTATTGAATGTAATGCCTCCAGAACTTGATGTCTTTTTAATTATAATAGGGAGGATCCAATTAGTTCTTTTCATAAACTGAAGTCTCTTGAATTTCATGTATGTGCCAGAGTTGAGCCACACTACAACTAGAAACAGTTTTTTTCCAGTAAGAAGCACAATCTTTGGGTTCATGGTGTGAGCAAATATCCTTCAACACTAGCGTGTACAAAGCATATGAGAAAATATTTCTTTCTGTGTGCAAGCAGGAACAGCATACATTGAAGCAATAAGTAACTAGGCATTAGGGAGTTTCAATTCAAAACCATAATGCAATCTCTCCTCTGCTAAGGTAATTGCACTAAAAAAATCTCACAGTATTGTTACGGAAGATACAAAGAAATTGAAATACATTCATCAGTGTGGAAGATATAATGATACTGGCACTTTAACACAGGTTTTCAGTTCCTGGAATTAATACTAACCTATTAACTGCATTCCTAGGTGTGTACTGAAGAGAATTAAATGTGTCCACAAAACCCCTAATGAACACCTGTGTATAGTACTGTCATAATAGGTAAATGGTGAACATCAGAGAAAAAAGATGAATTGATAAATGGGTAAACATAACATAGAATTCATGTGATGTAATATTGCTGGTCAGTGGAATAAAAAATTAATATATGTGAGTATTACTGAAACTCAAAAACTATGCTAAGATTAGAAATAGCAGGAGAGTATATGATTTACCTTTTTATTTATATAAAATGTAATGAGTAGATACAGTTATAGAGTTAGGAAGCATACTAAAATTTTCCAGATAGTGTGGGGAGAGAGTGGACAGAGACTCTTAATGTCTTCAGGGTCCGGTTGTGGAAATATTTCTGGAATAAGCACTCTAACACCAATGAGAGTAGAAGAGAGGCTCAGAACAAGCAATGTGTTCAAACAACTGGGGTACAGCTCTCATTTCAACCCTTCATCTGAGGACATAAAAGCAACATTTACTTTTACATACAAGTATTACTTTAAGTAAGTTTACTTGTTGGTCTTCTCCACTTTATTCAACTTCAGTTCTATCTAGAATATTGGAAAAAATAAAACTACGGAGCTGTGATAACACACAACACTTCATGCCAAACGATCCATTTTGTCCTTGAGATGGATTAAATGATATTTTTTTATGTTGTATCTATTATAACATGGTGAGTTTTACAAACCTAACACGAGGAGGCTGATTGGAGTGGTCCAAGATGATGCCTGTGAGCACACCATTTGCCTAGCTAGTTAGTCATGTGGAACTTCTCTAAAACAATCACCTTCTCTGTTTACATTTTCAAAGGACTGACCTCCTTAGGTTCAGTTCTGGAAAACTATAATGGAGAAAAAGTACTGATGCCCTGAAATGTACCTCCTGATGCTCTGGGATATTGCCTGTCACTTAATCACATAGACTTCCTATGACTACCTTGAAGATGGCAGAGTAACTGCTTAATATTGCTCATCATAGTATTTCAGGACTGTGTAGTATTTCAGGGTGCAAACTATCGCAGTGAAAGGGCCACATTATGACTAGTATAAACTAAGAGCAACATGGTCAGATTTACAATAGAAAAGGTGCCCCCTGCTGGTACCAATGTTCTGGATTAGTTACTTTTCTCATTGCTACAACAAAATATTTTCAAAAGTAACTTAAGGAATGGAAGGTTTGTTTTGGCTCATTGTTAAAGGGTATAGTCCATCATGGAAGAAATCAGGTGGTGGCAGGAGCCTGAGATGGCTGGCACCTTGCCTTTGCCATCAGGAAGCAGAGATAGATGTATGCAGTTTTCTGCCCACTCTCCTCTTTGGATTCATTCTGAGACACAAGCCTATGTACTGGCAATGCCCACATTCAGTGTGGATCTCCTCAACTCAATTATTCGTGAAATGCTTTCACAGATGTGCCCAGAGATTCACTTCCTAGGTGACTCTGGATCTTGCCACTTTGACAAACAGTATTAACCATTACACCCAGTATGAGACAAAGTTGTGAAAATCATGGAACATCATATTGATCAATAACTAAGATATTTCTGTCATCTCATTGTCCACTAGAACTTGAGATAGATAGATAGATAGATAGATAGATAGATAGATAGATAAGACAGAGATGGAGATGGAGATAGAGAAAGATAGATACACATGTATCTATATCTATCTATATCTGTATCTATACCTCTATCTATCTATCTATCTATCTATCTATCTATCTATCTATTCTCTAACCAAATATGTAAGATACTGTGCTTATACTTAACTCTCTCTCAGCATTCCCAGGGGAACAGACTTTAATGAGAAGATACCTAGAGGTTCCTTTTACCATGAACTTTTCCTATTCCTCTGCTTGCCTCTGAGTCTCTGTGCAATCCCAATGGTGGCCAGTCCTCCAACTATCCAAGACTCTGACTGAACCAGCACCCCATGTCTTCTCTGCATACTTTTCCATTATTTGCAGTCTCCTCAGAGGTCCACTAAGGCATTCTGAAGTCTATTGCTGTACATCCTGGCCTCTAAGCAGTAGCTGATCCCATCCCACAGATGCCCACATGCCCTGCTGATCAGTATGTTCAGTCTGTGATGTTGTGTTAAGAGAATATCATCCCAAGTATGGAACCCCTTGTTCAATTACTCTCCATCCTGGGAGGCAATCTGAGCTTCAGTGTTTGATGCATTCTGGAGTTTAGATGGAAACTCTCTGGACTGAATACATGGCTCTCAGTGCCTTCATTCTACTTCATCACTACCAGCAATACATTTTTTAAAGTTGCCAGGAGCCTCCAGCATTCTTCTTTGAAAAGAACGTCAGCCAGTTGTAGCTGAGCCCACTGTCTTCCCTGCTCTCACAGAGTGACTAGTGGGAAGTTCAGATTGCCTCTGC
The DNA here is from genome assembly GCA_021653895.1 of Mastomys natalensis. Taxonomy (NCBI): domain Eukaryota; kingdom Metazoa; phylum Chordata; class Mammalia; order Rodentia; family Muridae; genus Mastomys; species Mastomys natalensis. Next base: position 36,573 of record JAJTUV010000739.1, read on the forward strand.
TCATAGCACTTACCCTCAGATGCATGCATTCTACCAACTGAGACACACCACCAGTCCAACAAAAAAAAAAAAAAAAAAAAAAACACTTTTGAATAAAGGAAAGTGTTGGTATGTGAGTAACTTATAAACCCCAGTCAACTGAGGTTTCTGTTTCCCAGATGTAGTTTCCAATGATAAGTAGTCAACTTTCCTTTTGGGCTACCCACTGAGTAGCTTTGTCAACGGCTTGTAAATAGAAATTTTACATTCTTAATATAGCCATCAGGGGAAATGCAATTAAAAGTATAATGCAATTCTATCCTCAGTTCAAATCACCATTAACAAATAACCATCATGTGTTGTTGAAAATGTAGAAATAAAGAACTGCTTATGTATTATGAATGGGATTGTACATTAATATAACTCCATGGAAAACAGTATGAAAAAATTTCGAAACCCCCAAACTACAGCTATCAAATGAGCTATGTGCTTCCTGGGTGTGTGTCTGAAGGAATAAGCAGACAAAAGAGTCACCTATATAATATGTGTGTTTTGGCATTAGTTGAAAAGCCAAAAACGGAAGCATAGGTGCTTGCCAACAAGTGACAAATAAAAAGAGTCTGTGAAGTGTGGAGAGACCAGTGGGGGAACAAGCATAGGACAGTAGGTGAAGTGATCAATACACAGGTTAACCATATCAAAATGTCACCATGAATTCTATTACTTTGCATAATTAATGTGTTAATAATTGTAACTTTAAAATAAATAAAATGTGAGGTGTCTGCTGTGGAAGAATACAAGAATGTTGTATTTAAAACTTATATGACAGATGTGATGTTAAACTCCTTCATATTTCCCAGTGTGAGTTGTTTTTGTCATTCTCCAGTCATGGTAAATATAATTTGAAGACAGATAAGGTCTTTTCATATCAGTTCATGTTCAATATTACTGCCATCTGGTTCTGATGACCAACCACGAGTTCAGAGAGGAAAGACAAATTGGGTTTAATTTATGCTTATTGTTCTTCAAATTCTCTGGTACTATATACCTCTAGGTCTACCCTCCAAATTTAAAGGCGTGATTATTCCTTACATAATAGCACACAACTAAGACATAGTGCAACCTTTTGTAGCATTTCCACCAAACTCCACATGGACGTATTACAGTGATGCAAATTGGCAAGAGGGAATTCTATGGAGAAAATTATGCAAGTCCATTGACATCCATGTTCCCTTCTGTCTCCTTACATTCCAAATGGGACCATGTGAGGCTGGTACTTCTCATTCCCTTTGCAACCGAAGCAGAGATGTGGGCTTCTGAGGTCCCCTTCAAAGCTGTTAAATGCATCCTACAATGCATGGACAGTAGTACTGGTGCTCTGAATCACAGCATCAGAGTCTGGGTGGTGTGGGTTGTGGTAAAACAAAAGAGATAGGTATATTTGAGGGCATACTCCCTCCAAGGTATGGCTAAGCTTGTGCACATAAGGTGTCTTTTGAGTAGACTCCCTGGGATTTCTGGACCTGCATGTTCCCAAGAGAAGTGATTGAGCTTCATCACCAGTCCTGTAACACTGCTCAACTCCTGAACCCTTATTTACTGAGGTTCTGTTCCCAAGATGCTAATCCCAGTGCTAAGTAGTCAACTTTCCTGTTGTGCTACTCATTGAGCAGCACCTTGAAACCTGCATCTGATCTAACAGAGAAACACACAGGATTCCTGGTTCCCTAGCTGTAGATGCTGAGACATTTCTATGACCACAATTAGTGCTGATACTTTGGATTCAAACCTCTATCAAGGGAACATTATGTGTGTCGTTGCTTTCGGTGAATTAATGTTCAATTGAAGTGCATTGCCACAGTCCTGGGTTTGATGTGAGCATCAGCCAGAAATGCACACACAAAAGGTGTTTTGTTTTTGTGTTTTGTCGAAGAGACCCTTGACTTCAATATTATCCTTGGTTGGTGGCATTATTCTTATGAAATAGAATAGGCTCTCTAACATCCTGAAATTAGCCACCCTGGATACTACCTAATGATATAAATATTAGTAACTTTTTAGTTTATTAGAATTTTCTTTTGTTTCCATAATGAACCACAAATTATAATACATATTCAGAAACATTACAGTGGGCAAGTCATTTTTATTAACTCATGATCTTGCAAGACATCTTTCCGGAGAAATTTTAGGACATATTGTCACAGTGGGGAGATGGGATTTAGGTTTTGAATCACTGTAGCAAAATATCCTCAGAAAAATGAAACCAAATTCATTTTGCAAGTTAGTTAAAAGTTGCCTGCTCTGTGATTGCAGAAGCTATACTGTAGGAAAGAGGAATACAGGAGAAACATGTGACTGGGCATGATGCAGGCCAAGAGGACCAATAAAACCCAGATGACTGAGTCTCCACTCATACCTGCATTCTGTACACAGAAAAACTTCCTCTGGCATTGCCCAGTGGTCAGACAGTGACCCCAAACTGGAGTTACATCTGATTGATTTTGACCTGAGGTGAATCGAGTTCCATAACAGTTGTTTCAAAGCCTGAGGTGCTCAGTCAACAAATCCTGTGATGAAGAGAGCTTGGCAGAGAAGTCTGGGCCTCAGACCTTCAGAGTATGGTGCATGGCCCAGACGGTTTCCTTTTCTTCATGTTATCAATCTCTCGAAGAAGTTTCTTGCTCTCATTCTCGAATCCTTCCTTGAGAAATTTTTCCTGTTCCTAAAACAGAAATAGAGGCTGAACACTGATCATGATCCACACTCGTCAGTGTCTCACAGACTCTCCATTAGTTCACTAAACTCTTGAGGATTTTTGTGTATTTCTTGAACCTTTACCACCTTCAAGGTGGAAAATTCTCCTCGTCTCTCTCTCTGTCTCTCTCTGCTGTCTGTATGTCTGTCTGTATCTGTCTCTCTCTTGTCTCCTACAAAAGCTTATAAATGTTTTCCTTTGCTTTCTCCAGCTTTAGAAGTGTAGTCTAACAGTTCTAAAACACCAATAGCCAACAACCACCAGGTCCCATTCTTACATCCTTTGACTCATGTAAAACACAGTTTTCTATAAAATCAGCACCAGCTTGCCTGTTCTTTCTTGCCTCATCTCTGAGCTGTGCAATGCAAACTCTCAAACACATGGAAGAAGGTGATAAAGATGGTCTCAAACAAAATGGAAGGTCACTACCTGAATCAGGGCAAGTGTTCAATCAAGAAATTTAGTACATGCCCAACATGTTAGTGACAGAAACAGGTGACAGAAGTATATCGAAGCAACTGGGATCTGCAGTTCTCACAGGATATTCTGGGCCATCATGTTGACTCAGCACACATGTAGAGGAATGCAGAATACTACAAATCTGGTACTTAACCCATAAGCTTGAGTAGATAGATGGTTAGAGATGCTTCCAGAGACAAGATCATACTAGGTGTAGCAGAAATGAATTCACTTTGGGTTCCATTCAGTACAGAAAATAACCTTCACATTGTATTAATTACTTTACATCTCATGAAATTACAATGCTACCATTTAGCATTCACACACACACACACACACACACACACACACACACACACACAGAAATCACAGTCTAAAATTATGAAATGGAAATAAGTAGAAGATGCTTAAGAAATTCCTGGCCACTGTCTATGGACAGCCTAATAAAGAGTTTCGTCCAGCCATAAAAAGCTCTTACTCACTAGACAGGGCTGGAGTTAAGCACTGATGGTTTGAAAACGTATCAGAGTTTCTGAACCATTTACTGTACTACAGGAGTCTTCATTGCAAAGGTCTTACTTCCTAACCCAGGTTGACTGTGAACTAGTCATCATCCTGCCTCAGCCTGCTGATAACTTGCATTTTGATTTTCTCACTTGAATTTTAGATTTATTTACGTTATTTTAAGTGATGAGTGTATTGCTTCAGTGTATGTAAATTTACTACATATATGCAGTGCCTACAGAGGCCAAAGGAGGAGGTCCAATTTCTGGGAAATAGAGTTATGGACTGTTGTAAACCACTGTGTGGATGCTGAGAACAAGACCTGAGTCCTCTGAAAAAGAGATAAATGCTCTTAACTACTAAGATGTTTTTTGAGCTCTCTGATACACTTATTTTTGACTGGGACACTGGAAACTACTGAGATGGTATAGCATATTACCCGAAGTTTAATAGCTATGATGTTGTCCTGTTCTGCTATTAACTTCTGCTGTTCCTCCTTCATCTTCTTGGTCAGCTGTTTCACGTGCTCCTGGTAACTCTGTTCCTTCTCCTGCATCATCAACTCAAACTTCTTCTGCTTATCTTGTAGCTCTCTGTTTGCAGCTTCAGCAGCTTCAGCCTTTATACGTTCCGCTGAGGAGGAGAAGCAAAGAATATGAAGATTAAATTTTATGAGTTTCTTTTGATTTTTAGCTCCTTTAAAAAAATTCTCTTATCTTCTATAAAATTTCATGTGGCAACTTTTGTATGGAATAACCAATTAATAGCAGATAACCATGTATGCCACTTAATAAAAGAACACCACAAACAATGCTTGAGATTTTTCCCCACAATTGGGGATTCCATATGGAAGCTCTTACCTTCGACCTCCTTTGCTGCCTCCGTGAGTGACTGATCCGTCTTTAGAAGTGTTTCAACAACATCTTCCTTGGACTCAAAGTACTTTTTCAGCATCGCTTCTGCCTAGTCATATAAAATAAGTTGGAGACAAGCTAATGTGTCTGTTAACTGTAGCAGTAAAATTTAAAACAGTGGCACTTGACCTGGCTTATTCTTATGGGGCCACCATGTTCCCCACTAGACAAGGCCTGAGGCCAAGAGCAGCAGTGTACTTTCTCCACTGCTTTGCTCTGACCATGGCTCAGGTCAGCCAGAAGCACCAGCCCTGGCACCCACCAAACGTCAGTGTGGGAGATGGCTCTGCCAATCTACCATGCTGTCTCCACAAAGGTTGGCTAAACCTCAGAATATCCAGCACGCCCCCGATACCTAGTAGAATGAAGACACTTATGCTTAAAGATTATCCAATGTTTATGTATTTGGAAATGCCCAATTAACAAGATGCCCACACAGTTAGAGTTGTTACCCAATACCTAACGTTAAGATATAAATTGTTACCAAGGACTGTTCTAGACCCATCCATGGCTGCTACCTCTCTCCTTCGTCCTCTTAGCTCCTCCTCTTCCTTCTCCTCCTTCCACTCCTCACTCTTCCCACCTTAGCTCCTCCCAGATTACCGAGCCTTATTGTAAAATGTAGTGGGTGAAATATCCTGTTAACTGTCATTAATGTTAATGATTTCAATCATTAATTGAACTGCTATGTAGCAATCCAAATAGCTTTCTAAGTTTAATGGACATAAAATTGACTTAGAGACCTCCACACCCCTAAATCGGATCCTTTCCCAGGCCCATCTTTTAGTATCTCATAAACTCTATTGAACTAGTTTGTATCTTTGATCTCTTTTCTTATCAGCTTCATATATCTCATGTAACTATGAGCTGATCATGTCAGTTTTTGCTTCAAAAATGTAACATCAGCCTTTTGCTTGCCATCTGTTGCATCCAAATCTCACATGCCTAGACATGGCTCTGCTTAAACTACTGCTCCAGACCATTTATCTTAGAGTATCTAGAACTTGGCCATGTTACTTTGAGAAAGCTCCTGTTACTCCAATGCTCAAAGATAACTTGATAGTTCATCCAAGAAAGCATCAGGTATTTTTCATTGTCCTTCAGGATGCTCCTTGTCTGGATTGTGATCTTCTTTATATCTTCCTAATTTCTACTTTGTTCATTGCCTCCCAGAATATCAGGTATCTTGCTACATATGAAATATGCATTCATATACTCTTATGGACTATATCTGTTGTTTGAAATTTCCATCACCTATATAGCCACTGGTCTTTCTAACATATTTGAACAATTTGATAATTTTTTTTCACATAGTCTATCAAAACAGTAAATTACACTATCTCTTAAAAATCTGGAATATTCATAGGATTAAATTAAATTAAATTAATTTAAATGTGAAAGGTGTATAATCAGAAAAGTCATGATGCATCTTCAAATTCTTAAGAGGATTTGGTGCACCATTCTTTTCTTTTTTTGTCCCTCCTTTTTGTTTTGGGGTATAAAGTGGAAGTAGACCCTGACTCTCTTGCAGCTATCTTAGAGCATGGATTCAGCCTGGAGATGGAGTTCCTGAATTAATGTTCTGGGGGAGAAGAGAGGAAGAAGCCTAGGAACAAGTAGGTGGTATAGCCACCACAGAGGCACTGGGTTCTTCCTACCTGACTTAGTGAGTAGAAGTAACAGAAGAAATATCCAGTCATTTAAATATTGTTATTTGTAGATAATACAAAGTCAAACGGAGTGTTAAACTCTATTACCAGGGTAGTGTACTTTAGACCTGAGGAATGCATATGATCCTGTCTGGAGTTGCATTCAAAGTGTACTGCTCATTGGCTATGAGACTTGTGCTTCACTGTGACTCATTTTCTGTTTCAATTTACAGACACACTAATAATAATGCATGGTTTATGTGGTGGTATGACAATTAAGAGATTCAGTTTCTGAAACACTGGGAGAGCAATCTAAGTCCTAGTTGTTATTACCTCCATCATTACATTTAATCGTCTTTTCTCTTACAACCCAAGAAGTTATTGATACACAAGGTCAAATAAATCAATTTACACAATTAGATGACCAAATGGTTGAGTGAGTGAATGAATTCTACAAACATTTCTGAGAGGTCCAGTTGTGTTTCCAAGGAGAAATCTGCTGTCTGTCTCACAGTTGGCTGTCTGTCTAGATGAATGCAAGACAAGTCCACTCTCCAGCAGCACCACTGCATCTTCCTCATTCTCATTTGCATTTGGAAGAGATTCCTCACCAAGCCCTCAAAATGGTACCAACTACTCGATTTACCTGGAGCCCCTTCCCAGGAGCCTGGTTATACTTTTTCTCTAGCTCTTGCTTCATCTGAAGGAAGTGGTAGTAACCTCCTGGTTTAGAAAATGTCCCCTGTTTTACTTCTTCTTCCAGAGGTCCAAAAATATCCTCCAGCAAATCTGAGCAACGAGCTGATGACACGTCCATGTTCTTCTTAACAAAGGCATCTCGCTTGGCTATCAACAGGTTCTGGGTAAGGACAAAATCACAAGATTTTGGATGAGAGAAGAGAGATAACACAGCAGACTACTGGAGAATGTCTAAGTGCAGCCAGGCTCTTCATCTTACTGTGAGAATCATCCTGAAGAGCGTGCTGGCTATAGAAGTCAAAACTTCAAATTTGATTTCCTAAAGGCCTTTATCCCTGTTTTCCTGATTCTGAGACAAGGGGAAGCCTTTATCTATTCGAGTCTTTAATTGAACTAATATTTAGAGCTAGGCAGGCCTATGTGGACTTCCAGAGCTCACCCCTTTGGGGCTTCATGAACTTGTGATTAATGAACTAAAGTTTCCTTGTCTATAAGCATGGAGTAACAACACCAGTCTTGGAGGTCTCTTGTTAGACTGTGTGAGGATCTCTACAGAAATACCCAGGAAAGGGTAATGGGCTAAATAATACTCTTTAATATGGGGATATTCCTTTGTATTTCCTCTCCATATAGCCAAGAACATACTGAAGATGATGGAAAGAGCATGCGTGCGAGTGTTTGGAAAGCACAGCAGAAGAGCAATCTCTCCAAATGATGTGAAGCAAGGACCTAAATGGCAGCTCTTTAATCTCCTGTACATTAGAGAGCAGTAAATTTCCTGTTCACATTGACTATGTTGTTTTATCAGAACCTCTGAATGAAACCACATGTCCCTTGTAAAATCCTGCTTGGGTAATCTGAAAAGCATTGCCACTGGTCAAACAGCAAAACATCTTATGATTGGTTTATCATTACTAGGGGGAAACACAACAATGATGCTTTCCTTAATAATAAAAACTACATTAGAATGAATATGATAAAAACTTGAAGAATAAAATAACATATTATGAAAAAGAAAATAAATGATCCTTTGTAAATGCACTTGTGCAATCCCCTCAATGGTTGAGGACATGACTCCCAGAAGAATCTAATCTTTCAATAATCACTGTAAATATTTGTAAAAATTCATCATTGTGTGTCACCTGGAGAGTAAAAAAACCCTCTCATCCACCAAAGGGTCCATGTTTTCATTGTCTTATGATTTTGGGTACCACACCTACCCCTAGTTCTGTCTGGAACTTTTGGTCTACATCCTTGAAGGAATTCTTCAGGAAGACATGAATGGCTTCACTCTCAATCGGCCTGTGCAGGTCCAGCAGTTCCTGGAGGGATTCTGTGGGCATCTGGATCTTCTGACTCATCTGTTCTTCATAGTAGGTGATGGCCTTTTGCATTGCTGCTGAGTTCTCTATCTGGGCCAAAGTCAGGACTGCACTCTCCATGCAGGGGAGAGATCCACTGCTGATGGCAGTGACATAGGTCTGCACCAGGCTCTTTAGACCTACAAAAGACAAAGTTGAGAAAATGGCTCTCAGTTGGTAGAGAGATCACTCTACATATAGTTTTTAGAATTCTCTAGGAAAAAGCAGCAATATAATAGTTTATTAACCATAAAGTCCAGAGGATATTAAATCCTTTGTTTGTTTGGTTGGTTGGTTGGTTTTTGGACTTCCACCATTTGTTCAAAAGAAATGTGTTGGATTTAGTGGCTTCTAGTACTGGGGAAGGAGAGCTATGATGTTAAACCCGGTTCCTTTACTACCTCCCCTTCCTCTCTCTCCATTTCCTTTCCTCGAATTCATTTGTCCTTTCATTTTTATTCGATTAAAAAAGAAAAAAAGCCAAAGTGAAAGCTTTGCTATTTCTGCTGACTTTATTGTTGTGTTTTTTTTTAAATGGTGATTTCTTCTAGTCCTAACTCTGGCCCATATAATGGATCAACACAGACACTCTCCCACAAAGCTGTACATTGATGAGGAAATTCTCAAGGCTTTCTCAGAGTTTTGCTGATGGATGAAAACCACCACAATCCAGGTTTGGAGTACCACAACAAGTTGTATGCAGAACACTCAAGGAATCTATGCTTGTAGACTAGAAAGCTTAACCTTGTCCCCCTCAGAATCTCTGTCTGCCAATGCTTTATAGAGCTTAGAACCAAAGATGATGTCCTTAAATCATGTTCCTGTCCTTTCAGGACACCATCCTTCCACACTTCTTCAATGGGTCACTCTCTCTCATCCACTTTCTTCTTTCAGTCAACTGACTCTTACTTTCATGAATTTGGAAAGTTGTATTTCACTCTGTGCCTTCTTCTTCTATGTTAGTATATCAGCTCTTGCCTTCTGTCCTTTTAGGTGATTTCTACCCATTCCCATCTTCACCTTACTCATCAGCTTAAAAGAACAGAGTGCTCTCTGCCCCCAAGAACTGAAGTCCCACTGCCTTGGACCCCTGACTCCCAAGTAACAGCTCCTTATGTTTTATTAATTATGTGAATTGTTATTTCTCACTGTGAATTTAGGATTTCTTTTTTAACTTTTTAAAAAATTTATTTAGCTATTTAAATCACATTGTAATTTACTTATTCACACAGGAGTTAGAAACACAAAAAGGCAGGATGTGGGGGAGGAAATGACACTGGAGCATAGGTGTTCAGGGGGAGTATGGAGACCATTCAGAACAGGGTATCAGTTTTCCTTTTAAAGTGTCTTTTGGATATGTTGTGTTGGTAGAATGGATATCACAACTGTTTACTCCTCATTATACTCAATAATTGACTCTTTAATGTCATTATTAAACATTTTGTTTGTACATGAAAGTAGCAGCCCAGGGTGGAAAACTCCAGAAATATTGTATTTCTCATGACTTTTATTAATCCTTTATGTACATGGGAACAATGTGTGTGAGAAACAAGCTTTTAGGGTTGAGTTAGGTTCTAGTTATTTTCTCTTTTGCTATTACAGACATGGGATGGTAAGAAATGGCTTTAAATTCTCAGTAAATTACACCATGTGATGTTTGCATGGTACACTTTCAGTGACATCAACTAATGATATTTGGTCTGGTTGGAAGTGGCTCCCTGAGTATCCTCTAGAGTGAGAAGAAGGAAAGTCAAGGTAAGAAGCAAAAAGAATGACTTACGTGGCCCATTGACTATGATACCACCAGACAGAGTCTTGACAGCAGAATAGCTGAAGATGTAGGAGGTAAATTCTGCAACTTGTTCTAGAAATTCACTACACAGCTTCTCCTCCGGCAGAGTCTCCAGTTTGCAGAGTTCCTTCCTCTGAGCGGGTCTGTCAAAGATGAAGCACTTCCTCTTTGGAAAGAACTTCCTGATGCACAGTCGAGGCTCATTAAATCTTTTAGTGTTCTTATCAGCTCCTGCCAGGGTCAGAATTAAATGTAGTAAACTTCCAATGAATTATTTCTACATATGACACTTTCCAGTTCCATAACTTTTATAAAGCCTACATAAGCTGGAGAATACCTAATGAAAAATGAGTGATACAAAAACATAAAGGAATGGGGGAAAACACCCTTTCTTTGAGAAAATGTAGCTTGTGAACTTTTAAAAGGTGTCCAAGTGATTCTGCTAAGCTGTGTTTTCATTTTCTATAATAGTTAGGACAACACAGCTACAAATTACAGATCTTTGCCAACCGGGCAGAAATGACATTTACGAAACTGTTTTCCATTTGTTTCTGAACATTCCATCATGTCCAGGTACCTTTTTTCAGGGTCAACGAATGTTCCAAGTATTCATCAGCAGTGACCAGTTTTCCATTAACTTCCAGCTCTAGGGAGAAATCTCTCAGAGCCCACACAAAGGTTGGAAAGAAGCCCACAAAGTTAGCAGAGTCGTCTATCCCACTCTGATCAGGTGAGGACTTTGACTTGATAAGATCAGTCAGTTCTGTCACATAGCTGGCATGCTCAGTTAAGGAAAATATAGAAAGAAGTTTATCATTTTATGATAAACATTCTACCAGTGCCTCCCAAAATTAATGTGTTTTTCTTGTTTTTTGTTTGTTTAGCTAGGTATGTCAGGTTTTGTCAGTTTCACAGAACTAGAGGCATTTGGGAAGAGTTATTACCTCAACTGATTAAACTCCTCAGTGAGAAGTTACCTTTATAGGTAAGGACTGTGGATATGTCTGTGGGGACAGTTTCTCAATTACTAATTGATAGAGGAAGGCCCAGCCCACAGTGTGTGGTGTCATCCTTATGCACGTAGTCCCAGGCTGTATAAGAAAAGTAGGCTAGCAAGCACAGGAAGCAAGAACAGATCTCTCAAGACCTTGCTCTAGCCTCTGCATCTTGGTTTCTGCATTGGTTTCCTTGATGATAGACTGTAACATTTAAACCAAACAATCTCTTTCATCTCCAGTTGTTTTGGGCCATAATGTTCATCATAGAAAAAAAAAATCAAACTAGCACATTAGCTTATTCATTCACAGAATTCAACCATTCACCAACATCTACTGAATATCTACTATAAATCAGGAAATACCAGGGAATATATTATAAGATTAATGAATGAATGCTACCAACATAGAGTTTATGCTGTAACAGATGGCGACAGAAACAAAAACAATAAGTAAATCATTTTAAAATCTCAGATATTTACTAACATTTTGGTGCAGCAAACTGCCTTAGCTCAAAGGCTAGAGAATAAGTCTAGTTACTGAGAGACCTTCACGTGCTTTCTGTGATACTTGTCAGCAGAAATGTAAAAGAATTAGAGGAACCATCCATGAAAGCCCCAGTGGAGGGTCTGGAATGATGGGTCAGTGGTTAGGAGCAGTTAGTGTTCTTGCAGAGGACCTGAGTTCACTTCCCAATACGCATGTCTAGTAGCCTACAATTTGGTGAAATTAAAGTTTCAGGAAATATGATTCCTCTGGTCTCAGCAAGCAGTTCATATGCACCACACACACACACACAACACACACACACACACATGTTGGGGTCTAGGAATTGCCTCACAAACCACATGAACACCAATCTCAGTCAGACAGCAGTAGTTTATAGAGCATACACCCCAGGACTCGTTGGTCAGGAACTGAACCTTGACATTGAGTTCAGATTCTACAGGGTTTTTAAACCCAAAATCTAAAAACATCTGTGTCAAGCTGTTTCACCAATCGAGAGTTAGGGAAAGGGGAATTCCCTTAGGGACATGTCATTGCTGTATATTTATCAATCTCCTATTGGTTTCAGTATTCACTGTGTCAGGGGACATGCCTTGTCTAATATTCATGTCTTAATTTGTCTACCAGGATGGGACTTGTCTAACATTTATGTCTTAACTTGCCAACCAGGATGTGTTACCCACATACAGGTCTCTTTCTGCAAGTACGATGTCAGATCCCAGGGAAGTCTTGGAAACTTAAACTTTACTCGACCCCTACTCAAAAGGTAAGTCTTATTCCAAATAGTTTCTTATATTGATGCAGGTGCCTCTCTTATGTTAAAGTCCAACCCCGGGGCAGCTTTTAAAGGCAAATACCATAAAAGATTATTCATAGGTATAGGATGTGTTGTCGGTTGGTTGGTTCAGGTGCAAACTTATTGTGGGTAAATATACAAAACAGTTCTACCAACTTTTATCAAAATTGCTTCCAAAGGGCACAGAACATAACAGAATTTATAATTAATCTTGGCATTCCAAAGTGTCCTAGAAACAGCAGAAACTAATGAGAAAGTTTCCTTATAATGGTATACTATCTAGGTAACAGTTACCTAGGCCTTAAGAACACAATTAATGCTGATGAAATGAAAGATTTGAAACTTCTATTTGGGTACCATTCCAGGTAGTAGTCAGAACCCCTGTGATAGAAAAATATGAGTGTCTCTAACATGTGTATGAACTCCACTACATAGGACATATACATTAAGGAAATAAGTGGCAGGATATATAAGTTTGAAGGCTAAAGTAAGAATTTTCAAGTTTGTTTTCTACTAAGTAGGAAGCCAGTGGTGAATTTTGAAAGTAGAGAAGGTGTGTACTTCATAAGGTCACATTGTTGGAATTCCAACTGAGAGTTGAGACTGTCAGGAAAGAGCATTAGAACTAGAGACAATGTAGGCAAGATAGTGAGACTGGTCTAGGGAAATAGCTATGCTGATAAGAGTTTTAAATATCCGTAAGTATATACTTTCTAGGATATGAAGGAAAGGATCAAGATGAAGTTTTGAGCAGAGCATCTTTGTGGAAATTGTGGGAATGTGCTATAATGGGAAAGGTTGGATAATTCTTTTTGTAAATTTTGAGATGAAATCATCTCTTAAAGATCTACATGAAGATGAAAAAATTGAATACTGTCACAGTTTTAAACAGAAATTTGATGGTGACTGAAATATAGGTTCACAGACACCCATCAGACGGAATAATACTACCTAGGGACTAAGAGGAGAGAATGAAGAAATGTGCAGGAAGTAATGAGCTATTACATTCAGAGTCCTCAAACGAAACAGACCAGTTATCCAGAGAAGGATGTGGAATATTAGAAAATGATGAAGTTCTAGATCAAGAACCAATAGTTCTGAAGAGAAAATAATTGATACTTGAAATGTTGCTGAGGGATCAGATAACCTGACTTCTGGTTAAGCATAGGGATAAACAAAAAAGAATGCAGTTTGATACCTGAGGTTAAGTTCATAGATACACTGGTGGCATTGATAGAAACTTAGGGTCAGTAATTGTCAAGGAAAAGGAAGGAACAATACCAGGAGGGAGAACCAGGAGAGAATAGTGAAATTCAGTCTCTATTGGTTACCAGTCTCCAAAGAGCAAGGGATAAAATCTTCAGCAAAGAAGGTGGTGTGGACTAGGGCTTTGATAAAAGGAGGTAGTGTGGTTTGAGGGCACTGGCTTCAAAGGATGTCATGTATCCAATGGTAAAGGATGAAAAAATTACTGAGCTATAGAATGGAGAATCACTGATGACTGACACAAAAGGTGCAGGCTAAAGAGCAATCACCAGTTCAGATCCCTTGATGAGTTGCAAGATAAGTATTACCTATAGTGTCCAGTTGGCAGTCAGAATATTACTAACATTTAGAGATAATAATAATACTGATTATTGAGAACATGGTTTCTGGATCATGTTGAGGATTTGGACAATATTTGGACAAATATTGATCCAGACAGGGATGCTCTCAGCAGTGTACCACTGTGTCTATGGCAATGTATGATATAAGAACTTTGACTTTGTTCTGGAAAGGAGGCAAACTCACGTGATGAGTATCAGGGGATTTGTTAATGAGAGATGTAATACCACGATCCTTGCCTACCCATCTACCTGATGTAAAATTAATGCTGTTCTTTCTAGATTTAGGACTATGCTAGACCACACCAAAAGGATACTGCAGCTGGTCCATGGCCTGCTGGTTGATGGTTCCAATGCTGTTGTAGATGAAGGTGCTGCTGAGAAGGACTGCCAAGGCAAAGATCCAGCAGTCGTTCTGGTTGTCACCCTGCAGGTCAGTGAGTGAAGAAGAGTGACTAAGAGACTGTCTATTAACTCAGGTAGGCAAAGAAGGTCTTTGTCCCCCATCAGCTATGACATAAAAGGCAAGTCATTCCTACTACATAACAATTTTCTAGCTGTTCAATGATTAAATAATTCTTCAACTCATGTTGTATAATTCAAATATCACAGTGTACATCCATGTATATGAGATCATGAAGCACATTCATATTTAAAAGTCATAATGTTGGTAAGTTACTAAAATCTAAACTGGCATGCTGGATTTCACCCACAGAACATGTTGTATATGGTAAAGGCCATTGGAGCACTAGTGACAGTAAGACCTTTCAATAAGAGTTTTGTTTGTCTCAGATTGGGCAGAGTAGTAACTCGTGATCCTCCATACACCATGATGTTGTTGAAGATCTTGCCCTGTGATCCTCTTACCGTCCTTTGTGGATGTGACCATTTTTTAAAAAAAATATATATTATTAATTCTTTGAGAATTCAAAACATTGTACTTTCATCATGGACCCACATTGAATAGTCAGCCATGTTTCTCACACATGTAGGCAAGTTCAAGTTGATCATTAGAGTCTCAACCAAAATATTCTATTTTGATTAAACAGAAATAACTAAAATATTGTGAGCTATCCTTTAAAGGCTGATCCACAACTCTTGGCTCTTAGACAAACTGAAGAATAGCACATTCAGCAGATTTCTCAGAAGCATAAATCCAGGAGTGGGGTGAGTACTCCAAGATTAACTATTGACAAGCTACAAGTCTGAAAGATTTTTTTTTTACCTTCTCAACATCTTCAAGGCCCTCAGTGTCGAGCAGAACTAGGGTTTGCCCTGCCTTTTTGGGGTGAGGCACACACCACATCCAGATGCCCTTGGTGTGAGACTGCACAGTGGAGCCCAGGGAGAAGCCTGCAAGGCAGAATGAGCATGAGATGGGAAGGGGTAAATGAAGGTGCTTCCTGACATTGAGTTGAAAATTAACATAGTTACATTTGATAGAGTAGAATGACTTCATGTATTGATTGACCTACTAGACTAGAAATAGTGGATTTGTAGTATCTAATTTTGATCAATATATTCATTTCTTAGAGCTAGATACTTGCTCCTCCTATATGGACAGTCTAGTAAATATTTTATAATTTATCACTAAAGAAGTTAGGCAAGTGGTGGTGTCACACACTATTAATCCCAGCATTTGGGAGGCAGAGGCAGGTAGATCTCCAAGTTCAAGGCCAGCCTAGCCAACAGAGCAAGTTGCAGGACAGCCAGGACTACAGAGAAATGCAGTCTCTAAAATAAATTTTTTTAAAAAGGGAAGTTAACTTTCTGAATGAATGTATTTGTTATTTCTCTAAAACACACCTACGATACCTTTCAATTGGAAAGTAAAGGTACTATTTAAAAAGAAGTGAAGATGGCTCAACAGTGAGAAATTTCACTGGTGGATAGATGGTATCCTTTCCAAGTCTTTCCTGTCTCTGACACTCTTTTCTCATATCTGCTTTCATAATGCTGGTGACATGAGTGAACAGATGGAACCCAGCACAGCATTGTTGGTGGCACTCACCTGATCTCTTCCCAGCAAGCTTGTTCATCAGGTAGGATTTGCCTGTGCGGTAGAGCCCCACAATGGCCACCACCACCACAGGCTGGTTGATGGCAGACAGAATGCTCAGAGCCTCCTGGTTGATCACTAGCCTAGCCTCAGTGTTCTCAATGAGGCACATGGGTTTCAACATGTGGATCTCTGAGGCCATGTCCAGGGTGTTTTTTTGTCTCTAAGAAGATAAATTGGACCACAATTTGAAGTTCATAGATGACCAGAAAAGTTATATACTGAGTACAAAAGGGTGTATATACTATTTACCCAGGTTTGTTCAATTCCAGTACCCTACATACCCAGACTGTAGTGGCTGACTGGGTTTGCAGTAATTTTCCAACACCCCTAATAAGGCTGTATACCTTACACCTCTTCTGTTTCTGAAGTCAGATTTTTACTAAGACTCCTTCTCTGCTTGCTGATCTAATCCAGGATCCCTGCTTTATCCTCACATCTCTTCAGCTTCTTCTCATCTTCAGTAGATCCACAATCTTCCTTTATCCTCCATTCCTTTATGTCTTAGAGGAGTATATCTCAGTTGTCTTGTAGAGTATCCTTCAATTAGATAATTTTTTAGGTTTTTCCTTAATGTTATCCTGAAATTCTACTGGCATATACATGGCAAGAAAGTTCCAGAATTGATATTCTGATATTCTGCAATGGTCACTGATCAAATCAGAGTAGGAATGATGTGGACATGACTTGCTCTGATAGTACTCTTTTGAATACTGTCTCTTGATTAAGGGGCTACCTGCCAAGAACTGTTTACTGTTTTGTAATAAAAATTACTACTTTTACAGCAAATACTTAGAAAAAAGGTCTGGGGTTTAATCACCAGGGAAACACAAGTGAAAAATGCATTGAGGTTCCATCTCACCCCACTGAGAATATCCTGCATAAAGAGAACAAATGGCAAGTGTTTCCAAGGTTGTTGGAATGAGAGTTTTATGCATTGCCCCTGAGAATGTAAACTGCTTTGTCCGCAGTAGAGAGTAGTATGGAGGTTCCTCAAAAATGATTAGAACTAATAAGTCACCAAATACTACTTTCTCTCTGTGTGTGTGAGTCTGTGTGTCTGTGTGTGTGTCTGTGTCTGTGTATGTGAAAGAGAGAGAGAATATGTGTAGGTATAGATCTGTGTATGTGTGTGTGTGTGTGTGTGTGTGTGTGTGTGTAGGCATAGATGTATACATGTAGGGCTGATATTTAGAAAATTGTACCCTTTACAGCTTGTTCCCGGGCAGCCACCATGTTCCTGCTATTCCTTGGCTCTGACTGGGGCTCCAGCTCGCTAGATGCATAGGCCCTGGCACCCATAAGACGCCAGTGTGGAGGATGACTCCCCCATGCTGTATCCACAAAGCTTGAATGAACCCCAGATAGTATCTGCCATCCTCGCAGTACCCGGTAGAAATGAGACTTTTAAAGCTTAATGATTATCTAAAGGATTTATATATTTATAAATGCTTAATCAACAAGATGCCCACAGAATTAGAGTTGCTACCCAATATTCAACATTTTGATAGAAGTTGCTACCCAGGAGAGTTTTCAGCTCATCCGTGGTTCTCATGGCTGATAGCCTCCTTCTTCCTTCTCCTTCCTCTATTTCTCCCCATCTCTTCCTCTCTTTCTCTCCCAGGTCCACCTCCTCTTTTACTCTAATCACCAAGCTCCACTGCAAATACAATGTAGTAGAATAAATATCCTGCTACATATACATATGTATATATGGATGTACAGATACATGTATAAAGATATATATATACATATATATATGTATATATATATATATATATATACACATACACATACACATACACATACACATATACATATATATATGCGCCTTTAGAAAGACACTCAGCACATACAACTTCACCACACTTCACGTGGTTTCATCACTACCTTCAGCATCTACTAACAATTCAAGTTTATAAATTAATCACTGAGGCATTTGCTTAAAGACGACTGTCTACACTGATCATGCCACATAGTTATTAATGGGGTAATCAACAGCAAGTAGGAGTATTGCTCCTACTTGCATTCATTTCTTCCTTTATTCATTCATTCAGTTGCATGAGTATAGACTGCTAAGTATTTATTTCATTCTGTGTGCCTTAGTACTTTGTGACCATTCCTTTTTTTATTGCCTGGCTTGTTTCCTGTGTTTACTGATGCTCCTTCGGCTGGATCCTGTGCTTGGCTGGAAGACTTCCATGACATTCCCAGTACTGTGGTACTCTCTGCCACCACACAGTCTTCCAGACACAGCTCATACTTTTCCTATGTTGCCCGAGAGTTGAGAATTCCTCCCAAAGCTCTAGTTCCTGTCAGTGCACAGTAGTATTTATATTGAAAATATCACATGGAGTATATTCATCCCTTTAAAATGAAATAGTATCTTCTGGAACATGATAAGGTCATTGAACTCATGAAGTCACAGTACCTGTGACTGCCCATTGAAAATCCACATAAAGCCAGGTGGTTGGTGGCACACACCTTCAACCCAACACTTGGAAAGCAGAAGCACATGGATGTCTGAGTTTGAGGACAGCCTAGTCTACACAGTGAGTTCCAGGACAGCCAGGACTACAGAGTGAAACACTATCTTGAAAGCAAAACAAAAGAAAAAAGAAAAGCTGCATAGAATCCAGCAGTCAAAAGTCCACCATAGATCAGTGAGAGGCTCGGGAAGCCCCAAGTATAACTGAGGTGATTTTGGCAATTAATGACTGATAGAGAACCCAGGGTTGTTATTCTTGAGTGATATGGCCCCTGGCAAGTTACCCAAACTCCACTAGGTGGCCTTATGTCCACACCTAAAGGAGCTGCAGTAACTTGACTCAATGAGGACATGAAACTGGGGGGGGGGGGGGAGATAGAGTGGGAGATGGGTAGGAGGAGATGGAGGGAAGAGTAGGGAATATATAGAATCAAAACGCATGACATACATGATGTTCTCAAAATAATATACACAAAGATATTATAGCTCCCTAGATTATCAATGGGAGAACTTTCTCTTTATACAAATTCCAAGCAGCCTAACTTACTTAGGTACACACTGGCAACAAGTTTAAGGATTTTGTCTGAGTTTCATTAGACAATAAAGATTATCTAAAATGGTACTGAGAAAGCAATATGAACCTTAAAATACTTATGCCCTCAGTGTGAACCCTTCTTTACCAGAGTTTAATTAATTTGCCATAGTAGGGACAGGAACATTTAAGGTAAAGGCTGCCTCTGTCAACCAGCTCTGTTCCTGCTCAAATCTGTATCTGTTTCAATCTCCTCTTGTTAGGGTAAACCAGCAGTATGGTAAATACTTTTCCACCCCTGCCTCTGTCTTACCTGAAGTGAAATCCTTTAGAGAAGAAGTCTTTCAATGCCTGAAAGCTTTGCTTCAGTGTCTGGCTGCAGAGTGCTCTGTCCTCTCTCACAGGAGCTGTGACATGCCTCCTGTAGTATCATAGGAAGTTCCAGAATCTCCCAAGAGAACTTGTGAGAAGTTGGCTCTTTAAATGAGCAATGCCTATGAGGATGAAAGTGAAACTAAAAGCCTTCCTAACTGGGTGGGGTTGGAAAGATTACTCAACCACCATGATATTTCTCAAGCAGAGATTAATAAATGGTGCAGTTTTACACCACAGTTCTTGTGGGTGTTTAAAAATGCAAGGTGATTGTGCTTACTGAATAGGGTGTGGTTTTAAAATCTTTCCGTTATGTTTCAGTTCCTTTTTGTCTTTAGTGTTTGTTTTGTGAAGTTGCCAGTCCCACTCTGTTACACACAAGTTAGCAAGAGATTGTGCAATTGAGACGTGGACATGAATCATTTAAAAACCATTTCTTTCTACTGTGAAAGAGTAAAGATGATAAAGAAAAAGTTTAGAATTAGAGGGAACCGTGAGGAAGGAAGAAAGTGGGGGGAGACCAAGAGAGGGAGGGAAGGAGGAAGGGAGAGAGGAAAGGAGGGAAAGAGGGAGGGGAAAAAATCACTGAAAGTGAAAGTGAATCTGAGTTCCTTTAAACATATCAAATGCTGGGAAATCAGCTGGCTTGTTTCATTGTTCATTTGTCTTTTGAACTAGAATAATCTCTGTTAATATTATATACAACCTCAAACCAATTTTGTCACCACTTGAATATTTGTCAGTCATGTGAAATTTAAGGGTAAACAAAAGGGAGTTTTTTAGGTTTCTAAGCTTAAAGGAGTGGGGTTTCCAGTCTTCTTTTGTAATAGGTTTCCTTAGAAACAAGTGAGTCAGAGTCCTGACCCTAAACTACTGAGTGTCAATAACATCTCTCAGAGGCTGAGGGAGGCCACTGTTGCTCTAAAACTCTGAGACAGAAGTCTGTGCATCTCTGAACTCAGGCTGGGAATAGCCATGGAATTGAAAAGCCACTGGCACTGCGGCTGTGAATAGAGTCCAAAACTGTGCTTTGAAGTTCTGAAGACATCTAATTAGCCCTCATGCTGATCTACTCACTGACTAGTACTTCAAAATCCTTCCGAGGACCTAACACAAGTCAGACAATAGACCAGATTCCTAATTGTCTGAGTAAAAGTGCATGCATACCAGCATGCACTGAAAAGTATACTACAGCAATGCTATACCACCCGCTGTTATTCTATAAGTTAATGTATCACTGGAAGTGGTTTTAAAACCCCTGGGTTTAATGTCACCATCAGAAAAACAATTATAGAGAAAGTATCTTTGTGTTTCTGTATTCCTTAAGAGCGATGAGCCCCGTGACTATGACATTTCCTTTGTGTTGTACTATTATTCTGAATATTTTGCTACAGAGCCAATGCCCTCATCACTGGGAGCCTGTGTAACAGCTAAAAGTCTTCTAATCAAATCCCCTCTTATAGAAATTTAGGAGAGAATTTTATTACATTGTAACCAATGAATGTATAGCATGCATTTGAAACAATTATGGTAGGCTGATCATTTTTATTAACAGCTTTCACTTAACACATGCTTTGACTATATTGTAGAAGGCATTTACTCTCAGAGACTTGCAAACTATGTCGTAGCAGCAAAAGGCAGATAAAAATGAAGCTTGCTTTCAGAAGAGGTAGGACTCTTCATGAGCCTCAGAATAATACAGAGAAAAATTTTTTGAGTTCTCCAGTCTGTGACTGCGGAAATCATTCTAAAACTCTAAGGAGAGAATGTTTTTAAAAATTAAAAAGAGAGATGAGAAAGGAAACACAGTAGACTGAAACATGAAACAAATCAAGAAGTTCTCTAAAGCGGGGTGAGGTGAAACGCCCACTCACACAGGCATTCTGCCTGGGGAATTTTCTACCACTCTCCAAAGGGTCTTCTCTACTCATCCAGCAGTCATTCAGCCTTTCCACATTGGACACTGCCCATTGTCTACCCTGGGAACCAATGTCTGCAGACAGCATGAGACCCAAGGAGCTGAGTCCTATAGATATGTTCAGATTTTTATCATGTTTACAACATGCCAATCTCAGCTTAGGGCAAAGTGAAATCTTTGAATCACTTATGAGCACAGGACTGAGAATATCCAGGAGACGTTTATGTGATACAAAAACATCTATCCAAAGACAGCTGCCATATCACTGTGTTGTGAAAACAAATCTGAATGATACAATTTAGTGTCTGTACAGAGTCCATATTTACAGTTTCAAATATAAGAACCAAATTAAAGATCACATGACACTTTACTTCTAACACAAAATTAACTGAATCACTTCATAAGCCAAATATTCTTTTACATGTAAACTCCACTTTGTTACCTTTATCTCTACCTTCATCCCAATAAAGTATCATGCCTTCAAGTCTAGTTCAGTGCCAAGCTGCTTCACAGTCCAAAGCTGTCCCCAAAGTTTATTCCTTGATGAGTGGAAGCAGGTTTGAATTTTAGAGTATGGTGCACAGTAAAAGTAGACACATGCTCTTGACTTTCTCTATCCCTTGATATAGTTTCCTGCTCTCGTTCTGGAATCCTTCTTTAAGAAGTCTTTCCTTCTCCTAAAATTGAGATGGAAAATGAACTCAGATGACATCCCATGTTCCTCAGAGTCTCACAGGCTCTCATTTGGTAGTTACATTAAACCCTGCGGGATTTTGACATTTTTCTCAAAAGTTTTTTCCTTCTTTAAGTTCCATGATTTCTCTCCCTGCCTTCTACAACTGGATATAATTTTTTTTCTTTCTCCAGATTTAGAAATGTAGTCTAACAGTTCTAAAACACCAATAGCCTACAAACTTAAGGTGCTGTTCTTACATCCTTTGACTCATGTAAAACACAGTTTACTATAAAATCAGCACCAGCTTGCCTGTTCTTTCTTGTCTCATCTCTGAGCTGTGCAGTTCCAACTCTCAAATACATGGAAGAGTTGATAACGATGGGCTCAAACAAACCAGAAGGTCACTACCTGAATCAAAATCATGTCCAAGATTTAGTAACTAAGATAGAAGAAAAATATACTGAAGCAAGTAGTATCTTCAGTGCTCTGGCCATTTTATTTTAACAACCATAGAGAGTCAGTATAGATATGGAGGGATGCCCAGAAAACAAGATATTACTGGCAATGTGTGCATTTAACCATTTTACTTAAAGGTTTGGGACTGACTCTACTCTTTATGATGTTTCCAGAGATAAGAGCATTCTACGTGTAACAGAAACAAAATTTCTATTGGTCTCATTCCATATAAAAAAAAAAAGTAAGAGTTGGATATTATATCATATAACCTGAAGCAAAAAGCCATTTTACATGTAGAAATTACAGTTACTCTATTTAGCACATGGGAAAATAATAGTCCTTGATAGATTAGTTGGGATTCTGTCACAGAAATCCTAGGAAAAACTTGAGGAAAATCTGCAATTCAAATCTACAGTTTAATAGACATACCCTCATAAAAGGCTTTATTTAGCAATAAGCAGACTTAAAGAGCCAGAGGTGGTCAGGAGAAAGAACAGTAAGGGCATGAGAATGTAATACAGTTTGTGAATGATACCCTGTAGTTGGGGGATTGTATGTTATTGCCATTGGATTAGGGGTGGGGAGGATGGAGCACAGAGTCTCCATTCACAACTCAGTCCAGCCTTGTCCTTATGAACCTAATGCCTCAGCATCCTGATATACATTGTTGATTGGACCACTGGACCTAAAAATTAAAATGGTGCAGCCAATTCTGCTAGCCTCCATCAGGTCTGCCTAACAAAAAGCATCCTAGTCCTCAGAAGAAGAAAGGACCATGTAATGGGCTGTAAAAAGGTTTTCCAAGCAAATGTACCCAAGAAGCAGACTTGAGTAGTTATTCTCATATCTAATAAAATAGACTTTCAACCAAAATTAATCCAAGGAGATGGGAAGGACACTGCATATTCATAAAAGGAAAAATCCACCAGGATAACTTCTCAATATTGAACATACATGCTTCAAATGCAAAGGCACCTGCATTCATAAAAGAAACATTACTAAATCTTAAACCACACATCAAACCCACACATTAAGAGTCAGAGACTTACCCCCTTCCACCCCTCGCTTGGTCCTTTTGGCTGGAGCAGACACCTAATTGGTCTGCTCTCATGAAGACACAAGATTCTAAGCCATCCTAGAGGAACCACTGCACTCAGAGCATTGAGTAAGAACCTTTTCCCACTACACTATGCCCCAGAGCTACAACTGGGAACCTAGGGCATTCAGGACTCATCAGTCACCAAAACCCCGCCCCTCCGGAATACCACTCCCCTTAGACTCCTCATTTGGTCTTTTTGGCTGGAGCAGACACCTAGCTGGTCTACTCCCTTGAAGACACCAGATCCTAAGGCATCCTAGAGGAACTACTGCCCTCAGAGCAGGAAAGGAACCACTGCACTCAGAGCAGCAGGATTTCAGGATCCCAGAGGCAGCCTGAGTCCCAGCAGTTCTTCCACCCAGGAGATCAGAATCACAAAGACATCTGGACTCTGAGGAGTTCTGACACAATCAAGATAACTGGAAAGACAGGCTCCAGTCAGAAACAGTGAGTGCAGGTAGCACTAGAGTTAATCACATGGCAAAGGGCAAGTGCAAAAACATAAGCAGCAGAAACCAAAGTTACTTGGCATCATCAGAACCCAGTTCTCCCACCATAGCAAGCCCGGGACACCCAATCACACCAGAAAAGCAGGATTCAGAATTAAAATCATTTCTCATGAGGATGATAGAGGACTTTAAGAGGGACGTAAATAACTCCCTCAAAGAAGTACAGGAGAACACAGGTAAACAGGTAGAAGCCCTTAAAGAGGAAACACAAAAGTCCCTTAAAGAACTGCTAAAAACAAAACAAAACCAGTGAAGGAATTAAACAAAAACATCCAGGATCTAAAACTGGAAGTAGAAACAATAAAGAAATATCAAAGGGAGACTATCCTGGAGATAGAAACCTAGGAAAGAAATCAGGAGTTGTAGATGCAAGCATCACCAACAAAATACAAGAGAAAGAAGAGAAAAATATCATGTGCAGAAGATACCATGGAAAACATTGACACAACTGTCAAAGAAAATGCAAATTTCAAAAAGCTCCTAACCCGAAACATCCAGGAAATCCAGGACACAATGAGGAGATCAAATCTAAGGATAATAGATATAGATGAGAATGAAGATTCCCAACATAAAGGGCCAGTAAATATCTTCAACAAAATTTTAGAGGAAACTTCCCTAACCTAAGAGAGAGATGTCCACGAACATACAAGAAGTCTACAGAACCCCAAATAGACTAAACCAGAAAGGAAATTCCTCCCGTCACATAATAATCAAAACATCAATTATACACAACAAAGAAAAGATACTAAAAGCAGTAAAGGAAAAAGATAAAGTAACATATAAAGGCAAACCTATAGGAATTACACCAGACTTTTCACCAGAGACTATAAAAGCCAGAAGATCCTGGAGTGATATCATGCAGACTCTAAAAGAACACAAATGCCAGCCCAGACTACTATACCCAGCAAAACTCTCAATTAACATAGATGGAGAAACCAAGATATTCCATGACAAAACCAAATTTACATAATATCTTCCCACAAATCCAGCACTTCAAAGGATAATTGATGGAAAACGCCAACACAAGGAGGGAAACTACAACCTAGAAAAAGCAAGAAAGTAATCTTCAAACAAACCCAAAAGAAGATAGTTACACAAACATAATTCCACCTCTAATAACAAAAATAACAGGAAGCAACAGTCATTTTTCCTTAATATCTCTTAACATCAATGGACTCAGTTCCCCAATCATAAGACGTAGACTAACAGACTGGATACATAAACAGGTCCTAGAATTTTGCTGCATACAGGAGATGCACCTCAGTGACAAAGACAGACACTACTTCAGAGTAAAAGGATGGAAAACAATTTTCCAAGCAAATGGTCCCAAGAAATAATCTGAAGTAGCTATTCTCATATCAAATAAAATCAACTTTCAACCAAAAGTAATCAAAAAAGATAAGGAAGGACACTTCATACTTAGCAAAGGAAAAATCTACAAAGATGAAGTATTAATTCTGAACATTTATGCTCTAAATGCAAGGGCAGCCACATAAGTAAAAGAAACTTTACTAAAGCTCAAAGCACATGTTGCATCTCACACAATAATGGTGGGGGATTTCAACACCCCACTCTCAGCAATGGACAGATCATGGAAATAGAAACTAAACAGGGACACAATGATAATATTCTTTCTTTCTTTTGTGCATTTGATGTTTTGATTATTAGGTTTATCTATGAGACAGAGCACCACAATGGCATTGCAGAATTACTGGAGATTCTAGGAAGTATAATTAATGGATTTGTCTTACCACTAAAGGAAGAGCACAAGATTTTCCTGTTGAAGGTGTTGCTGCTCTTGCACAAAGTGAGGTCCCTAAGTATCTACCATCCCAAGCTGGCATACTGTTTCATGCAGTTTTTAGAGAAGAACAGTATCCTCATTGAACCAGTGGTAATGGCACTTCTCAAATACTGGCCAAAGACTCACAGTCCAAAAGAAGTAGTGTTCTTAAATGAATTAGAAGAAATTTAAATATAATCGAACCATCAGAATTTGTGAAGATCATGGAGCCTCTTTTCCGACAGTTAGCCAAATGTGTTTCCAGCTCTCACTTCCAGGTGGCAGAGCCAGCACTCTGTTACTGGAATAATGAGTACATCATGAGTTTAATCAGTGACAATGCAGCAAATATTTTGCCCATCATGTTTCCATCCTTATACTGGAATAATGAGTACATCATGAGCTTAATCAGTGAAAATGCAGTGAAGATTCTGCCCATCATGTTTCCATCCTTATATTGCAGCTCAAAGACCCATTGGGAACAAGACAATATACAGCTTGATATACAATGCTCTGAAAATCTTCATGGAGATGAACCAGAAACTCTTCGATGACTGCACCCAGCAATTCAAAGCAGAGAAACTCAGATAGAAGCTAAAAACGAAAGAGCAAGAAGAAGCGTGGGTTAAAATAGAAAATCTAGCCAAAGCAAATTCCCAGGTGCTAAAAAAGAGAGTAACTCAGGAGTGTTGAGGTTTTGTGTGACATCTTCTAGGAAGGAGATGAAAATTTAGTCCTTGAAGATGAGAGAGAGAAAGGGTTTCAGAAAAGCAGTTGTCCTTTCTCCAGCCATGTTTGCAAAAGAGAAGAAAAAGGCTGTTTCAGAACCTTCCTAGGAGCAGGAGAAAATTAGGATCCGTCCTGCTTTCTCTCTGGTTCCTACTGGATAAATCCTTAGTTCTGCTTTCCCTGTCTATTGCCAGTTCTTGGCACACCAATCTGTTCAAATGTGTTAATTATCTGTTTTTGTTTCATTGTTTGAATGATTGTTGTTCTATGTTTTACATTTTAAAAAGTGTTTGTTGGGTTCAACAAGTGAGAAGGTGCCTTTCTTTCAAAATTACAGCTAGAAAGGTAAGAAAATTCTGTTTTGTCTAAATATATAAGATGCACATCTACTTCATTTTTGTTTCTGTCTGGTTTTAAAAGTATAAATGTGTTCTGGTTGTTTTGGTTGTAGATTATTGGCTTATAAGTTATTCGGTATGATTAAAAATTTGCAACTCTGGTAATAGAAATTTGGTTTAACTAGTAACTCAGGGCTGGAGAGTTGGCTCAGCCATTAAAGGCCAGGCTATAATGGAAAGAGCATGTTTAACTTTGAAAAATTATCTTGAAAAAAACAAAAAAGGAGGAGTTTACCTCACATCTAATGCAAAATTATCATTTATTTTATATATTTTAAATTTTTTATGAGTGGAAAAGGTTGCATTGTCTGCAGTAGACAGACATTGGAAATGAGTCTAGAAGGCACTGGGCTTAGTGAAATGGAAAGAATTGTCATTAGGTATATGGAAAGGCCCTGACCGTGTGTTAGTCAGGGTGAGAGGTTCTGTTTGTGTTTTCCCTAAAGATGCCAAAAGTTCTGTTTGGATTCCCAAGTGTTGCATTAGCCTTGTCACTATGGAGCCTCACCCAGGCAGAGATCTACTGGAGCTTTGTGAAGACACCCCCCCCCCCCCAGTTCTGATGTCAATAGGGATAAGTAGCTCAGCTTGGCTGGTCCTAGTTTCCACCAACAGGGCTACTGGAAAAGCTGCAGCTAACTTTGAGATTGAGAGAGCCAATGTTTCCTTGAATTTTAATTTAAGTGATTCTTTATGCTTTATTAAGATTAGCAATAGCAGGTTGTTGAATTTAACTTCCTCCTTTATGGAATCAACAATTTCTTAGTTTTACTCAACAGTTATCTATTTCCATTCAGAGGATTAGTGATACTCCTGTGCAGCCCCTCTGTGGGGAGTTTTTAGCAGAACTCAAGCTGGCTGGAAGGCTCCTTAAAGGATGAGCTGGGTCCTTGTCTTTGGGATTGGCCTTCGAGGCAGCTGCAGCAGGATTGATATTTCTTTGCCACTTTTGCATACAGCAGATCCAGACCCAGGCAATTACTAAGCAGGTGCTCAAGTCACTGGCACGAGAGAACCCTTCTGCCCAGGTTTGTCTCAGCCTTTACCAAGAATAGTTAGTCAATGATAGGCAACTCCTTTGCAGTCCTTACCTACCTAAGACAGGGGCCCTGAGGCTAGCAGGGATTCCCAGTGAAAGATAATTGGTATTGGCAGAAGGTGACCTAAGGCAGACACTATTCGCCTATAAAATAAAAACGGGGGACCTGTAGTACCCTGAAGGGCTGCCATGCCCTGGCTGAGACTTTACATGTGCTGCTGTCAAGTAGCATTATGAAGTTTTCCTAAGAACAAAGCATGCTGTTTTAGGTGCGATGCCCCAGCCAGGGACTTTCCACTTGACAAACCATTGCCCAGCAGTTGAGTTCCTGTTTGTGTTTTTCCCTCCCTGGTTGGGTGTATATATTGAACTTACTCAGTAACAGCTTTGGCATTCTCTCTTAACAAATGACCTCAGTCTGTGTCTTACTTTAATCCCCTAGGCCTATGCCCAAGCTCGGTACTGTGGCAGCACTGGCACTGTCAGCCTTTGCCATCAGGAAGCAGAGAAAGATGCATGCAGTGTTCTGCCCATTCTCCTCTTTGGATTCATTTTATGGTGTCTCTATGATAACATGGTGAGTTTGACAAACCTCACCATGAGGAGGCTGATTGGAATGGTCCAAGATGATCCCTGTGATTTGCATAGCTAGTCAGTCATGTGGAGCTCCTCTAAAACAATTTCCTTCTCTGTTTATGTTTTCAAAGGACTGACCTCCTAAGGCTCAGTTCTGGAAAACAACAACTGAGAAAATTACTGATGCCCTGAAATACACCTCCTGATGTGTACCTGTGAGGTTTTCACTGAATCATATAGATTTCCTATTACTTGGAAATGGCAGAGTAACTGCTTAATGTTGTTCACCACAGTCTTTCAGAAGTGTGTAGTTCAGGATGTAAATGAACTCAGTGAAAGGGCCATGTTATAACTGGTATGCTCTAAGAGCAACATGGTCAGATTTACAATAGAAAAGATGCCCTCTGCTGGTACCAATGTTCTGGATTAGTTGATTTTCTCTATGCTGCAGCAAATTATTTTCAAAAGCTACTAAGGAATGGAAGGTTTATTTTGGCTCATGGTTAAAGGATATGGTCCACAATGAAAGAGATCTGGTGGTGCCAGGAGCCTGAAGTGGCTGGCACCTTGCCGTTGCCATCAGGAAACAGAGAGAGATGCATGTAGTGTTCTGCCCACTCTCCTCTTTAGATTCATTCTGGGATCCCAGCCTATCCTATGTACTGGCAATGAACAAAGATTCACTTCCTAGGTGATTCTAGATCTTGCCACATTGAAAAACAGTATTAATTGGTACAACCAGTCAGAGACAAAGTTGATAAAATCATTTAACATCATCTTGACCAATAAAAGATTTCTGTCATCTCACTGCCCACAAGAAGTTAATATATATATATATATATATATATATATATATATATATATATATATATGCTCTAACCAAATATGTGAGGTACTGTGCATATAGTTAACTCTCTCTCTCTCAGCATTCTCAGGGCAACATTCATTAATCAGAACATACTTGGAGCTTCCTTTTACCATGAACCTTTGAGTCTTCTGCTTGCCTCTGACTCTCTGCGAAATCTCAATGGTGGACAGTCCTTCAACTATCCAAGACTGAACCAGTACCCCATGCCTTCTCTGCATACTCTTCAGTTATTTGCAGTCTTCTCAGAGGTCCACTAAGGCATTCTGAAGTCTACTGTTTTACATCCTGGCCTCTAAACAGTAGCTGATCCCATCCCACAGATGCCCACATGCCCTGCTGATCAGTGTGTTCAGTCTCTGATGTTGTGTTAAGAGAGCCTCATGCCAAGTATGGAACCCATTGTTCAGTTACTCTCCATCCTGGGATGCAATCTGAGTTTCAGTGTTTGATGCATCCTGGATTTTAGACGGAAACTCTCTGGATTGAATACATGGTTCACAGTGCCTTCATTCTACTTCTTCACTACCAATAGTTCATTTTTTAAAGATGCCAGGAGCCTCCTGCATTCTTCTTTGAAAGGAACTTCAGCAAGTTGCATCTGAGCCCACTCTCTTCCCTGCTCCAGTAGAATGACTAGTGGGAAGTTTAGATTGCCTCTGCACACAACAGTTACCCTCATATGCATACGTTCTACCAACTGAGACACATCACAAGCCCTACAATAAACACTTTAGAATAAAGGAAAATGTTGTTGTGTGAGTCAACTTATAAACCCCAGTCAACTGAGGTTTCTGTTTCCCAGATGTAGTTTCCAGTGCTAAGTACTCAACTTTCCTGCTGAGCTACCCACTGAGTAGCATTGACAACAGCTTAGAAATAGGAAAGTTTAAATCCTTGGTATAGACATCAAGGGAAATGCAATAAAACTATACTGCAATTCTCTATTCAGTTCAAATCATCATTACAGAATACATAACCATCATGTGTTGTTGAAAATGTAAAGATAAGGAATTGCTTGTGTATTATTAATAGGATTGTACATTAAAATAGCTCCATGGAAAACAGTATGAAGATTTCTCAAAAACCCTGAAACATAGCTATCAAATGAGCTATGTGCTTCCTGGGTGTGTGTCTAAAGGAAATAAGCAGACAAAAGAGACACCTATATAAATCTGTGTATTTGGGCATTAGGTGAAAAGCCAAAAAAATGGAATCATAGGTGCTTGCCAACAAGAGATGAAGAAAAGGTGTGTGATTATGTGTGTGTTTGTGTGTGTGTGTGTGTGTGTGTGTGGGAGAGAGAGAGAGAGAGAGAGAGAGAGAGAGAAAGAGAGAGAGAGAGAGAACATGGGAGTATGTCAGTATATGTGCTGATGTGTAGGTTTGTGTGAGAGTGCATGTGTGTATATGAGTGTGTATGTGTGAGTGCATGTGTGTATGTTGATATGTATGTGTGAGTATGTGAGTGTAAGTGTGAATGCATGTGTATGTGTGAGTGTGCATGTGTGTATATGAGTGTGAATGAATGGTGACTGTGTGTGAATGCATGTGTATATGGGCATGTGCATTGATGTGTGTGTGTGTGAATGCATGTGTATTTGTGTGTATGTGCACATGTGTGCATGATATAAAGTAGGTTCAGCCATAAAGAAGAATGAAATCTTGTCATTTTCAAGAGTATGGATACTGTTGTAGGATAGCAGGTTAAGTGAAATAGTTCTGTCATAGAAGGACCAGAATTAAATTGTTTCCCCTCAAATGTAGAACAAGCAAAGATGGTCTGAAGATATAAAAAGGACTATAAGGAAATCTGAAGAGGACTGGGAAGTGGGGAGAGACCAATGGGGACACAAGCATAGGAAAGTAGGTGAAGTGATCAATACAAAGGTTAAGCATGTCAAAATGTCATCATGAATTCTATTACTTTGGGTAATTAATGTGCTAATAATTGTAACTTTAAAATAAATAAAATGTGAGCTGTCTGCTGTGAAAGAATACAAGAATGTTGTATTTAAAACTTATATGACAGATGTGATACTAAAGTCCTTCATATCTCCAAGTGTGAGTTGGTTTTGTAGTTCTCTAGTCATGGTAAATATAAGTCAGATAAGGTCTTTTCATACCAATTAATGTTTAAAATTACTGCCATTTGGTCCTGATGACCAACCACCGGGTTGAGAGAGGAAAAACAAATTGGGTTCAATTTCTGCTTATTGTTCTTCAAAATTCTCTGGTACTACATACCAACTTTACATACTACATACTACATCTCAAACTTTAAAGGTGCAATTATCCCTTACATAAAAGCACACAACTAAGACATTGTGTAACCTTTTGTAGCATTTCCACCAAATTCCACATGGACATATTAGAGTGTTGCAATTTGGCAAGGGGGAATTCCATGGAGAAAATTATGAAAGTGCATTGACATCCATGTTCCCTTCTGTCTCCTTGCATTCCAGATGGGACCATGTGAGGTTGGTACTTCTCACAACCTTTGCAAGCTAAGCAGAGCTGGGGGCTTCTAAGATCCCCCTCAAAGCTGTTAAATGCATCCCACAATGCATGGACAGTAGTACTGGTGCTCTGAATCACAGCATCAGAGTCTGGGTGGTGTGGGTTGTGGTGAAACGGAAGATATAGGTATTTTGAGGGCACACTCCCTCCAAGGGATGGCTAAGCTTGTGCACATAAGGTGTCTCTTGAGTAAACTCCCTGGGATTTCTGGACCTGCATGTTCCCAATGATTGAGCTTCATCACCAGTCCTGTAATAGTGCTCAACTCATGAGGTTCTGTTCCCAAGATGCTAATCCCAGTGCTAAGTAGTCAACTTTCCTGTTGTGCTACTCATAGAGCAGCACCTTGAGACCTGCATCTGATCTAACAGAGAAACACACAGGATTCCTGGTTCCCTAGCTCTAGATGCTGAGACATTTCTATGCACACAATTAGTGCTGACACCTTGGATTCAAACCTCTATCAAGGGAACATTATGTGTATCTTTGCTTTCGGTGAATTAATGTTCAATTGAAGTGCATTGCCACAGTCCTGAGTTTGATATGAGCATCAGCCAGAAATGCACACACAAAAGGTATTTTTTGTTCCATGACTTCAATATTACCCTAGGTTGGTGGAATTATTCTTATGAAATAGAGAGTAGGCACTCTAACATCCTAGAGTTAGGCACCCTGGATACTACCTCATGATATAAATATTAATAATTTTTTAGTTTATTAGAATTTTCTTTTATTTCCATAATGAACCACGAAAAATAATACACATTCAGAAACGTTACAGTGGGCTAGTCATTTTTATTAACTCATACTCTTGCAAGACATTTGTCCTGAGAAATTACAAGACATATTGTCACAGTGGGAAGATGGGATTTAGGTTTTGAATGACTGTAGCAAAACATCAAAGACCTCAGAGAAATGAAAGGGATTTCGGTTTGCAAGTTAGTTAAAAATTGCCTGCTCTGTGATTGCTACACTAGAGAAGCTTCCCACAGAAGTTATACAGAAGGAAAGAGGAAAACTTAAGACTGTAAAGAAAGAACATGTGGTTGGACATGATGCAGGCCAAGAGGAGCAATAAAACACAGATGACTGAGCCTCATCTTATACATGCATTCTGCACACTGAGGATACTTCAAACTGGAGTTGCATGTGGTTGATTTTGAACAGAGGTGATTCGAGCTCGTTAACAGTTGTGTTAAAGCTTGAGGTGCTCAGTCAGCGAATCCTGTGATGAAGAGAGCTTGGCAGAGAGGTTTGAGCCTCGTACCTTCAGAGTATGGTGCATCTCCCAGACGATTCACATTTCAAATTACCAATCTCTTCAAGAAGTTTCTGGCTCTCATTCTCGAATCCTTCCCTGAGTAATTTTTCCTGTTCCTAAAACAGAAATAGAGGATACACTAATATTGTGTTGCATGCTCCCCGGTGTCTCACAGACTCTCCATTAGTAGTTACACTAAATGCTTGTGGATTTTGGTGTTTTCTTGAAGCCTTTTCTGCCTTTAACATTCTCTTCCTCTCCGTTTCTCTCTGCCGTCTGTATGTCTGTCTGTCTCTCCATCTCCATCTCTGTCTTTCTCTTGTCTCCTACAAAGCATATATATGTTTTCCTTTGCTCTCTCCAGCTTTAGAAGTGTAGTCTAAAAGTTCTAAAACAACCACCAGGTCCCGTTCTTACATCCTTTGACTCATGTAAAGCACAGTTTTCTATAAAATCA
The DNA here is from genome assembly GCA_021653895.1 of Mastomys natalensis. Taxonomy (NCBI): domain Eukaryota; kingdom Metazoa; phylum Chordata; class Mammalia; order Rodentia; family Muridae; genus Mastomys; species Mastomys natalensis. The sequence continues at coordinate 70,324 of JAJTUV010000739.1, forward strand.
ACACCAGCTTGCCTGTTCTTTTTTTTTTTTTTTTTTTTTTTTTTTTTTTTTTTTTTTTTTTTTTTTGGTTTTCCGAGACAGGGTTTCTCTGTGTAGCCCTGGCTGTCCTGGAACTCACTCTGTAGACCAGGCTGGCCTCGAACTCAGAAATCCGCCTGCCTCTGCCTCCCAAGTGCTGGGATTAAAGGCGTGTGCCACCAACGCCCGGCTTGCCTGTTCTTTCTTGTTTCATCTCTGAGCTGTGGAATGCAGACTCTCAAACATGGAAGAAGGTGATAAAGATGGGCTCAAACAAAATGGAAGCTCACTATCTGAATCAGGGCAGGTGTTCAAACAAGAAATTAGTACAATAAAATTATATGAATGTGACCGATGTGTAAACTGAGGTATAAAAGAAGTTCACTGCTTGCTTTTTAATTTGGGTGCAAGTCAGTAAGTTCCTGGGCTTCAGGTTCTTCACCTGTAAAGTCCAAAAATGTCCTCCAGCAAATCTGAGCAACGAGCTGATGACACATCCATGTTTTTCTTAATAAAGGCATCTAGCTTGGCTACCAACAGGTTCTGGGTAAGGACAAAATCATAAGGGTGGTTGAGAGAAGAGCGATAACACAGCAGAATACTGTAGAATATCTAAGTGGGGCCAGGCTCTTCATCTTATTTTGAGACTCTTCCTGAGGAGGGTGCTAACTATAGAAACCGAAACTTCAAATTTGATTTCCTAAAGGTCTTTATCCCTGTTTTCCTGCTCCAGAGATATTTCCAGAGCATAGGTATTGTTTCTCAGGAGGGAAGCATTTATCTATTTGAGTCTTTAATTGAAGGAACATTTTGAGCTAGGCAGGCCTGTGTGGACTTCCTGAACTCATCATTTTGGGGCTTCATGACCTTGGGATTAATGAACTAAGGTTTACTTGTCTATAAGGGTGGAGGTCTCTTGTCAGACTGTATGAAGATCTCTATAGAAATACCCAGCAAAGAGTAATGGGCTAAGTAATGTTCTTTAATATGGGAATGCAATATGAAGATGATGGAAAGAGCATACATATGAGCATTTGGAAAGCACAGCAGAAGAGCAATCTCTCCAAATGATGTGAAACAAGGACCTAAATGGCAGCTCTTTTATCTCCTGTACATTAGAGAGCAGTAAATTTCCTGTTCACATTGACTATGCTGTTTTATCAGAACCTCTGAATGAAACCACATGTCCCTTTGTAATATCCTGCTTGGGTAATCTGAAAAGCATTGCCACTGGTCAAACAGCAAAACATCTTATTATTGGTTTATCATTACTAGTGGGAAACACAACAATGATGCTTTCCTTAATAATAAAAACTACATTAGAATGAATATGATAAAAACTTGAAGAATAAAATAACATATTATGAAAAAGAAAATAAATGATCCTTTGTAAATGCACTTGTGCAATCCCTCAATGGTGAGGACATGACTCCCAGAAGAATCTAATCTTTCAATAATCACTGTAAATATTTGTAAAAATTCATCATGTGTGTCACCTGGAGAGTAAAAAAACCCTCTCATCCACCAAAGGGTCCATGTTTTCATTGTCTTATGATTTTGGGTACCACACCTACCCCTAGTTCTGTCTGGAACTTTTGGTCTACATCCTTGAAGGAATTCTTCAGGAAGACATGAATGGCTTCACTCTCAATTGGCCTGTGCAGGTCCAGCAGTTCCTGGAGGGTTTCTGTGGGCATCTGGATCTTCTGACTCATCTGTTCTTCATAGTAGGTGATGGCCTTTTGCATTGCTGCTGAGTTCTCTATCTGGACCAAAGTCAGGACTGCACTCTCCATGCAGGGGAGAGACCCACTGCTGATGGCAGTGACATAGGTCTGCACCAGGCTCTTTAGACCTACAAAAGACAAAGTTGAGAAAATGGCTGTCATTGGTAGAGAGATCACTCTACATATAGTTTTTAGTATTCTCTAAGAAAAAGCAGCAATAGAATAGTTTATTAACTATAAAGTCCAGAGGATATTAAATGGTTTGGTTGGTTGGTTGTTTTTGGTCCTCCTTTATTTGTTTGAAAGATAGATGTTGGATTCAGTGGCTACTAGTACTGGGGAAAGAAAGCTATATTGTTAAATCCAGTTCCTTTACTACCCCTCCTTCCTCTCTCCCCATTCCCTTTCTTTCCTTGAACTCGTACATCCTTTCATTCTTAATCTATTAAAAGAAAGCCAAAGTGATAGCTTTGCCATTACTGCTGACTTTATAGTTATGGTTTTTTAAAATGGTGATTCCTTCAAGTCCTGTCTCTGGCTCATATAATGAATCAACCCAGACACTCTCCCACAAAACTGTTCATAGATGAAGAAATCATTTAGATTTTCTCAGAGCTTAGCTGATGGATTAAGAAACATCACACTGTATCTGTCCTGCCCTTTGGAGCATCACAACATGTTTTATGTAGAATACTCAAGAAAGCTATGCATGTAGACTCGAAAGCTTTACTTGTTCCCCTCAGAATCTCTGCCTGCCAATCCTCCATAGAGCTTAGAACCAATGATGATGTCCTTAAATCATGTCCCTGTCCTTTCAAGACACCATCCTTGAACACTTCTACAATAGGACACTCTCTCTCATCTCCTCTCTTCTTTCAGTCAGCTGACTCTTACTTTCCTGAAGCTGAAAAATGGTGTTCCACTCTGTGCCTTCTTCTTCTATGTTAGTATATCAGCTCTTACCTTCTGTCCTTCTAGGTGACTCCTACTCATCTCCATCTTCTCCTTACCCATAAGCTTAAAAAATCAGAGTGCTCTCTGCACCTAGGAACTGAAGACACACTAACTCCCAAATAACAGCTCCGTATGTTCTATTAATTATGTGAATTGTTATTTATCACTGTGAATTTGAGGGCTTTGTTTGTTTGTTTCCTTTTAAAGTGTCTTTTGCATATGTTGTGTTGGAAGGAGGATGGAAACCTTATCTGTTTACTCTTCATTATACTCAATAGTTGACTCTTTAAAGTCATTACTAAACATTTTGTTAGTACATGAAAGATGCAGCCAGGGTGGAAAACTCCAGAAATATTGTATTTCTCATGACTTTTATTAGTCCTTTTTATACATAAGAACAATGAGTGAGAGAAAAAGGCTTTTAGGGTTGAACTAGGTTCTAGTTATTTCTCCTTTTCCCTTTTGATATTACAGACATGAGATAGTGAGAAATGGCTTTAGTTCCCCAGTAAATTTCACCATGTGATGTTTGCATGGTACATTTTCAGTGACATCAATAATGATGTTTGGTCTCGTTGGAAGTGGCTCCCTGAGTATCCTCTACAATGAAAAGAACAAAGTCAAGTAAGGAAAAAGAATGACATACCTGGCCCATTGACTACGATGCCACCAGACAGAGTCTTGACAGCAGAGTAGCTGAAGATGTAAGAGGTGAATTCTGCAACTTGTTCTACAAATTCACTACACAGCTTCTCCTCTGGCAGAGTCTCCAGGTTCCAGAGTTCCTTCCTCTGAGCAGGTCTGTCAAAAATGAAGCACTTCCTCTTTGGAAAGAACTTCCTGATGCACAGTCAAGGCTCATTAAATCTTTTAGTGTTCTTATCAGCTCCTGCAAGAGTCAGAATTAAATGTAGTAAACTTCCAATGAATTATTTCTAAATATGACACTTTCCAGTTCCATAACTTTCACAAAGTATACTCAAGCTTTAAAATACCTAATGAAAAATGAGTGATACAAAAACATAAAGGAATGGGGGAAAACACCCTTTCTCTAAGAAGAATGTAGCTTGTGAACTTTCAAAAGGGTCCAAGTGATTCTGGTAAGCTGTGTTCATTTTCTATAATACTTAAGACAACACAGTTACAAACTACAAACTTTGCCAACCAGACAGAAATGACCTTTATGAAATTGTTTTCTGTTTGTCTCTGAACATTCCACCCCATCCAGGTACCTTTTTTCAGGGTCTACGAATGCTCCAGGTATTCATCACAGTGACCAGTTTTCCATTAACTTCAGCTCTAGGGAGAAATCTCTCAGAGCCCACACAAAAGGTTGGAAAGAAGCCCACAAAGTTAGCAGAGTCGTCTATCCCACTCTGATCAGGTGAGGACTTTGACTTGATAAGATCAGTCAGTTCTGTCACATAGCTGACATGCTCAGTTAAGAAAAACTATAGAAACAAGTTTATCATTTTATGATAAATATTCTACCAGTGCCTCCCAAAATTAATGTGTCTTTCTTGTTTGTTAATTTGTTTGTTTGTTTGTTTGTTTGTTTTAGCTGGGTTGGTCAGTTTTTGTCAATTTCACAGAACTAGAGACATTTGAGCAGAGTGATTATATCAACTGATTAAATTCCTCAATGAGAAGTTACCTCTATAGGCAAGGACTGTGGATATGTCTGTGGGGACATTTTCTCAATTACTAATTGATACAGGAAGGCCCAGCCCACAGTGTGTGGTGTGATCCCTATGCAGGTAGTCCCAAGCTGTATAAGAAAAGTAGGCTAGTAAGCACATGAAGCAAGAAGAGATCCTCCAAGATCTTGCTCTAGTCTCTGCATCTTTGTTTCTTGATGATAGACTTTAAAATATAAACCAAACAAATCTTTCATCTCCAACATCTATTTGAGCCTCTACTATGAATCAGGCAACCTCAAGGAACAAATTTCAAAATTAATGAAAGAATGCTACCAGCATAGAGTTTATGCTATAACAGTTGGAGACAGAAACAAAAACAATAAGTAAATTGTTTCAAAATCTCAGATATTTACTACCATTTTGGTGTACCAAATTGCCTTAGCCCAAAGGCTTAAGAATAAGTGTATAGTCTAGTTACTGAGAGACCTTCATGTGCCTTCTGTAGTAATCGTTAGCAGAAATGTTAAAGAATTAGAAGAACCATCCATGAAAGCCCAAGTGGAGAGAATGGAGAGATGGATCAGTTATTAGGAGCAGTTAATGTTCTTGCAGAGGACCTGAGTTTACTTCTCAATACACATGTCTAGTGGCCTACAACTTGGTGAAATTCAAGTTTCAGGAAATATGATCCTTCTGGTCTCAGCAAGCAGTGCATATGCACCACACACACACACACACACACAAGAGAGAGAAGATTGGGGTCTAGGAATTGCCTCACAAACCACATGAACACTGATCTCCGTCAGACAGCATAGTTTACAGAGTATACACCGCAGGACTGGTTGGCCAGGAACTGAACTATGACATTGAGTTCAGATTCTACAGAGTTTTTAAACCCCAAACCTACAAACATCTGTGTCAAGCTGTTTCACCAATCAAGATTTAGGGAAAAGGAATTTCCTTAGGAACATGTCATTGCTGTATATTTATCAGTCTCCTATTGGTTGCAATATTAACTGTGCCAGGGGACATGCCTTGTCTAATATTCATGTCTTAGTCTACCGGGATGGGACTTGTCTAACATTTATGTCTTAACTGCCAACCAGGATGTGTTACCCACATACAGGTCTCTTTCTGCCAAGTAGGATGTCAGGTCCCAGGGAAGTCTTGGGAACTTATACTTATTAGACCACTGCTCAAAATGTAAGTCTTATTCCAAATAGTTTCTTGAATTGGTATAGGTGTTTCTCTTATGTTGGAGTCCAACCCCAGATCAGCTTATAAAGGCAAATACCATAAAAGGTTATACATAGGAGCAGGAAGTGCTATTTGGCAGTTGGTTCAGGTCCAAGGGTATTGTGGATAAATATACAAAACAGTTCTACCAACTTTTATCATAATTGGTTCTAAGGGCATAGAACATAACAGAATTTATAATTAATCTTGGCATTCAAAAGTGTCCTAGTAACAGCAGAAACAAATGAGAAAGCTTCCTTTTAACGATAGACTATCTAGGTAACAGTTATGTAGGTCTTAACAACACAATTAATACTAATGAAATGAAATGTTTGAAACTTTTATTTGGGTAACATTCCAGGTAGTAGTCAGAACCCCTGTGATAGAAAAATATGAGTGTATCTAACATGTGTATGAACTCCACTGTATAGGGCATATATTAAGGAAATAAGTGGCAAGATATATAAGTTTGAAGGCTAAAGTAAGAAGTTTCAAATTTGTTTTCTACTAAGTAGGAAGCCAGTGGTGAAATTTGAAAGTAGAGAAGGTAGATATAGGAGTACTTCATAAGTCACATTGTTGGAATTCCAACTGACAGTTAAGACTGTCAGGAAAGAGTATTAGTACTAGAGACAATGTAGGCAAGATAATGAGACTGGTCTAGGGAAATTGCTATGCTGTTAAGAGGTTTAAACATCTGTGAGCGAATACTTTCTAGGATATGAAGGAAAAGATCAAGATGAGGTTTTGAGCAGAGCAACTTTGTGGAACATGTGGGAATGTGCTATCATGGAAAAGGTTGGAGAATTCTTTTTGTAAATTTTGAGATGAAATCATCTCTTAAAGATCTACATGAAGATAAAAATTGAATGATGTCACAGTTTTAAACAGAAATTTGATGGTGACTGAAATATAGGTGCACAGAAACCCATCATACAGAATAATACTACCTAGAGACTAAGAGGAGAGAATGAAGAGAAGTACAGGACGCCATAAACTATGACATTCAGAGTCCTCAAAGGAAACAGACAAGTTGTCCAGAGAGGGAAGTGGAATATTAGGAAATGAGGAAGTTCTAGATCAAGAACCAATGGTTCTGAAGTGAAAAAGAATTGATACATGAAATGTTGCTGAGGGATCAGATAATCTGACTTCTGGTTGAGCATAGGGATGCACAAAAAAGAATACAGTTTGATACCTGAGGTTAAGTTCATAGATAACACTGGTGGCATTCATAGGAACTTAGGGTCAGTAATTGTCAAGGAAAAGGAAGGAGTGATACCAGGAGGGAGAACCAGGAGAGAATAGTGAAAATCAGTTTCTATTGGTTACCAGTCTCCAAACAGCAAGGGATAAAAATCTTCAGCAAAGAAGGTGGTGTGGACTAGGGCTTTGATAAAAGGAGGTGGTGTGGTTTGAGGGTACTGACTTCAAAGAATGTCATGTATCCAATGGTAAAGGATGAAAAAATTACTGAGCTATAGATTGGAGAATCACTGATGACTGACACAAAAGGTGCAGGCTAAAGAGCAATCACCAGTTCAGATCCCTTGATGAGTTGCAAGATAAGTATTACCTATAGTGTCCAGTTGGCAGTCAGTATATTACTAACATTTAGAGATAGATAATACGATAATGATAATACTGATTCAGAACATGGGTTCTGAATCATGTTGAGGATTTAGACAAATGCAGGATATTGATCCAGAAAGGATGCTCTCAGCAGTGTACCACTGTGTCTATGGCAATGTATGATGTAAGAACTTTGAATTTTTCTGGAAAGTGAGGCATACTCACGTGATGAGTACCAGGGGATTTGTTAATGAGAGACAAATACTACGATCCTTGCCTACCCATCTACTTCATGTAATATCGAAGCTGTTTTTCTAGGTTTAGGACTATGCTAGATCACACCAGAAGGATACTGCAGCTGGTCCATGGCCTGCTGATTGATGGTTCCCATGCTGTTGTAGATGAAGGTGCTGCTGAGGAGGACGGCCAAGGCAAAGATCCAGCAGTCATTCTGGTTGTCACCCTACAGGTCAGTGAGTGAAGAAGACTGACTAAGAGACTGTCTATCAACTCAGATAGGCAAAGATGACCCTTGTCCCCATCAGCTATGACATAAAAGTAAGTCATTTCTACTATATAATAATTTTCTACCTGTACAATAATTTTATGAATCTTCAATTCATCCTGGACAAATCAAATATGACAATGTGCATTCATGTATATGAGAGCATGAAGCACATTCATACTTAAAAGTCATAATGTTGCTCAGTTATGAAAATCTAAACTGGCATGCTGGATTTCACTCACAGACCATTTTAACACTAGGGAAAGTAACTTCTGTCAATAAGTGGGTTTTTTTTTTTTCATATTCAGAAGGGTAGTAATGTGATCTTTCGTGAAAAAAGATATTAATGCAGATTGTGGTGGTTTCAAATAAATAATAACAAATAAAATGATGCTATTGGAAATTGTCATGAATTGAGTGAGAATTGCCCCACAGGTTTATATTTTTAAATCCTTAGTCATCATGAATAGAGTCGAAAATTTTTAAAGAATAAGAAGGATTAGGAGGTGTAGCCTCATTGGAGAATGTGTGTAACTAGGAGTAGGATTTAAGGTGGTAAAAGTCTATGCCAGGCCCAGTCTCTCTGTCTCTCTCCTTCTCTTTCTCCCTCTCTCTCTACTTCCCTCTCTCCCTCTACTTTCCTCCCATCCTCTCTCCCTTCTCCTCTCTCCCTCCCTCCCGTTCCCTCTCTCTCATGCTGCCTATGGATCAGGATGTATCTTCCAGCTACTATTCTAGAACCATGCCTGCCATTCCTGCTGCCATGTTCTCTACCATGACGATAATAGACTAAGCCTCTGAAAGACGTAGATGTTAGCTAAATGTTTTAAAGAATAGTAATAGTTTCCCTGGTCATGATGTTTCTTCACAGAAATGGAGAACTATCTAAAACCTAAGTTTTATATTGTTTTCTTCTCCTTGATAGTACTATTTAGAAGTTACAATTCTTACCATTTCCATTGGCTCACACTTAGGCATATTCAGAAAATGTATTGTCAAATTTAGAGACACCAGTAAAAAGTGTCACCAAAATATGGCATGATGGGATAAAGGAAAAATGGCAAAACAAAAATATTGTCAGTTATTATTATGAAGGCTCATTCTCTGTTAATCAGTTGACTTTGGTATCAACACTTGGTTCCTATGTCAGGGAAGGTATACACTAATTTGACTCATAAGAAGTATAAATGAAGATTGGGAGTGGACTACTGATGCATCATGAGTAGATGTAAAAGATTATTTTGTACCTTCTCTATGTCTTCTAGGCCCTCGGTGTCAAGCAGAACTAGGGTATGTGCTGGCTTCTGGGGATGAGGCACACACCACATCCAGATGCCCTTGGTGTGAGACTGCACAGTGGAGCCCAGGGAGAAGCCTGAAAAGTTGGAGTGAGATGGAGAGATAAGCAGCACAAACTTCCTGAAATCTCATTGAATGAGCACATTTACCATTTACATGAGAACAACCAGTTACAAGTATTGGTTTTGATTACAAGCCAAGAATCAGGGAGGGCAGAACATCCAATGCTAACTAGTCATTCATTTCCACCTTAGACATCAGCATACTCTTGCTCCTCCTACATGGACATTCTAACATATATTTATAATTCATCATAAAGTAAGTGAACTGTCTCTTTAATGTATTATTTCTTCCGCTAAGACATACTTATCCCTTTAAAAGAAGTAATGGGATTGTGGGAGAAAACAGTAAGAAGACTAATTCAAAAAAGCAAGTCCACTGATGGACACAAATCATCCTATCTCACGTGCATCTCTGACTTTTTCTCCTCACATTTGCTTGCTGGATGCTGACAGTGGAATTGGGAGGGAAGACTGAGCAGAGCTTTGCTGGTAGCACTCACCCTTCTGCTTTCCAGCCAGCTTATTCATCAGATAGGATTTGCCTGTGCGGTAGAAGCCTACTATTGCTACCACCACTACAGGCTTTTGGATAGCAGACAGGATCTCCAGCGCTTCCTCTTTGACTATCAGCTGCTCACCGGAGTTCTCAATGAGGCACACTGGGCCTGGCATGTGGATTTCTGAGGCCATTTCCAGAGTACCCTTATGTCTGCAGGAAAAGATAAAGCAGGAAATGTTCTGAGTCACCTCGAAGGACTCACATCAGTGACCTGGACTATCATGAGCATGCTGTTATAAACCAAAGGGTGTAATAGCAGTTCACAAACCTTGGCTAGGAACCCAACTAACTACCTGAAGCTAATAAGGCCATGGATCTTGAAGGAGATCCTACTCCTGCCACTTTATTAAACCAGCATCATTCTTAACTGCATTCTAAATACTTATCCTTATTCCCACAGATAAGTGTAGTTCTCATCCTTCACCAAAGAAGGTTTTCTTTGTAACACATGGAGACCACTACAAAAAACTGCAACTGATCAAGTCCAAGGAACAAATGATTGTGTGGTACTCAGCCCCAACTACAACATGACTTCTGCACCTAAGCCTCAGGGAACATCACAGAAAAGGCAGAAGGGCTGAAAACATTGAAGAGTCAGAAAAAGAGGCAGTCTGATGTGAGACTATGGGTTCCTAGAAGTATGGCGAAGCTATATCCAGGTAGTCTCAACAACTTGGCTGTCTAAACAAAACCCAAAGAAGTACAACACCAATAGACATGCTTAACATCAAAGGGGAAATCTCATGAGGCTTGAACCCTAAAACATAGCACTACAGGTAACTAAAGATTGCTGACATTGGAATATACTTTCTCATGGATGAGCCCCCTAGTTAATTATCCAATACAATGTGGTCTCTCCTGAAATCATATACATCCAATAACACTATACAGATGGAACATATTGAGTGTTCATTGATATAGGAATATATACTTCTCTCTCTCTCTCTCTCTCTCTCTCTCTCTCTCTCTCTCTCTCTCTCTCTTTGTGTGTGTGTGTGTGTGTGTGTGTGTGTGTGTGTGTGTGTTTGTGTTTAATAATTAAATTAAAAGAAGCCATGAATTTGAGAGAGTCCAGCCAGTGGTACATTAGAGAAGTTATTGGAGAGAGGAATGGAAGGAAAAAACATGATGTAAGTATACCTTAATTCCAGCCAATTATTATTAAAATAAGATGGATCAAAATGTTGTCTACTCAGAATTTACTCTTTGCATATTTTAAGTGTCCTAGCGACATTAATGACTGTACTGAAGTGTAACATTTAAAAGTATTTAATTTTGAAATCCATAGGTAAATTTTATTAAATTTAAAGTATTAAATTAAATTAAAATTAAATTTAATTAAGTTAAAGTATTTAATTAAATTTAATTATTAAATTAAGTTAAAAGTATTTAATTTTGAAATCCACTAGAAAAGTTTAGCTGTTTTAGAGTTCCCAAGTAACACTTTCCAAATCCCAGTACTTTCTGTAACCACAGTCAAATGATAGAAACCAGAATTTAAACATTTTTATAATACCCTAGTGAACCTGTATGTCATAGATCCTCTCTTCATTTTATCAGCTTTCTATTAATGTCCTTTTCTTGCTGTATGACTGAATTCAGGATCCTTTATGAACCATCAGATATCTACCTTCTTCTCATCTTCAGGGGGCCTTTATTCTTTGCCATTGCTTGGGCATTTTAGAAGGGTATAAGTCAGTCCTCTTGTAGAATACCTCTTACTTTTTGTTTTTCTGATGTTTGTCCAATATTTTTTGAATATGTTAATTATTCTTGTTTATTGAGCAAGAAGGTCACAGAATTGATACTCTGCCATCCTAGGTGACCAAAAGAAGGGATTTGGCCTTGAAGTCTCCTGTAGGTAGTTGTAAAGGGGCTCAAGCTGCTACCAAAGTTGGAAAAGTAATCCCTTTAGTGTGGTGGCAGCAAAGGAGAAGCCTCTCCAGCCCAGTCCTCCTTGGCAGATGTGTGCCCTGGAGAGAGTCCAGCATGAGATGAGAGAGACACTGGAGTTAGAAGGACACTACCATACCTGGTCCTTGTCTCTGAAATCGGCCTGCAGCAATAGACATGCTGGAGCTATAGGAAAATGTTGACCAACCCTAAAAACTGGTGTGACATCGCTGTAAGAGCCATAGACTCCTAGCCACAAGATGGAGGAAGCAACTCAAGTCTAGTCTAGAATCCTCCAACAGAGTGTGCAGTGTGCTGCAGGTTGGATTGGAAGAACAGATTGCAAGTCACAGAGACAGTGAATTTAGAAGCAGAAGTGTGGTTAAGAAGTCCAGAGCTAAGGGATTTTCAACATCCTCTACCCAAGTCACAGCAGGGAGGCACAGCAGAAAGTTTGAGACAGAATTAGCTACACTAAGTAGGATCCTGAGGGACAGTACAAGGCAAATCCCTGAGGATGGGCTGTCCTTCAATCAGAAGCCTTGACTGAGAACATACTGCCTTTTGGTTATTTCATTGTTCATTTATGTTTATATTTTTTAATCCCTAATTTGTTATTTTTATTTAAAAATATTCTATCCATATATGCAGGTATAAAAGATAATAGATATATTTCTGTGGAAGTTATTTTTTACTTGATTACCTGCTGCTCCCTCAGTGTGTATGTGCTGTAACTTGTATCTTGAAAAAAAGTTTGTGTCTTTCCTTCTTTTCTCAAAATGTAACTGAGAATGCTTTCTCTCTGCATTCAGTTTGTGTAACCCATTACTTCTTACTCATTCCTATGGTATTTACTCTAATCCTTTAGTCCATTCACTGTTGATTTGTTTTTTCTTTACTGCTTAAATACATTAGTTTTCCACATTCAGGGTTCTGTACTTAAGTATGAAATGAATGTATTCATGCTTTGAAAGTAAATTTTGGACAGCCAAAATTGCTACAGACAGCAATATTTCTATTAAACCTGTTGAAAACAGGAACATTTCAAGACAAACAAAAGTTCAAGTAATTCATGACAAATAAGCTAGAGGAGCCAAAACTTCTTAAAGGAGTACTATCCACAGAGGAGTAAGAGAAGAAGAGAAGGGGAGGAAGAAGAGATGAAGAAGGAGTAGAAACAACTTCACATAGGAGAAGAAACACAGTTCATGGAAGCAGAAGGTGAGCAAAAGAAAAGGGAAAATTAATTAATCATGCCCCACCCTGAACACCCATCACTGTGGGGAGGAGAAAAGAGCTGTCAATTAACTCATGTCACTTAACCAGAACAGCAAACAGAACCACGAGTAATATCAAAACCTATGGCTTTAAATGCAAAGGTCTTTGGTCTGCAAGTTAAAAGACACAGATGGGATGACTGGATAAAGCAAACAAACAACAAAAATCCAAACAAACAAAAATGCAATGTTCCACTACTGGACAATGGCTTGGGGGTTAAGAATACTTGTTACTCATCAAGAGTTTCAGAGTTCAGTCCCCAGGATCCACATCAGACAACACACAGTCATGTGCTTTGTCAGCTCCAGGGCATCCTTTTCTAGTTTCTTCAGGTACACACAAACAACACCACACTGTAAAAATGTGTGTGTGGTATATATTATATATATATATGGCTTACATACATACTTATATACATAAACAAAATAACAAAAATGATACTTTAAAACCAAAAAAGCTGAACTTGCTGAACAAAAGAATATTGGGGAACACTTCACAACAGGCACAGCATGTCCAAATAAACCCTAACCATGTGAGAGTTAACCACAAGACTCCCAAATGGGATTATGCAAAACTAAACCACTTCTGCACATTGACAGAGACTAGTACCAGAGTGAACACACAGCCTTCAGAACACAAAGATCTTTGCCAGCTGTGCCTCAGAGCATACTATCCAGGAAAATAAACACTATAAAAAATAAACATACACATACACACAAACAAAACTGTGGATCCATCAGTGAGACAATGAAGTGAACAGTCAAGTCTCAAAACAAGCACAAATGACCAAAATAATAATAATAATAAATAATAATACTTTAAAAATGTTCGAGGAATGCAAATTAAGCCTACCTTGAAGTTATCTCTCACCCCAGTCAGAAAGGATATCATAAAGAAGGTAAATGACAAAGAATGGTTTGTATTCGCCTTAGTAGTTACCACTTCTGGTTTGCTCCACATAAATCCAACAGAGTGGCAGTCCTCTTTGTCTTGCTTCCTGTATCTTGCCTCCCTGCACATATGCAGCAGTTGTAGTTTGGTCTTCATGTGGGTCTCGAACAATTGGAGTGGGGGCTATCCCAAAACTGTTGCCTGATCCTGTTCTTCTACCTGAGCGGCCTTGTCTGGTCTCAGAGGGAAGAGGAAAGGCTGGGGGGATACCCAGGGGGCACCTCCTGCTCAGAGGAGAAGGGGAGGGGGATGAAGGAAGGATTGATGTGAGGGGGTGACTGAGAGAGGGGCAGTGGGTGAGATATAAAGTGAATACAATGAAAAATTAAACTAAAAAAAGACAAAACAAAACCCCAAAACCACTGTTTCTGTTGCTTCCACTGCCTGCAGGCCAGGGTCACCCACTGAAGTCAGCCCCAGGACCTTCAGCTCACTTTCTGTACAATGGTAAGTGACAAGCACGTGGACTCACACTGGCAAATCATTGTCTCCCATCTGCTTCATGTCCACTTCTCCCCATGGCTAATTTCTCTGAAAATACATCCTCATGAATAAAGACTTCTGTAGGCAAAGCTCTGACGTGCATTATCTCTTAGAAGAACCCTACCTATTAAACACTACTGTGTCTCCTTTTCACATGTGTTGGAGGCCATGCATACATGCTGAATGCATGCTTAGGAAGTCTATAAGCTGCCCAATGGATGAGGGAATAAACACCAATTTGCCTATCTCCTTTTAATAGACCCTGCTACCAAAACTTCCCTGATAGAACCAACTTCCCCAATTCACCTTCTCTAAAGTGATAAATATCTTAATTAGGAAATACCAACTCTCATTGATTAGTGGAACGTCGTTATGATATAACCTGCACTCTGGGTGCTGTTTGTCTTCTGGTAGCATCTTAAAAACTATAGGTGTTTCTTTACTTAACATAATTTTAGAGTAGGTGTCAATGGGAACCGTAAGCTCACCTTTAAATTCTGTAAAAGACACTAACTTAATGACAGTTCTATCTATCTATATTACGAACATATTGATGAACATGTTATTTTTTTCTCTCTGCTGTTATGCAGGTCTGGGGAATTATCCCAACTAAGAAGTTTCAAATCCACATTAAATAAGTAGAATTACATCACTGCAATTGGTCATGTAAATAATCTACGGTTTCCAAAGGTAGCCTGAGTCACACGGAAGACAGTAAAAACTGCTTCCACCCTAGATTTTTCACAAGCTCCAAAACCTGTCTGAAACCTTTCTTGGATGGACCGCACTTTGAAACAGTTCACAATACATGAAGGGGTTCAGGCTTTACTGCTGTTTTTAACTTTTGGGTGTTTTTAACTGAGTATGTGTTCTCTTCTCCCTTGGAGATGATCTTACACCTCCTACCCACAAACTGGAAAAACACTTACTCTTCAAATTCAGGCTATACTTTTATTACCATGTTAATTCATTTAAAAATCAAAACTTAATGTTGCGCTGTTTTCCAAATAAAAGGTGAAAATAGAAAGAAAATAAAATCAAACTTTTAAATAATAAGAATAGGACTGACACCCCAGCGCGGGGCGCGAGTGCACTGGTACCACTGAGGGGCACCAGAGCCCAATGGGAATTCCCCTTCTGACTGGACCAGGATGCCTCTGTTTTCCATTTCTTCAACTCCAGGCTGAGCACAGGGCGGCGGGGGGGGGGGGGGGGGGGGGGGGGAGGGGCATTTAAGCACAGTGGTAGATGAGGAGGAAACTCTGCCTGGAGCCTGGGGTTATGTCCCTCTGATCCAAAAGGGACTTCACCCTCTTACAGGGAAATAGTGCGCTGCAATGGCTGATGTTCCAGTTGAAAACTCTCAACCCCCAGCCTGGCTGCACTAAAGTAGCCTCGCCTCCCGCTCTGAGCGATGCCATCCAAACTGCCTCTGATCGAGGTCTACCTGCTAGTGTCTTCTTGCACCAAGCGTGCAGTTTGTGCCCCAGGACCTCCAAGCTCCTTAGGAGATGTGTACATTGGGTACAGACTCACCTGCCTGCAGGATGATCTCTGCTACCGGCTCAGCACAGTTAGGATTGTTACTGCACCTGATTCCTCTTGAAAGCTCTATTCTCCTGAAAGCTCTATTCTTTTTTTTTTTTTATTATTAAGCAAATTAATAATTTTTATTTTGTCAATCTGTATTATTTTTTTATTATTATTTTTTATTGGAAATTTTTTTACATTTCAGATGTTCTCTCCTTACCCCATTTCCCCCCCTCCCTCCCAGGAACTCACTATCCCTTCCCCCCTCCTCCTGCCTCCACGTTGGTGTACCCCCACCCACCCTCCCCCGTACCTCACCTTCCCACCCTCAAGTATCCCCCCCCACGAAGTCCAGCCTTCATGGGACCAAGGATCTCTTCTCCCCCTTATATATAGCTCCATTGCATATATAGCTGGAGCCATGGGTCCCTCCCTAAGTGCTCCCAGGCTGGTGGTTTAGACCCTGGGGGCTCTGGTTGGTTGGGATTGTTGCTTTCCTCATGGTGTCGCAAATCCTCTCAACTCCTTCAGCCTTCACTCTATCTTCTCCATTGGGAACCCCATGATCAGTTTAATGGTTAGCTGTATTCTAAACTTCAGAGTCAAACCGAATATTGCATGCATTTAGTTGTGGGGGGATAGAAAACTGAAATTGAAACTGCATAGGCTTAAGATGACTTTGTGAGAAGCTTTTGTACTGTTTCCAGGAAAGAAAACGAAAGCTGGGAAACAGTAGGGAAATCTTCAGCCTTCCCTGCCAGATGGACAGACGAAAACAATTGCTGATTCTCTAAATGCTGACTTTTATAGGGAAATAACAGCCACTGGCTTTTTCCAAGAGGTTGATGCAAATGAAACGTTTTTAACTTAAAAATTTGCAACCCACGCATGATATTAATATGTGCATATTAAGAAGGTAATGGGGTGTTTCCTGCATTCTATACATCATGTGATGTAGGACACTTTCTCTGTATAGATAGTGGTTTTGTGCTTGCTCTTCTTTGTAAAATGAAAGGACTCTGGTCTCTTGGATCCCTTGTAAGGGCTGCTGTCTCATGACTCAATTGCCTTTCAAGGTCTCTCTTCCTAACCTCACTCCTTAATGGGGATTGATTTCAGCATACAAATTTGGGGGCCATAAACATTCACACCATTGCATTTAGTAGATAGCACCTCACAACGTATTTAAAAGATGATCCAAAGCCTGCAGCACTTATATAGCAGGGACAGGCTTCTCTGGCCTCAGTGGGAGAGGATACACCTAATCCTGTAGAGACATGAAGCCCCAGGGTGGGGGGATAACCCGGGGGGCCACCCTCAGGAGTAAAAGAGGAGAGAGGATGGGAAAAGAACTCTGAGAGAGGGACACAGAGAGGGACACAGAAAGGGAAGATATTTGGGGTGTAAATAAATGAATAAAACAATTAATAATAACAATAATAATAATAAAATTCGATCTAGAGTGTTCAGTAAGCATGTGAATCACAAAACAATCACAAAAACTAGTGAGCCACCACACAGAGTATTCTTTTCTATATTAACAGCAAAGAACTGACTAATTGACCTGAGGACTGACGGGAATCATAAAGCTAACAGAGAATGTGGGTGTTTAAAAAGATGTAAACTTTCACGAACACGGCACACAGTAAGAAGCCTAAGAGCTCATGATAGATGTGTCACATTCTGTGATCTGTAACTGCTGTCCCATGTCACTCATTCTACAGAGAATACTACCTCTGGTTTGAAGTTCACACTGGACACAGAACCTACCTATATCCAATTCTGACTGGGCTTTTGCTTTGTGGAGGTCTCTTACCATATGTGGGCAGGTCAGCCAAAGCTCTTCCTTCCTCTTCTAAGTAATATATGCTTTTACTCGCAGATGCAGAGGCTGATGGGACTATAGAAGACTCCACATTCAGCTTTTCTGCTTCCTTCTTTCTAGTACTCTTGAACAAGCTTGAAACCTATTTTTGCAAAAATCCACCCCCTCCTCTCTCAAAGCATGGGCTATATCACTGAGGAACACCTATTTCTTTGTATTTCTAATAAGTTCCTACTCCAAACTTCAACACTCAGTAGAGCCTGCTTTCATGAATCAGTTATGGGGGGTGCTGAAGTTCACCCCAACAAGTGAGAAGGCGGCACTGGAGGACATGATACAGACAAACTCGGAGATAATAGATACAAGAGTAGAAAATTTATCTTCCTTCAAAATTACCAAGTGATTGAAATTCATCTGTCATGCCATCAAAACAATTTTCTTCATCAATTTTCAAATGCGTGAGAAGCCCCTTTTGCCCCCAAACCACACTCAGCAGGTGACAACAGGTGACTGAGTTTCCAACTGGGTGGAGACTGATGTTGCTGTGCATCACACTGTCATTGCTTTGTTTTCTCTCACTGTCACCTCTCCCTCCAACACAAACAGCTCTAATTTCAAGCCAACATTCCCACTGCCCCGGGCTTCTTACTCCTACTGCTGATGAGCCTGCATGGGAGGCTGGCCAGAGAAGCAGCACTCACATAGCTCATGAGTCATGTCTCCTGATGTTCTGACAAAGCATCTGACCAAGGCAATTTAATGAACAGTTAATTTTAGTCCGTAATTAGAGGAGTTCGTTAATTATGACAGGGAAGACATGTTGGCAGAAGCATGAGGTTCAGGTTACACTGAGAGCCTGGCAGAAAGCAGAGAACAACAAATGTGTTTCTCAGCTTGCTTTTACCTTTTGTTCAGTCCAGGACCACAACTTGTAGAATTGTGTTTCCCATAGTTAAGGTGAGCCTATTCTAGATGCTGTCAAGCTAATAATCAGAACAAACCCCTTGTCAACTAGACATACCAGCATCATTTTAGTTTATTGTCTTCCACTCCTTGCCCCCACATACTTATGGCCCTGTTATAGTGAAAAAAAAATGCATACAGTTAACACTCAAAAGTCTTTAAAAAGAGTTTAAAAGTCCCACTCTTACCTTATTGTAATCACTTAACTTTGAGCTTCTGTAACATAAGAAAACAAATCACATATTTCCAAGATAAAGTGGTATAGAATAAACATTTTCATTCAGAAATGGAAGAATGAGAGTATATCAAGGAGTGATTGTATCAAAGCTAGGTGAACACCCCAAGGGACAAATACTAAACCCAGTCAGTCAGTCATCTGGGGTTTGTGATGAAAACTTCTGGGTTCTAAAAAACCCAAGTAGTCTTGCCCCACCAGCTCAACTGAAGCAAACATATAGTTTCTCTTGGCCTGGATTCATTTCATGCTTCTATATTTCCTCAATCTTTCCTTCCTGGCATCTCCAACAACCTGAGATCTCTACTGCCTAGAAACCTAGGTGCCACCTTCACAGAATCATGCATTGGCTTTAGGGGATCTCACTGCAAAAGCTCTGACCCTGTCATACATTGCCGGATCTCAACATTTCAGTGAAGCAAGAATCTCAGAGACCCTTAATCTTTCATGCCTGCAAACCCAGTGCTGAATGGCTATGATTCTAAGACCTGTTGATAACTAGAAATGTAGCCAGGTTCCATTGGAGCACAGTGGCAATGACTTCTTTGTGCTTTGGTGGATGAATCTACAAAATTAATTTCTTAGGTGGTTGCTGTTGTTGTTTTTTGATTTTGTTGCTTTTTTTTTTTAAGGCAGAAACCACTTTATGAGATATTCTCAGCACAGGCTTTCCTCTCTCCTATAAATTTGTCTTTTTATAAGTTGATGCTATGATGGGATGGGTTGTGCTTTCAGGGCTTTCTTGTTTTCCTAATGCAGAGACTGGGGTGCCTCTTTAACAAATGCAGCTATATCAGCTTCGCTGATTTTGCCTGAAATATTAAAGTTGCTTATACAACTTTCCTTTTCAAGTTTCACATTTTCCTTACAAAAACAACTGCTCATCCCTGAAGTTCTAGCTAGAGCGATAATGCAACTAAAGGAGATCAAAGGGGACACGAATTGGAAAGAAAGAAGTCAAAGTATTGCTATTCATAGATGATATGATAGTGGACATAAGTGACCCCAAAAAATTCTACCAAAGAACTCCTACAGCTGAGAAACACCACCAGCAAAGTAGCTGGATATAAAATCAACTCAAAAAAATTAGCAATTCTCCTTTACACAAGTGATGTATGAGCTAAAAAAGAAATTAGAAAAAGCACCCTTAACAATAGCCACAAATAGTATAAAACATCTTGATGTAACTCTAACTAAGCCAATAGAAGACATGTCTGACATGAACTTTAAGACTATGAAGAAAGAAATTGAGGAAGATATCAGAAGATGGAAACATCTCCCATGCTCATGGATTGGTAGGGTTAACATAGTAAAAATGATCATCTCATCACAAGCAATCTACAGATTTAATGCAATTCCCACCAATATTTCTAAGTAATTCTTTATAGACCTTGAAAGAGCAGTTCTCAACTTTATATGGAAAAACAAGAAACCTGGATAGCTAAAACAATCTTGTACAACAAAAGAATTTCCAGACATATCATATCACTGATTTCAAGCTATCTTACAGAACAATAATAATTAAAAACTGGATGATATATGAAAGGCCAAAACTACTCCATCTTGGGACCAGCCTCTATCTTTAAAGAAAAAAAAAAAGCCTGAGAACTTGGCCTGCAGCTGATCCCAGCTATACCCAAGTTCCAGGAAGGACCCCACAACTTGTCCCTGGCCAGGGTTACTCCCTAGCTACTTTCTAACAACAGTTAATCAAAATAAGTTTGATTGTTTCAGATTTATTTTGAGGCTATTTATAATTGTATACTGTCTTGCTTCAGAGCATCCACCTGTCAACTTACAAAAGTCATTCAATTAGATGCTTTCCAAAAGGAGCATCCTCCTCACTTGCTTCTATTTTCTATAAAACCTTGTCTCAAAGAGAGTTCAGGGCTGCTTCACCAAACCATTCTATGGGTGAGTACTGAGTAAGCCCAAACTCAAGTTTATAATAGAGCCCCTAATGTGATTACATTAGAGTAGGCTCCTCGGTGGTCTTTTTGAGTTAACAAATGCTCCCATAAAATTTTATGCTTTGGCATAAAAGCAGACTGGCTGAACAATCAAATAGAATCAAAAACCCAGAAATAGACCCACACACCTATGGACAAGGGTTGTTTGACAAAGAAGCCAAAACTATACAATGAAAAAATGAAACCATTTTCAACAAATGGCGCTGGTCTAACTGGATGTCTTCATGGAGAAGAATACAAATAGAACCATATCTATCACCGTGCAAAAAACTCAGATCCAAGTAGATCATAGACCTCCACATCAAACTGAACACACTAAATCTAATAGAAAAGAAATATGGGAACTGCCTTGAACTCATCGGCACAGGGGACAAATTCCTGAGCAGATCACTGATAGCTCAGGGTGTAAGATCCACAATTTTGGGACCTCATGAAGCTGAAAAGCTTTTGCAAGATTAAGGACACTATCAATAGGACAAAACATCAGCATACAGAATGGGAAAAGAGCTTCACCAACCCTGCATCCAAAGATATCCAAAGACCTCAAGATATTGAACATCAACAAACCAAATAACCCAATTTAAAAATGGAGTACAGAGCTAAACATAGAATTCTGAATGGAGGAATGTCAAATGGCTAAGAAACACTTAAAGAAATGTTCAATATCCTCAGTCATCAGGGAAATGCAAGTCAAAAAGACTGTGAGATTCCACCTTACACCTGTCAGAATGACTAAGATCAAACCTCCAGTGACAGCACAGGCTGGTGAGGATGGGGATCAAGGGAAGCACTCTTCCATTGCTGGTGGGAGTGAAAACTTGTTTAACCACTTTGGAAATCAATATGACAGTTTCACAGAAAATTGAGAATAATTTTACCTGAAGACCAACTGTACTACTTGTGGGCATATATCCAAAAGAAACCTCACTATACCACGGGGATACTTGATCAACAATGTTCATAGCAACTTTATTTATGTAATACCCAGAAAGTAGAAACAGCCTAGATGTCTCTCAGCTGAAGTGTGAATTGTGTAGATGTGGTCCACTTACACAATGAGATACTATTCAGCTATTAAAACAATGACATCATAAAACTTGTAGGCAAAAGGACGGAACTTGAGAATATCATACTGAGTGAGGTAAAACAGAACCAGAAAGACATGTATGGTATGAACAGACTTCTATCTGGACATTTACCATGAAGTGCAGGATAACCATGCTACAATCCACAGAAACAAAAAAACTGGGTAATAAGGAGGACCCAAGGGAGGATGCATGAATCCCACTCAGAAGAGGAAACAAAACAGTCATCTGAGATGGATGGAGAGAGGGAACTGGGTGGAGAGGAGGTGGGAAAGGGTATGAGGATGTTGATGGCATGTGGGCAGTAGGGCTGAAGAGGGATGGAGTGAGACTAGAAACCAATGGGAGGCATCTCTGGGACAAGCTGGAGACCTGGAGTGAGAGAGGCAATAAATGTCTATGGGGGCAATTATAATTGAGATTTGTACCCATGGGGGAGATAGAAACTTAAGTGGCTACCATCTGTAACTAACAGGACTTCCACTTAAAGGAGGGGGACATCAACCTACCCACAGATTCCTTAACCTAAAATTTGTCCTGCCTACAAGAGCACAGCGATAAAGATGGAGCAGAGCTTGAGGAAAGAGTCAACCAATGACTGGCTAACTAGAGACCCATCCCATGGGAAAGAACCAACACCTGATACTATTAATGATACCCTACTATGCTGCAGACAGGAGCCTAGGACAACTATCTCCTATGAGGCTTCAACCAGCATCAGATACAAATAGTGCAGAGATCCACAACTGAACATCAGACAGACCTCGGGCAGTCTTGTGGAAGTGTGGGTATAGAACTGAGTGAACTGCAGGTGTCAGGAACAGCACAAGATCTACAGAGTCAACTCACCTGGGTCCATTGAGATTCATGGAGACCAAACCACCAACAAAAGAGCTTGCAGGCGCAGGACCTAGCCTTCCCACTCATATTTGTAGCAGATGTGTGGCTTGGTCTTCATATGGGTCCCCTAACAATTGGAGACGGGGCTATCTCTGACTCTGTTGCCTGCCATTATATTTCCTTCTCCTACCTGGACTGCATGATTGGACATCAGTGGGAAAGGAGGTACTTAGTAATGCTGGGACTAGATGTCCCAGGTTGGGGTGGTACCCAAGGGAGGCTTCCTATTCTCAGAGGGAGAGATTTGCAAAGGCAGGATTGGGAGGAGAGTGGGAGAAGAGTGGGCTGCAATTGGTATGTGTATTAATCAGGCTTCTCTAGAGTCACAGAACTTATGTAATGTCTCCATATATAAGTTAATTTATTGTAATGATTTACAGTCTGTAGTCCAGTTAACCCAACAATGGGCAACTGTGAATAGTAATTCCAAGACTCTAACAGTTGCTCAGTCTCACAACGCTGATTATTTCACCTGATCTTCTTTATAAGCTGGAATCTAGAAGTAGGTTCCAGCAGATATGCTGGCAAATAAGTACAAGCAGTCTAAGATGAAAGAGTCTTCGTTCTTCCAATGTCCTTATGTAGGCCTCCAGCAGAAGGTGTGACCATGAATAAAGGTGTTTGTTACCAGGCCTGGATCTGGAACTTGCTTTAGCCCAGGCTGACCTTGATCCAGAGATCTGCTTGCCTCAGTCTCCTGGGATGAATGGTACACACTACCTTGCCTGAGCCTAAACTTTTCATGGCCATATGTCTCAAGATCTCCCTATCAAGATCCAGGCCAGAATCCTGTATCTTCCAGCCTCAGGATCTGGATCATAGGTGTGCCCTCCATTTCTGGATTGTAGTTCATTTTAGATGTAGTCAAGTTGACAACCAGGAATAGCCTCATGATCCATACCTTGTCAACTTGACACAAATCATATCTCATATCGAAATGAAACAATGATTATGTAATAAATATGTCTAACATGATATAACTATCCCTAGTATAATCACACACATTGTAAATTTAGGGTAATGTCTCTCGGGAACTTATATACTGATTGATATCCTCTTAATTGATGTTAAAGTAATTGGAAGTAAACACAAATATCTATACAAATGTGTTCTTAATAAAATAATATAGAATAATTAATAGCATATAAATCCTCATTTTTGTAACTGTTCATGTGGCCTTAGATGGTATTCATAACTGTCTTTCTCCACTATCCATTCTGTATTTTTCAACCCTCTGCAAGCACATCAGCAGGTCCTGTCACTTTTCCTGGAGTGACCCATACCTTCATTCCTGATAGATCTTCGTTCTTTGTCATCCCTCTTGGATTAAGCTGTTGGAGTTTCCCATTGACTTGAATTACAGGACACGGTAGTAATAAGAAACACACTAAAGAATCTACTGCATTCCAGACATAATCCTTCTTACCTCCATTGTGGAGAGGCAATCCAATTCCCCATGATAATCTGGCTCTGTCAACACTCCTAACGCTGTTAGTCCTTTCTTGGCCTGTTGGTTTAAAGGCTTTAGAAGCCCAACATTAAAGACCAGGGGGATGTCTGAGTTTCCAGTTCAATGGAACGTTTGTTTTCTGAATTGTAGTTCATTCCAGATGTAGTCAAGTTGACAACCAGGAATATCCATCATAGAATGTAATTTGAATTTTTAAAAATATGAAAACAAGAGAAACTTTTAGAAAATTAGAAAACAAAATAAGCAAACAAACAAACAAACAACAATAAAAGCTCTTTCTCTCACTCTAGATCTTAATACAAGCACTCAGCATCAGCCATTTCAAAGTGTGAATGATGCAGTATCTTGATATTTCCTTCACCAAGGAAATACCCACCCCAAGCATACACAGGACACTGGCCACTGGCAGCTAGTCTTGTGGCCGGAATGGAGCCAGAATGGCCTATAGCCCAGTTCCCAATGAAGTCCTTGTTTTCCTCTGAAACCCCAAGGGCCTTGCTATACTGTGTTTGTCTCAACCTTCTGGTCTCTCAAACCAAATATGCATTAAGTGTTCCTACAGCACTCCAGAGCTTGCCTATCCAAGGCTCCATGCCCTTCCACATCGCGCCTATATCCCTCCATTCCATGGGCTGCATAATGACAAGGTCAGGTTTCTTAATGTCTCCCTAAAAAATGGTAGTTACTCACCATTTCAATTAACCCCTTGTGCACCAGGATCCAGTCAAAACCAAATTTCTTTGCATATTAAAAAGGGATACAAATGCTTCATAATTTTAATCTGCACAGCATTTATTATCAATCATACATTTTTCTCACACTTCGTCCTATGAAAGCCCACTTGTCAGTTTTTATAAGAGTTCTTTGTAACAAATTTTTGAAGTGTACAACTGGGATACAATTGCCAATGTGTCTCCATTTTGCAGTGTTTTTGTTTGATTTACTTACATCTTTTCTAGGAACAATTTCACTATATTCTGACTTGTATCACTCTTATTATATAGATTCTGTCAATGAAAATTGATGGGATTTATAGATTCCAGACCCTTATATTTTTCAATCATTGGTTTGTATCTTTAACTTTGAATATAACTGGTAATGAACTGACACAGAATTCAACTCCAATGAAGCAGTATCTGATAAATTAGCTATTAATGTGAGTTCTGACCTTCTTTGTAACACAGGTTATTAAACTAGCACATGTGTTTAAAAATCAAGGCATAGAGTTTGGTATGAAAATAATAGAAGCCTGGCCTTCCCAGAAACTCTTCAGACTACTTCATAAATGAGCTGAGGACTTTCAGCCCTGCACCACATAATTTACCAGCTCCTGGTAAAACCATGAGGAATGCATCACCAACTGTGTCAAGGACATGAGCAAACACTGACGATCCCTTTCTTGTTCGTTCAATTTCATCTCTCAGTTGACTGATTTCATTCTTTAACATATCAGATTTCTTTCTGAATCCTTCAGTAAGCAGTTCTTCTTGGACCTGCAAAAGAAAAATCTGCCATTATTTTCAGGCAGAATTTTGTATCTTATAACTTTGTCTTAAGTACCATTATCTACTTCTCTACCACCTCAGAAGGGTCTTTGAATTTCATGACATTTGCACATATCAAAAGAAATACCCATGATTTATACATATATAGAAGGGATTCCTCAGCACCTCCTCATACAGAGTGAAGAATTTTGTCCCAATATACACCAAAAAAATGCCCTGTGGGAGAGACTGCAGAAAGAAGGTGAACTAAAATTGACTCTCAATTCCAATGAGGGGATATCTCTGATTATTTAAGAGATAATGGGAATGCTGGCCTTGTATACAGAACACTAGTTATTAAACTCCGGCATGGAATAGGATGGATGGAGAAGGCATGGGGATAAATAGAGCAAATTATAAAACTGCATTATCCTTTATTTTATTATATTATTTTATTTTTTAATTAAATTAAGTACTCTGATTATGATTTACTTTTTCTATAATGTTGAAGAAAATGGTAGGTACAACATATTTTTTTTGTCCATTAATTTGTGGATAGACATTTTAAATGATTTTATATTATAAGTATTGATTTTTCTTGTGTGATTGTACTGGCTAATAAAATCTATAAAATGTTGATGAATACATGAAACTCTATATAGCTTGTAATGTTTCAGATAGTAGTGTGGTTGTCCAGGCATTTTTTAAAGTCACACATTAAGAAAATACTCTATCCATTTGAATGTTCTGATTCTAGGTATCATAAATTGATATAGAAATGTTTATTGATTTTATATCTTCACTGATAGATGTATTTTCTACAGATGTATTAATTATTTATGTGATGCCAATGTATTTCCAAGTATTACACTATACTTACATAACGTTTTTGCTTCTCTGGTGTTATGCATCTATGTTTGTTCTCTCTTCGCACTGAGCATTTGATATCCTAATATGAAAACCAAAAATTTCTGTTTGCTGTATAATTCTCAAATAAAAAATTTAAATTCAAAAAAATTAATTACTCTGTCTCTCTTTGTGCATATGTGAGCACATATGCAAGTGGGTGCACATGCATGTGTTTGTACATATACCTGGAGGCTTGAGGTTGATTTTTTATATCTTCTTCAATTGCTTCCACCTTAGTTTTTATAAAATATATTTATTTTTATTTTACATGTTTGAGTATTTTGCTTGCATGAGGGTATACTATGTGTATGTGTGTTGCCCCTGGATGTGAAAGAAAGGTATCAGATCTCCTGAAATTCTAGGTTTGGACATGGACAACATACATTGTCCTGTGCTTGACAGGAACTAAACTCAGGTCCTCTGTAAGAATAATAAGTGCTCTTAACAACTGTGCAAACTCTACAGTCTCATTTTAAAGATAACGTTTCTCCTCAACTCAAGAGCTAACTGCTTCTACTAGGCTGGTTGACTAAAAAGCCCCAAAGGTCCTCCTGTCTCTTCCCAAAAAAGTGCCAGTGTCACTGGCACGTGTCACTTCTTCAAGAGTTTTACCTGGGTTCTGAAGATCCTAGTTAGCTCCTGTGTGTACACAATGAGAACTTTCATGAGTTAGCCATCTCCCAACACCGTCCTTCTGTTTTATACTGAGCTAAGTCTGACACATTCACACTAGATGGGTGTACTTCACGTCTCTTGGA
Source organism: Mastomys natalensis (assembly GCA_021653895.1). Classification (NCBI taxonomy): domain Eukaryota; kingdom Metazoa; phylum Chordata; class Mammalia; order Rodentia; family Muridae; genus Mastomys; species Mastomys natalensis. The sequence goes on from JAJTUV010000739.1 coordinate 97,631, forward strand.
AGGTTAAGCCTAGAATCCTAAAGACTAGTGGGAAGGATCAAGTGTAGCTCAAGAAGACCTTCAAGAAACTCACCAAAGAGCAGCTCAGAACCTGGGGGACACTATCTGCACACTCCAAAGTCTAACCCTACACAGATGCTGGCAGCTTGTGTGCTCACAGGTTTCAGGTCTGGCCCTGCCAAGCCCCAGGTACTTCACCTTCAGCTTGTGCTCCAGCATCTTCTCCTGCTCCCTCAGCAGCATCTCCCTTTCTCTCTCCATCTTCTCCTCAAGTTTAGCAATGTTTTCTCGGAAACTTCTCTCCTGAGCCTCCATCAATTGCTCTTGCTCCTTCTGTCTCTGCCTCAGCAGCTCTTGTTCCTTCTCAGCCACCTCCTTCTTTGTCCGCTCAGCTGTTCCACAGATGTTTGAGAAAGGGAAAAAAATCACAGTCAGAATGTAGCTAGGGCTCATAGAGTAACCTCTGAGTACTCCCATTAGCCAGACCAGCATCACTGTGGTCCCTAACACGATGGAAAGGTACTAATTGACTGGACATACAACACAACACCAAATCACTTATTGTTTCCACATCTAGGAGAGGTCATGACTGCTGGCATGGTCCTTGCTCCTCGAGGACCTTCCTGCACATCAGTCAGACAACTTTGCAGAATGTACCCACCCCTCCAACAGCTGAACCTTCTACCCTACCTGCTATGGCCCTCTCCCCATCTGTAAGAGCTTTGTCTGACTGCAGGATGGAGTCCTCCGTAATAGCCTGTGATTGTAGGAAACTCTTAAGAACCTCTTTTGCCTGGGGACCAAGACAAGAAAACATAATTTAGACAGTAAAAATACAGTCTTCTGTTGAGGTGCTTATTGATCAATAAAACTTTTAATCTTTTGAGTCTTGTCCTACAATGTTTAATTCCATGGTCAGAACCAAAAATTCAAGCTCTTCCTGGGCATGAAAACCCTCTGCCTCAGCCTCCTTGCTAACTTCACAGTCTCTCTTTCCAGAGATGCTGCCCACCAGCTGCCCCAGGATACAGCTCCAGTCCCAGTTACATGTAGTTCCAATGACATATAGCCTCCACTGTTTATCATGCTTGGTTATATTTTGTCTCCTAACTTCATGGATGTCCCAGACTTTATAGCTAAGGTAACACCTACAGATATGTTACTTTATATCTCAGATGGTCAACACTTGTATTTCTAGGCCACTTTTTTAGTTTCTTTATCCATATTTTTCATATTATTAGCAAATAAAAATTGTACCTGTTTAAGCCACACAACATAATTTTTGATTGATTATATACTGTTAAGTACTATAATTAAAGAAATTTGTGCTTCAGTTGCTTCAAATAGTTCAATTGCAATATTTGTCTTTCTGTTTAAGGCCTATTTTCATGAACATAATGTCTTCCTGATTCATTCATATTTTCACAATTGGTAGCATTTTTAAGGTTGAATATTATACTAATATGAAATAGTATACTATATACTAAAATGAATGTATTAACATGAAATAGATGACAAATGATATATGATAATCATGAAGATAGATATATTAGATAGATAGATTATAGGTAGATGATAGATAGATATATAGATAGATGATAGATAGGTAGAGAGATGACAGATAGGTAAGTAGGTAGATAGATGATAGTTAGATAGATAGATAAATGATAGATGATAGGTAGGAGATAGATAGATAGATAGATAGATAGATAATAGATAGATGATTGATAGATAATAGATGATTGATTGATATATGATTGATAGGTGATAGATAGATAGATAGATAGATAGATAGATAGATAGATAGATAGAATAAGCACTTCCATTAATTAGTAGTCAAACAGAATGGCACTGGCATAAGAACAGACATATAGAGCAATAATAGAGAACTGAGGACCAAGACATAATGAAATTACATCCTTGTATTACACTTACCACATAAGAAACTGAGAATGGATTAAACCTAAGACCTGGCACTTTAAAACTCTTAAAAGTAGGGGAAAAACCACGTGGCATTGGCTTTGTGTTGGTGTTTTAGATTTAACAGCAGAAGCACAGATAAATAGAGATTAGAGGCCAGGCAACCTTAAGCTTTTTGTACAGTGAAGGGAGGAGCTGATAGGATGAAAGAGGATACACAGAATGAGAGAAGATATCTCAAGCTACACAGTGATAAGCAGTTAATATGTGAAAAAGATGAAGAATGCATACAACACAACAGGAAAAACTAGCATGCTTAAGAAAACATGTAATTGCCTTGAAAAGATATTTCTTAAAATAAGGAATTCAAATGGCAAGCAAGTATTTGTACTCCACATTACTAATCCTTTGTAAAATAATAAATCAAAACCACAATGGGGTGTCACCTCACTCCTGTGACCATGCCTATTATCAAAACTTCAAAAGTTTTGGTTGAGTTTGAGGAAAACAAAGGAACCTTTATGGATCTCTTAATGAAATGGAAACTGGTTTCAGCTGTTCTGCAAAACAGCATAGATTCCTTAAAAGATGGAATTCTGAGATTCTATTGGCTGATCTTACAAATCTGCCAGTGAGTGGCTGTGTGGCCCTAGCCACACTGTGAGGTTATCCATGTCTAACGTGTGAGAGTGGTAAACTCTGTTGGTTCATTTATTTATCATGAGAAGTAAACACTGGTATTCCAGCCAAGTCACCTGAAATGAACCATCAGGCCAGATCCGAATGCTCAGTGTCTGCTACCCATGATCTCATCTTCACCTTGGTTACATCTACTGGTACCTAGCAGGGAGCACTCAGCTGAGCTCTGTAAGCCATTGCCTCTGTCATTCCCCACCTTCACTCCCTTCCTCGGCACTTGCTCGTAGCCCTGTTCAACCTTCTTCCTGGCTTCTAAGTAGAGACTGTGGCCCCCAGGGACAGAGAAAGCTCCACGTGAGATGCTCTCCATCAGAGACTCTGAAAGCTTCTCCAGCTCAGCCTGGCAGTGACGGATAGATGCTGCTTCATTCCATAGCATGAACCCTTCCTTCCTTTCCTCTATGGTGACCTGCCGGATGAGTAGAAGACAAAACAATCTCTTAGAAGGAAAGTGCCACTGTGATCGTCCAGAAGTGACTGGAGACATTAAGAGGATGAGGAGGATCAGGAGATTTGCTTTAGCCCCAGTTGGGTCAATTCTGAGTGGCGTCAGGAAGCCTGTCAACTTCCTGGAGTTCATATCCAGTAGCTGTGAAATAGACTTGGAAGATGGAAGCTTAGTTTACTCAGAAACACAGATTTTAGAGATGAACAAACAAAGGTAATTTTTGCTTTTATTTAATGATATTTCCTCTGAGAATGGAGGTGGATGTGGCCAAGAAACCAATTCTTCACAGGTAAGTGTACACTTATCAGGGTTTTGAAGCCTCTTGAATCCTCTCAATAATTATGAGTGTCAGAATGCTGGAATAGTTATGTTTTGATTCTTTATGTGGTTGTGTGTGTGTGTGTGTGTGTGTGTGTGTGTGTGTGTGTGTGATGTGTTGGGTGTGGGGTGTGTATGTGTGTGTATGTGTGTGGTGTTTGTGTGTGTGCATGTATTCATAATTGATAATCTTAATTAATCTTCTCAATATGATCTAAGACTTTTGTCCTCCAGGGTTCAAATTCAGATGAAAGGAAGACAAGCGCCTCTCAGGGAATCTACCTTTGGTCAGGTGGGTCATGGCTGTACCCTACAAGCTGTTTCTTGGTGAAATGCCATTATCAACCTGGGCTAATGAACATAATGCATAGCAATCCTATGCTGATACTAATGAGACATGATGATAATAATCCTATTATTATATGGCACAGGATGTCCTGTGTCACCCTTCAAAATGTAAGTTTCATCTGGCTGTGGCAGAAACAGAAATCAGAACATTTAGAAACAAGAACAGGGTTCAGCCCAGTGCTTCCATGTTTGCTGGTAAGTGAAGAGGGCTAAGTCTATTTGACACCACAGATTTTTATTTGTAGTACACTGAGTAGAAACTCACACACCCTTGCTTCACCTTAAACTTTGAGCTAATAAACGGCATATTTTCTCAAGGTATTTAGCACGTGATATCTTATTTCATAGCAAGACAAGTAAATAAAACCCTATTGTTTTAAGAAAGGGCACATTCTAGCACAATGAGTCATGTTACCCACAAGAATTCTAGAGAAAGATGCAGATCTTGAGATAAGAAAAGTAACGTCTAGGGGCCCTCTCAGAAGTGCATGGATCAGGAAAGACAAACGCTAAGATGGATTACCACCAGCTTCTTCTGGAACTCCCGCTCATCATCCTTGAAGGAGTGCTCCATGAAGACAGCAATGGCTTCCTTCTCACAGGCTGCATGCACATCCAGCAGCTCCTGCAGCGTGTCTGTGGGGAGCCTCACTCGCTGGCCCATCTGCTCACTGTAGTGCTCAGCTGCCTTCTGCACAGCTGCTGAGTTCTCACGTTGGGCCAGGGTCGTCACTGCGTTCTCTAAACATGGCACTGTTCCACTGTTGATGGCATCTACATAGGTCTGCACCAATGTCCCCAGCCCTGAGAAAAACATCGTTAAGAAATAAAAGGTTTCCAAGGCCAGCCTAGTCTATAGAATGTCCAGAACAGCCAGGGATACAAAGAGGAAGCCTGTCTAGAAAATAAAATAATAAAATAAAATAAAATAAAATAAAATGATTGTTCTCACTAATTGTTGCTATAAGCTTTAGGGCTAGCATTATTTAAAGCATCAAAATTCTATTTATTTTGAAGTTTTCTTCCCCTCTTATGTCTCTCATATCTTCTGTCCTCATTTCATGCCCTCTTGGAATCAGTATCTATTTAATACAATCAACTTCTTTCCTTTGAGGTTCTCAAATTCAATTCATTAAAAATAATCAGTGATTATAAACAAGAGGTGTCAAGGTTTCTTGGGAAGGGAACTCTACCACATAAATAAAATAAAGGTTGATTTCAAGGAGAAAGTACACTTCACCTTTTATAAGACCGAATTTCATATGAAAATTCAAGTCCCATCGGAAGAAAAGAAATAAAAACTACCATCAGATATGTGAAGACAGAATATAGAACACGGAAGAAAGTATGGACGCATTTCAGGGGCAAAGCATATTTACACAGGCAGAGTGTCTATGAAGCTTGGTATGTTTAAATTGCTTTCTCCAATTGCATGGGTCTCCTGCCCTGCTATGTTCAGACTGGTGTCAGTCCATAAAAAATCTGTATAATCAAACTGAGACCCTCTTCCAGGGACCTCAAGTCATCTTGTACATTTCTGTCTGCTCATCTTCTGGTGTTAGTTGTGTGAGATCTGTGAGACTTCAATAAACACTCATATACAGAAAGTTCAGGTATAGAACGTGTATGTGTGGTATGCACATTTGTCTCTGCATATTCCTTTACGTGAGCAAACAAAAATGTTCAAGGCTACAGAAGAATCACCACCTCATCACATACTTTAAGCCACAGAGACATGCTTATGACAAAAGAAACTCACGATTTCCTGTGACAATGACTCCCCCTCTAAGAGTCTTGGTCTTGCCATTGGAGAAGATGTAGGAACAGAATTTCTTTGATTCAACCTGGAAATTCCATTCCAGTTGGTTTTCTGGAACATTTTCAATTTGGAATAATAAACTTTTGTCGCTTGTGGGCCTGTCAAAGACAAAGCACTTCCGTACTGGAAAAAAATATCTGATACACTCTCTGGTCATGTTGGCCTTTTGGACTTTGGGATTGTTTCCTGGAAAAAAAAAACCAAAACACTCCTTGAAGAGAGAACTGGAAGATAAGGTGATTGACAACTTTCCAAGAATGTTTTCAAGGCTGTAACTGCAATGCTTGTAAGTCTCCCTTCCTCTGACTGGCTGCACCAATAGTTTTAAAGTACCCAGGGCATTTGGAGACTTCATCGCTTAAGTCACTGTACTGGACTTGACATTGTTTTGCAGAGAGACTCTGTGGCATAAATTAACTGTTTATAGATGAATGAATAAAGACAAATATTGATTGTAGGTACTTATCTATCCTACTAAATGTAATTCATGTAACGAGTTTGTAATATTAACATACCAGCACATTGCATAAGGCTGGAGGGTAAAATTTTAGTGAAAACTGAAATATTTCTCATTAGTAGAAACATATATCTATTCCCCAGCCCCCATCCACCAAGAGGTAAGTAGTTTATATACCTACATCTACTTAAAAGTATAAGTACTTGAGCCAGAATGACATTCTGAGTAAGAAATGTTTTTAAAATTAGGTCAAGAGATTTTCTCATAATTTTAGGTTTTCTTACTTATTTGTTTGATGAACCATCTTCTCGAAGTAGACTGAGAAGAATATATAAATTAATAGGTAACAAGTAAACAAGGCTTAGGAAATAATCAAATTGATTGTAATCCTCCCCTGTTTTTTGTTTTATTTTGATTTTTGTAATGTTAATGGGAATAAAATAATTTGTCATGATATGTTCTCAGTTACAGTGGGTTTAAATAGCCTTGGGACACTTTCAAGTAATAATGATTGTCCAAATTATGGACACTTGTCAATTGTTGTCACCAATAACAAGAGTTTCAATGCTGTCTCAAGCAAGAGATGTCAAGCACTGAGCCCTGCTCAGCTGTTCCTAACTTCCCTCGCCCACTGATACCTGGAGTCAGCTTCAGGGCATTCTCCAGGTACTCGTCTTCTGTTATGCACCGACCATCTAACTTCAGCTCCAGAACAAAATCTCGAACAGTCCAGATAAAGTCTGGGAAGAAACCTACAAACTCACTAGAGTCCTCCACTTTATCTTCTCTTGGACTCGATTTGGTCCGGATTAGCTGTGTTAATTCAGTCACATAGCTGGGATTGTAGCTAAGGATCTGAAACAAAATACCTTCCAGGTCTCATGTAGACTCAATTATTAAAAATAGTCCCCTTTTGACTGGAGAGATGGCTCAGTGGTTAAGAGCACTGACTGTTCTTTCAAAGGTACTGAGTTCAATTCCCAGCAACCACATGGTAATGGGATCTGATGACCTGTTGTGTTGTGTCTGAAGACAACTACAGTATACTCATCTACATAAAATAATAAATCTCTTTTTTTTAAAAAAAAAAAAAGAAAAGAAATAGTCCCCTTTCTCCTGTGCTTACTCTAATTCAAGACTTACTGACTCAAACCAGAGAACAGGCAGTAAGTTGCCTTCTTCCTACACTCAAGGAACCATGGCAGTTTGGTCCCTGGAAGGATACTGCAGCTGCTCCAGGGCCTGGTGGTTGATGGTGCTCATGCTGTTGTAGACAAAGGTGCTGCTGAGAAGCACGGCCAGGGCGAAGATCCAGGCATCATTCTTAGGGTCACCCTGGAGAGCACAAAAGGACAAGAAAATTAAAAGTCACATATTCATTCGTTCATTCGTTCATTCATTCATTCATCCATCCAAACGTCCAACTGTTTATTCATTCTTTCAGATACACTATTAGTGACTCTGGAAGAAATAATAAAATTTGAAGATAATGTTACATTCAATCATCATTCCTAATACTTACATTGATCCCTTTCAGGGCATTTGCTCTTCTAGCAATTAAATTAACTGATAAAGCTAGGCTATAGCTCAGTGGTAGGTGCACAAAGCCCTGGGTTTAGTTCCCAGAACTAACTGATAAAAAGACAAGATATTCAATGTGTATAAAACATTTCCTAAGTGCCTAGAATATAGTAGGCAGTGAAAAAATGGGCAGCTATGCCTTTATAAATTTTATCTCAATTATAGACACAAACCCCATTTCATTAAAGGTAACTCTTCCGTTTTACCTCTGACAACATGCAGAGGAATGTTTTGGGGCTAGCAATTTTCACGTGGTTGCCTTCTGAAAAAAATGACTTTTTGCAATAGCAAATAAACTTGTAAACCTATAAATACAACCACAATGTCAATTTCTGCTAGGAAAAGAGCCAAAATTATAAACAACAACAACAAACAAACAAACAAAACGACATAGAAAGTCACATGGTGGGGGGGTTAATCTGAGAATTTAGAACAAGATGTCATTGTATTAGAGAAGACACTGCCTCACCTTTTCCACATCACCAAGGCCCTCTGTGTCCAGAAGCACCAGGGTGTGGGTTGGCTTGGTGGGATGCGCCACACACCACATCCAGATGCCCTTGGTTTCAGACTGTACCGTGGAGCCCAAGGAGAAGCCTAAAGGGAAGAGGAGAAACAGAAAAGGGTCATGGCAGGAAGACGGGCTAGGAGAGTACTGAGACTATTTCAAGGAAAGGGATTGCTGTCATTTCAGCAAGGACAATTAATTTAGTCTGTATATAACAGATGCTTTCAAGAAATACTTGGTAACGTCTGCTTATCTCATTCTTGCAACTCCTCAAAGTAGACTGTGTTATAGAGTTAGTTTAGACTCTATTGGAGTGTTTTGATCTGAGTCCAAAGATATCCAAAGACGTGGGGTTCGGCAATTGAGAAACAGCAGGGAATGGCCACAGAACTGGCCTTGACTTCCCTTGGCTTTTGATCCTGGTGAGCTTTAGCGTGCCCTGGGCCTATCGGCTCCACCACTGGTCACAGTTCCCTTCATGTAATTTCAGTCAGTATTTCTCTTGCCACATGTTGGCTCTCACTCTTTACCTGCTTCTTTCGAATAAGGAACTAACACCTACCTGGCCATTCCTACTGCCATTCTCTAGGTATTCGCTCACTCCTGCTGGTTCCCTTGCCCCCTATGCCGCTGTGAGCTGTATCCACCATGCCCTCCCATTACTCCATGAGTGGGAGCTAGAGTTTAGATCTGGAATATCAACCAAAGGCTGATGACTTCAAGGCTTGCCCCACACAATGATGAAGGGCATAATTGTGGAAACTTTAAGAGGTGAGGTCAAGTGCAGGTCTTCAGGTATGCCTTTAAAGGTTGCTGTAGAATACTGTATGTCTCTTTGATATTGTTGGTGTTGTTGCTGTTGCTGCTTAATGCCTGACTCCAAATTAACAGAGTATACAGCTCTGCCATAGGCATCCTGCTAGACTGCCTTTCGCACCAGGCCTGTAAGCACTGGGACCAATTACGGAGGACTTGAAGCCTCTAAGCACAGCCAGTCAAAACCAACCTTTGTCATTGCCAATGGTTTCTCCCATGCATGTGGCATGATGATGGACAGCTGGCTGGCATAGTGGGGCCACCTGTCTCCTGCCAGGCCCTGATGGGCACATTAGCTTTTGTTCTTTTTTTTTTTTGATGGCCCTTCCTCTGAGGAATGACAGGGACCAGGAGGAGAGAGGGGGAGAAATGAGAAAAGGAAAGATTATAGGGATGAAGCTGGGGGGGTGGGTGCTCAAACTTATTATATCCATACATGAAAATGGCCATATGTAATATAGCCAAAAGAGCAAAATAAAGCTTTAAAAAGGTTTAGTAGTAAATAAATTAAAAAAAAAAAAAAAGCAAAATCAACAAAGCAATGTCCCCTGACCCCCACCCACCAAGATGAGATGATAGCCCAGTTTGGATGTTGGATATATAAGAACCATATTACACATCCTTCAGCCCACCTATTTTTTAATAGGACAGGTGGGACAATAGTCATACTTAAAATGTGCTTGTGGCTTGGGCAAAGGTACAGAGGGAGAATGAGCCCTTTTGGTTCAGGTGTTGATCAGGCCAGAATAGTGAGAGTCAAGAGGAATGTTGTGGTAGGTCTTTTCATGAAGTTGGGAAACTACTAAAACTCAGAAGAATAGGATCTTTTTGTAGGTTAAGAAATTATAAATTTTATGACAAGAAGGGAAATTTTCACTCCTGAGAGGTATTAGACACTTTCATGAGATCCCCCTAAAAAGTGTCCTCAGTTCTACAGGATGCTAGTCCAAGCAAATGGTCCCTTACACACCCAAAGGACACTCACCGTGGTTCTGTCCTGCGAGACGATTCATGAGGTAGGACTTCCCTGTACGATATAAACCAACAATGGCCACCACCACCACAGGTTGAGCTATCTGGTCAAGAATCTGTATGGCCTCCAGATTTACTGTCAGCTGCTCTTTCCAGTTTTGCACCAGACAAATGGGTGCCTCCATGGTCAACTCAGAAGCCGCAGTACCCTGTAACTCAGAACAGTCACTCACTGAAATACAGGATCTTGAAATTGTCTCTTGTAATTCATTACTCAAGGCAGGCACAAGTCAGCTTTTGTTTTTACAGCATGTATCTCAATTTCGGTATGTTTCTAAAGCGGAAAATGAGTTCAGCCTTTCCAAACCTCTTACAGTATTTCGCAAACAATATCTTATGATTCTTATTTGAACTAGAAAAATTATTCCCCGGCATTTTAAAACAATAACGTGAGAAAACTCAACTCAGTCACTGATGTCAGAGACTGAGAGCACTCGATTTTTGCAGGAAGTGAGGCAAAAATGCACATGAGTTGCAAAGTGGGTAGGAAGGTTTCCTGGCATTCTGAAAGAATTTGAAGTCTGATTCAGTATGTGAAGTTTACTGCCCGAGTATTGCGCACTGCTTTAGGTGGCTGTTATCGAAGAACAAACAAGACAGGTGCAAATTCCTACCTTGGTGAGACTCTGTTCAAAAGGTAGAAAAAACGAAGCAGAGAATGAACATACACACACACACACACACACACACAAATGTGCACGCAAGCACGCACGTACTCACCTTAGAATAAAATAAGTATAGAATGAGGTAGGGATATTGAAGGTTGAATTCAGATAAATGAAACGCGGGACTGACTCTACCAAAATAAGATAAAATGAAGTCACAAGAGGCTGCTGGACTACTGAGTTTGGATTCTGGGTCCTAGACAGCGCTTTCTTTCCAAGTTCCCACCCCGGAGGATGGGACATGCTCATGGACTCCCAAGTCAGGGGTTGAAGACTCAAGAAAAGCAGTACAAGCACGTTTGGGCCACCAGGAGGCGCTCTGTAAAGTGCCATAAGACCCTGTGAAGTCTGCAGCCAGTACTCAGCTGGCCCACGAGAGAGAGTCTGTGATCCCAGCGATCCCAGCGTGGAAGTTGACCCTGGAATTTCGCCCGCCAGTCTGTTGAGAGAAACATGTGTGATGACTCACCCAAGCGCTGGCTCTGCAACAGGGACAGTCCTCAGCCAACTTGGTTCATTCGCTGAGCTTCCTACTGCTCCAGGCTCCTGGGAGCAGCCACTGTTGGAAGTGGCAAAGTAACAGCCACCCAAACACAAACTGAGATAAAGAAAACCGAAATCGAAACCATGCTCCTTGCCCGATGACTGAGTCATGAGGGTTATTTGCTCAAGCAAAATAACAATTTGTGACCTGAGCTAAGCTGAGCTGAGCAGGAGGAATTTCCCAGATTCGTTCAGACTTTCTAAAGTTATCACCCTGCCACATCTTGCAGATTGAGGCTGTTTTTTTTCTTTCCTAGAGTGTATTTGTTAGCATCACTGATGCTAAAAAAGGAGAAAATAGAATCACACTTGGCATACAAGTCTGTCTGTATACTCCCTATGACACACTACTAATCAGTGATTGTCATTCAGTGCTCTGGGTCCCTGGGGTCTCCTGGATTTAGACTGTTAAATCAGCATGGCGGGCGGTCTCCTCCTTCCCCTCCACACTTTCAGAAAAAATGCTTCCCCTCAGATGGAGCAGGAGAGAATAGCAGAGCCATTATACAGGCCAAACTCAGGCTGTATATTCTTGTCAAAACAGATGACTGCCTTTCCCCCAGCTGAGAAGCCCTTTCTCCTCCCTTTCCTGTGTTTTTCAGAGATCAGGGAAATAGAAACTGAACCGGTGTCCTGACATGAACCAACTTTGTTTAGAGAGTCAAAAATGATTGCTCAAGCCCTGGGTATTTTAGCCTTTTTGTTAAAGAAAAACAGTCCCCAATTTCCTTAAAGTGCTCATCTTCTGTCAGCTACCTGTTAGATCCTTTAACCAAAGCTTCATAAAGATGGTGAACTATAGAGATGGCCATTGTTTGTAGTTCAGTACACAGATGGCCATTGTTTGCAGTGCAGCCTGCTTGGGAAGGACAACTATGATTCCAGTAGATCTCTCAGTAGAGCTGGATTGTTTCTTCCCCGCCCTGACTGACAGAGAGTTCACAATGTGCTTTACCCCTCTTTCTGGGGTCTCATACTACTCTCTTTCTTTTTGGTCATTTGTCCATACAGGTGTTCGTTCCTATTTTACAAATCCAAACTTCCAAATCCTCCAAATACTGATTTTCTTTTTTGGAGTTCTGACATAAAACCACATGTAGAAAAATTCTATTCTGTGTAAGTGTCCCCTTTTCACAAGTTATTTAAAATATTGTTTGTGTGAGCTGGGCATGGTAATGAATGCATATATCAGGAAGTGGAGGCAGGGGACCCAGGAGTACAGGGTCATCCTTAGCTATATGTTAAGCTTGAGGCTAGCCTGGGCTACATGAGATTTTGTCTGAAAAATCAAATATATATAATCTGTGGGGTTGGGGCAGGGTTCATGTATGCTATGTGGCCAGTGCTTAGACTGTTTCATGTATAGGACCTCTCTTTTTCACTTATTTTGCGGCTTATTTCTGTTTGCTACTGCATATGCCAGGCTGGATGGCCTGTGAGTTTGCAGGGTTTCCCTATCTGTCTCCATCTCACCATAGGATCAATGGGATTAGAGATTTCACATGGACTACAGAAATCCAAAGTCAGTATCTCTTGGTGGTGCTGCCAAAGCAGACTTAGATGTGCAAAAAAAAAAAAAAGAAAAGAAAAAAAGGCTTCTGCTCTGTAGTAGAGAATAGGATAACAACTTAAATTTTCAACAGGGAAAAAAGAACCACTCCTCCTACAGAACCATTGCTTCATACTGATTCAAAAAAGAAAGAACAAAAACAGAAAAAGAAAGAAAGGAAAGGAAAATAAGGAAGGAAGGAAGGGAGGGAGGGAAGGAGGAGGGAGGGAGGGAGGGAGGGAGGGAGGAAGGAAGGAAGGAAGGAAGGAAGGAAGGAAGGAAGGAAGGAAGGAAGGGAGGAAGAACTGAGGCTTCAGCGATAGCTTAGCTGGTAAAGTCCTTACTATGTTAGCATGAGAATTTGAACTCAACCTTTAACACTTACAAAAACATCTGCACACAGCGGCACATGCTGGAACTCTCACTCCTGGGGAGGTGGATTCACAGCTTCCTGGAAGTTTCGGGCCAGACAGCCTTGTCTAATCAGTAAGCCCCAAGGTCCCCAAGAGACACTGTTCCAAAAACAGTGGGTGATTCTTGAGGAATGATACCCACAGCTGGTCTGTTTTACAATTTTGAAAGTGATTTCTGTTTCCTGTGTGCTTATGTGCACATTTGGGCATGTGCTAACACATGTCCACATGTGAATGCCCTCGCACCACAGTATGCATGTGGAAACCAGAGGACAACTTGCAGAAGCCAGTCCTTTCCTCCCACCATGTGGGCCATGGGCACAAATCGTCATGTTATCTAGCTTGGTAGCACACACCTATATCTGGTGAGCTGTATTGCTGGATCTAACTACTCTTTTTTTTTCCTTTTTTCCTTTACTATGAATTTACTTTTACTAACTATGAATTGTTTTTATAATTATAGAAGAATGCATTTATAACAATTGTGTGGTCTTCATTTATAAAAGTACGTTGCAAGAAACAATCCCTGGGTACAGGTTGAGGGTTGCTTTTCAACTAATTTATGTGGCAGAGAGAGATTTAATAAATAGCAATTGTGTACAAAGCTGTTGTACTAAGGTTTAGCTGGGCACAGGTGAGTTACAGCAGTTTAGACAGAAGAGACTGTGTAGCATGAGGGATTGGGCTGGCATGCAGACTTGGAGAGAAACCATGGTTATGACAGAGTTACCAAACAAAACAAAAGGGGGCGTGCTTGTTCCTATAAATAAATCAAAGATAAAGTATAATTTCAATAGGAGGTTAAGAGTTGAGCAATTTTAAACTTTATTCACAGTAATTTGCTTTTATTCATATAGTAATTTGCTTCAAATATTCTACAATAAGCATTGTGCAGTGCATTTCAATATGATAGATGTGAGTGCCCTTAGTGAGCTTCTTGCATGCCCTAATTTGGGAGAACTACTTTAAGAATTGGTGACTTAGCAGAACAAGCCCTGACTTTGGAATAAGTAACAAAATGAGTGTCACTTAGCATAAAAGTGGGCAGGAATGGTGACCAGTGGGGTCTGGAGTAGGGTTAAGTTAGAAGAAACAGGACTTCGTACTCTTAAACGAACAGGATACAAGGAATAGCAGGCTCCCTTGCTCAGGCCAGCTGTGCCTCGTGAAGGGCCAAGGACCTTCCTTCTCCCCACTCCAGAGAGGAACCTGATTTGAGTATCACTTTAAGGCCACAGTTAGTGTCTTAGAGCTTCACAGTGTCTTTCTCCATCTGTCCATACGACTTCAGGGAGTTTCCTTATGGTCTTGCTGTAATGATGTCATATGTAGGTGACTCAGCATGACACGGGTTTTTTTCTAACCATAAACCTAGTGTCAAATCTTTATGATGAAACTCATTGATATCTAACCACTGGGACAAGAAAGATTACTCAAGGAACTTTGACATCTGCTTCCTCAGTGGAAGTCGATATAAAGAAAGAGGGCTGAAGTTCTAGAGGACTGTGGTGGTTTCTAGGGACTCTGTGAGAGAATTCAGTGATTCAAGTGCCTCAGAGAAAGTGGTCAGCTAGCCTGGGGTAAGCAACAGGAAGTAATGCACAAACAAACAAATAAGAAACCCTGTCTCACACAAGGTGGAAGGTGAGGAGAGACAATGGGAGGTGTCCCTCATACCTACACTAACACATACTCTACACACACACACACACACACACACACACACACACACACACATATACACACACCATATAGACTTTTTTGCCAAAATTAAATTTTATTTCACATTGACGGAAACTGTGAAAAACATGGCATTTTCCCACATTACAGCACAAGAATTCAATGGAAAATTTCTTACCCCAAATAAAACTTTACTGATGGTCTAACTAAAGTAAGTTTATGTTCTTAGAAGGAAAGCAAAGTAGCAAGCGATTGTTTGAAATTGTTTTAAATCCAAACATGAGCACATGGCTTCATCATTAACATTCTGTCTCGTCCATACAAATGATCTGTACATCAGTTAGCGCCCATTCATAAAGATGCTTCTTAGCATGGTCTTAGTTAGGCGATACACAGCAAGAACAGCAACAAAAGCAACAGTTCATAAATAATCATAATTTTGCAACATATTCAGAATCAGTCTATATTATCTATAAATTAATTTAAATAATTTTCACCAATATTCTGGATACTTTAAATTCAAATTATTGCTATTTTAACGTATGCACAGGAGACTTAGTCTCAAACTTTTTTTTTACCTAAAATGGAATTTTCAAATTAGATCATGACCAGATAAAAATAAAAGTTGTTAGTTGTTCATTTTGAACAGTATTTGGTTTTAAGCATAACAGATGTACAGAAAATGTAAACTCAGACTCTTCCATAAGTTGTAACTGTTTTAGAATTAAACTTCAAAACTGATCTGAAGTATTTATTTCTGAACATAAGAAGATTTTATTTACCCTTTCAGTTCTTTACCAAAAAATAAAGTCACAGGACTTTATTACCAGGACTGAAGATTCTGATAACTCTGCAGTCCAAAGCTGGACTGATGTGCAATTAGTTAATACATAAGCTTAAGTAATGTTTGCTTTTTACACATTACCTAGATTTGAAATACCATGTCTGGGTTTCAAAATGTGAAATTATAGTATCTATTGGTAGGTTTTTATGGCAGAGAGGCAATATTGGACTTCTATAGAAAATCAAGAAAGAAAGAAACCAACCATCTTTTCTTTCTTGAGAGAAGAAAAATTAAATAGCAGAAAAGCAAAAGTCTGGTCCTCTCATCAAAGGGCCATTAACTGAAGAAAGCAATATTACTTTTTTGGCACTTTAAAAGCATTATCCCTAGTATTAAGGATACTGTAATACCATCTAATTCATATGTACTATAATCATGCATACATGAATACACATATAAAAATACAGACATTGCATGGGGACTGCAAAACTGTGGAGTAAAATCATAGCCTAATTCACAAAATTAAGAAGTCATTTACATCCTAATGGGTTATTTAGACCTGATTTTTTTTTTCAGTGAACTTACTAGTAATTTCCAAATGATGTATCAAGACTCTGCTTTTTAAGAAAAAAAAAAAAGCTAGCAACTTACGTCTTCTTTAACACTTGTGTATTCTGGATTGTATAATACAGATATATGTGTAAAAAATTAAAGAATCATACATTTCCCATGAGAAAGAGATCATTTAGTCTGTCTTACTGGTATGTATTTGCAAATCATTTTAACACTGCAAACATTAGAAGTTTTCCCATCGGTATGGGAAAAGGTTTATACACTACTACATGATGCCGGCCAACGTCCTACACAAGCTGTTGTGATGTCAATCGTCGGAGGTAGAAGTTTATCATGAATTGCTGAGATCCATCATGTCCTGCTGAAATAGGCCATGCACCAAAGTATCATCGGCTTTGAAGGTACATTGGCTGGATTTACCAGAGCTGTTAGTTTTTCAGCAGTAAGAGAACAAATGTTAGGTGAACTAAAGGTCACAATCTCCATGGCACTGGAGAACAAAAATATCTGTTAGTGCTATTGATAGCCTGTTGGTGCCTGAGGAAAAGAAGCCAGAAATGGAAGCCTACAACTGACCCCACTGGTGCCCTGCAGTTTCTGCTGTGTCCTAAGAGCATGATACAAAGATCAAATCCCTCCCTGAGAAAATACGCTCCAAATAATGCTGTTAAAAGGAATGCCATCCATTCACCTCTTGATCTATCAAAGCTTTTACATTTCCTGCAACCTGTTTCATTCCAGATTCGTCCTCCTGGGAATCTGGAGAAAGTCCAATAGCAAACCAAGAAGGCATGGCCATATTCGTTTTTAATGTAACAGGCATAACAGGTGCCATGTGGGCAGATGTACTTGATGTGTTAGTTCTGATACCTGCAATGGTTCTGCCCATCCTTGCCCAGTAGCTTCCAATCCATGAAGGAAAATCACTGCGAGGGTACCCTTTCGGGAAGCGGGCACAGCAGCAGGTAGCGGGGCTGGCGCGTTGCTGCTGCAGATCCACCAGCTGGTGGACAGCGCCCATCATGTAAGAAAAAAAGTTTACTGGATTACTCTTACTTTTTTCCCTTTAATTGAAAATGGATTTCCCCCTCACATTAACATATATCTTGACCACAGTTTCCCCTCCATCGGCTCCTCCCAGTTCCTCCCCACCTCCTCTCCCATCCGGATCCGTCCCCTCAGATAACTGACTCACAGCCCAGTCCACAAGAAAGAGTAATTTGTTTCCCCAATGAAACTCTAATGGAGAAAAAAAATTTTCAATTGTAAGTGGTTATAAACTGGAGATTGCTTCTGGGTTAGGGATGGGGGCATGTGTCCACGTTTCCTTTCAGCCTTAAGCCCCAACTAGTGCAGACCTGTGCAGGCCCTGTGAGTCATTGCCTGACTGTGAGTTTGTATGTACACTGATCGTATTACTTTAGCAGACATTATTTTCCTTTTTCTTTTTTTAATGATCTGTTTTTATTTTTATATGTATTAGTGGCATTTTTTGGTTGGTTGGTTGGTTGGTTGGTTTGTTTGTTTGTGTTTGTTTTTTGTTTTGTTTTGTTGGATTTTTTTGTTTTTTTGGGGTTTTGGGGTTTTTTTGTTTGTTTGTTTTTTGCATGTATGTCTGTATGAGGGTATGAGATCGCCTGGCACTGGAGTTACAGACAGTTGTGAACTGCCATGTGGGTTCTGGGAATTGAACCAGGGTCCTCCAGAAGAACAGCCTGTGCTCTTGACTCTGAGCCATCTCTCCAGCCTCAAGAGGTGAGTATTTACTTGGTGCCCTCCATCCCCTCTGGCTTTTCCACTTTTTCTGTCTCCTTTTTCACAATGTTCCTGAGCCCCAAGGGGAGGAATTTGATGGAGACATCCTGCTTTAGATGGAGTGTTCTAAAGTCTCTCACTCTCTATGTATTGTCCAGCTGGGGGTCTCTGTCTCTGGTCCCATCTGCTGCGGAGGAAGCTTCGGGGATGATGGCAGAACAAGGCACTGATCTATGAGTACAGCAGAGTGTCAGCAAGAGTCATTTTATTGCTCCTTTTCTTTTTAATACAACAATAGTATTTGGTTTTATCCCAGGTTTCCCTCGGCTCTCTGATCTCAGGTTCTGGATCACTCAGGCAGCGTCAGGCGTGGTTTTCATCCTGTGAAGCTGACTTTAACTCAAATCAGATATTGGTTGGCCACTCCCACAGCTTGAGTTCTCCATTGTCCAGTGAGTTGTATACGTGTTGTCTTCAGCAGTGGGGCTTTGCCATCAGTGTATGGAGAGTGGCCTATATTCTTGGTTTTTGAAACTTAATCAATGAAATTAATATGAGATGGACTTCAAAAATAAGTCTCAGGGGGGTGGGGAAAGCCATACCTACAGATTTCTAACAAGAATTCTTGGCCTATTTCATTTGTCTGCTTAAAATTTTCATCCCTAGACCAATATACTTACCAGGACCAGGCAATACTGAAATTAACACATTTCCAAACCCATCAAGGACTTGTGCGGCCACTGAATCATTCTTATCCTTATTTTTTTGAATCTCTTTTTGTAGTTGCTTTATCTCTGAATCCATTGCTTCGCATTTCCTTTTAAATCCCTCATTAAGCATGTCTTCTTGGATCTATTAAAAAGAAAAATACGCTTGGAAACCTGTGCCTATTGAAGGTGGGAGGTTTGTACTTGGGACTCAGGGAGTTAAGGACATGTATATCTCTCGACCAATACATGCTCATTGAGGAATTCGCCTGATTCCTGAGTTATGAGAGATGACTCAAAATAGCCTGGATTCCCTCTGTACCACTGGGAAGAGTGAGAGATGGTGGACAAGGCCAGACTTGGGTACTGTCCATCTGAGAAGTTCAGGGGTCCACCCAGCCTTACCTTCAACTTGTGCTCCAGCCTCTCCTCTTGCTCTCTCAGAATGTTCTTCCTTTCTGTCTCCATCTTCTCATGCAGCTGGGCCATATTTTCCTTGTAGCTTCTCTCTTGAGCCTCCATCACCTGCTGCATCTCCTTCTGCTTCTGTCTTAGTAGCTCCTGCTCCTTCTCAGCTGCCTCCTTCTGAGCCCGCTCAGCTGTCCCACAAAGGTTTGAGAGAGAGGCAAGACACAAGGGTCAGGACTGAGCTCTCCTTTTGTGGGTTCAGAGACATAGCTGATTTTGAAACAAGAGAGCAGTCTGAATTCTAGCCACCAAACCCTCAGAACACATTTCAGAATGATGCCGGAAGGTCCCTGTCACAGTCGCTGGTGAGACCATACCAAAACCCTCTTAATTTCAGATTAGCAGAAGTGTGAAACCTATGTCAGAAGATCTTCCTGTTCATCAGTCAGCAGGCTTAGCGGAAGCCTCCCAATTGCTGTGAGAACCGAGCCTTCCCACGTACCTTCCATGATCTTCTGGCCATCAGTGAGGGCTTTGTCCGACTGCAGAATGGACTCCTCTATGGGAATCTGTGACTGTAGGAAGTTCTGAAGGACATGATTTGCCTGGTGAAACAATCAGGAGAAATTGTCAGGTCACAAAATCACATGTCGGAACTGACTTCTGAGGTTTGCATGGCTGCTCAGTACACTGAGCTGCCCTACCTGTTCTTCTGTGGCCTTAAAACGCATTAAGATCTCAGCCATCCCATTCCACAGCTCTTAAATGTGCACAACAGTAGCACCTAATAATATCCTTATTCTGAGGATTGAATTGTAACTTCCAAAGTGGCATGTGCTTTCAGGTTACTGATGAGATCTGTCATGTAATGCAAGGGTATTAAAGTCTGGGCATGGTGGCTCATGTCTGTAATCCTAACACTGGGGAGGCTAAGGTCATGGGACTGCAAATTCAGTGTCAATCTGGTCTGGTTACATCAGGATTCCATCTCAGAACAACACAATGGAAACTAAAGCTTTAAACAAGAGTGTTGAGGGGTCTGGAGAGATGGCTCAATGGTTAAGAGCACTGGCTGTTCTTCCAAAGGTCATGAGTTCAATTTCCAGCAACCACATGGTAGTTCACAATCATCTGTAATGGGATCTGATGCCCTTTTCTGGTGTGTCAAGGACAGCATGCTCATATACATTAAATAAATTAAATCTTTAAGAAAAAAAAGAGGTGTTGAATATATGATCATTATTATTATTGCAACTATGATAATACTAATTGAACAGTTATTTCTGTTCACTGTTTATGCCAGGATAATTCTTATCCTGATGTAGCCAAAGGACTATTTATATCTGAGGCAAGATCATGAATATCTCAAGGCAAGTGAGTCTTTGATCTTCAAATCCCATGTATTTAGTTCAGAAACAATTACCATGTTTACTCAATAGAAAAATTGTTCTATTCCAGTCAGAACTATTTATTTTAAACTACTTTGGGAAAAGACTAATTTTGAGTTTGTTGTAAAAAAAAGGATAGAAAGATATGGGAGATATGTTCATCATACCCTAGTGTGTGTGCGTGGTGAGTGTGTGTGGTGTGTGTGTGTGTGTGTGTGTGTGTGTGTGAAATTTTCTTAACATAACACAGTACCATGTTCAGTATAACAATAAAATACAATGAAATGTTTAAATAAATAAATAAGATAATTTATTCTGGATCTAGAGAAGCTGGAAGGGCATAGGTAGACTTGCTCTTCCCTTGCTTCACCAACAGTCCAGCTGAGTTCTAAGGAGGAAGAGACTTCCTGACAACTCTAAACCCATCTCCCTGATGCCCGCCCTCTCCCTCACCTTCACTCCCTTCCTGGGCACTCGCTCATAGTCCTGCTCAACCTTCTTCCTGGCCTCTAGGTAGAGACTGTGGCCCCCAGGGACAGAGAAAGCTCCAAGTGAGATGCTCTCCCTCAGAGACACTGAGAGCTTGTCCAGCTCAGCCTGGCAGTTACTGAGAGACGCTGCTTCATTCTGTCGCAAGAAATCTTCCTTTTTTCCTTCTATGGTGACCTGCCAGGAGGTTGTTGAGATATTAGAAAAGGAAGCTGTTAGAACACGGATTCAACTGTGGTCTTTACAAAAGTAATAAACTCAGCTGTGAAAAGTACAGCACAAGTTAGAAAACTCTCTTCAGTCGCACAGTCTCTGAGCAACTGTTCCCCACCCTTCCTGTGGTCAGGTTCACCCCCTGTGAAATAACAAGGTCAAATGGCAGAACTGCAGGCTCTTTCAGAAACAGAAATTAACCGTGAAGCTACCACCAACCGAGCAATGGAAAGTGGTTGGCAGGGAGTTTCCTCCAGAGATTCACATAGGGGAAATTGTAGCATGAAAAAGCAACTCAGCACAGTGACCAGAACTTTGTGTAGGTTCATGAACCCTTCATTAATTACTCCATGGAAGATATGGGTGCGTGGAGATAAAACAACACCATGTTGAATTGTATAAATTACAGTCCGGGGGATGCTCTTGAGTTAGGAGACTCTTCAGAGCTGAACTCACTTTAGCAACTTGCTTCCATCCTCTGATAGCCTGAGCAGAGTGGTCTAGCCTCCCTGCACCGTACTTATAATCTACAAAACTGAGCTAATGCACATGTGCTTTGTCATGCTGATAGGTTCATTGAAAATTCCTCTGTACTAGTAAAAAAAACAACCAAGTCCCTGACTTTTGATCCTGTAGAACCCTGTCACTCACAAGAATGGAGATCCACAAGGTCAAGATGGCAACTGTTTATCAATACTCCTAAAGGTGGGAATCCGGAACAGAAAAGAAAAGACACAGTCACATACCACCAAGTTCTTCTGGAATTGCTGATTCTCATCCTTGAAGGAGTGCTCCATGAAGACAGCAATGGCTTCCTTCTCACAGGCTGTATGCACTTCCAGCAGCTCCTGCAGCGTGTCTGTGGGGAGCTTCACTCGCTGGCCCATCTGCTCA
Source organism: Mastomys natalensis (assembly GCA_021653895.1). Lineage (NCBI taxonomy): Eukaryota > Metazoa > Chordata > Mammalia > Rodentia > Muridae > Mastomys > Mastomys natalensis. Next base: position 119,638 of record JAJTUV010000739.1, read on the forward strand.
CTGTAGTGCTCAGCTGCCTTCTGCACTGCTATGGAGTTCTCACGTTGGGCCAGGGTCGTCACTGCGTTCTCTAAACATGGCACTGTTCCACTGTTGATAGCACCCCCGTAGGTCGTCACCAGAGTCGCCAGTCCTGGCCAAGGCACAGAATTTAAGGCTAAATATCAAACTAGCTTTGGTTAATTTCACATGATTCATGAATCAGCAACGAAGTAGACTGCTTAAGCAATGAAAATTTCATGAATGAGTAGCAAAGACCTATTTTGGGGGACCCAGCCTCAGATAAAAGTGATAATCTGTTTTAAAAAAAAAAATCAAAAATTTCAGGACAATGACAGAGAATTGTGTGAGAGGAACAGCTCTCAGTATGGGCATCATGTGACTGTATGGAGCCATTTCATCTAAGGATATGTGTATATAAGACAATAGTTATTTTGTGTGTGGTGGGGTGTGTATGTGTGTGGAAGCCAAATAACCTTTGTTGCCTCAAATGCCATCCCTCATTTAAATTTTATATTTTCTATTAATTTAGTTTCCCATATATTACATCCTGACTGCAGTTTCCCCTCCATCTTCTCCCCTTCCTCCTCTCTTACTGCCCTCCTCACCTTCTCCCTCCTCATCTATTTCCCCTCCATTTTCATTCAGAAAAGGACAGGCCTCCCAGGGATAGCAACCAAACATGGCATATCACGTTACAATAAAATTAGACACCTCCACTCATATTATGGCTGAAGAAGGCAACTTATCAGAGGCTGTTTCTGATGCTCTCGCCTGCTTTTGAATTTTATTTATTTTATTGAGACAAGGTCTCTCACTGGCTAAAAGTAGACAAACTGGCCCCCAGAACCAGCCTGCCTCGGCCAGGCCCCCAGTTCCTGGTCTGTACCCCTACTCTCAATTCTGTAGGTGGAATTGGGGGATTGAACTCATGCTTGAAAGCTAAGCACTCTACTGACTGAGCCATCATCCCAGCCAAAAATACTGATTTTTTTTTTTTAATCTAGCCTCTTACCTACTTTAGAACTGTCTTTTCTAGCTGGACAAAGAAACACAAGTGTCCTTTACATTACTTCAAACAAAATGAATTCCCTCTTTAACCTTTGTCTTGCTTCTTTGATCATGTATTGGATGCTTTAACATGTATTAGATTTCAGTAAAGCCTCATGTAGAGAGACAATATTTTTCTTAAAATTTTTTGTCCTTAGAAAAAAATTTTCTGAGTAACATGAACAGCTGTTTCTTTGTGGTCACATCAGATACTAACATATAATCGATGTTTTACAATACACGTTTTAAAGTAAAGAGATATTAACTGGGGCAAGGGTGACTCACGGTTTCCATTGACAATGATTCCCTCTCTCAAGGTTTTGGCCTTTGCATTGGAGAAGATGTAAGAACAGAATACTTTTGATTGCACTTGGAAATTGTGATCCAACTGGTCCTCTGGCATTTCCTCAACATGGACTAAGAGGTCTTTCTCTTTCGTAGGTCGATCAAAGACAAAGCACTTCCGCCTTGGAAAGAAGTGTCTGATGCATTCCCTAGGCATGTTAGAATTTTGGGCTTTGAGACTCCTGCCTGTAAAATACATATAAATGAAATTTGTTCTTTGAAAGGGCAGTCTTCAGGTAGGGGCCCAGTGTTTTCCTTTCCAGGGAGCTTGGGATCACAGCTGTTCTTTTATTTCTCCGCTGCTGTAATGTTCCCACATGGCTACTCTTCATTTGAACACCTATGGCAGTGGTTCTCAACCTGTGGGTCACGCCCCCTTTGGAAGCCAAATGGCCCTTTCACAGGGGTCATTGAAGACCATTGGAAAACATAGATATTTACATTACGACTCATAACAGTAGCAAATTTACAGCTATAAAGTAGAAGTGAAAGAAATTTATGGTTGGGGGCAACCACAATATGAAGTACTATATTAAAAGTTGCAGCAAGTAGGAAGGTTGAGAACCACTGATCCAAGATAAGGGTAAATCCATTTCTGCTTGGAGTTAAAGAGCAATGAAGTAATTGTGAAGATTAAGAGAACCGTTCATCCATGGGATGAGGGCAACTAATCTTTGGTCTTCCTAGTACTTGGTACAGGCCCCAGTGAATTAAGAATTTAAAAACATTTACTGGATAATTAACTAATGAAACCAAGGTGTTAGAAGAAGTTTTCTGATTTTCCTGTATCCTTGTGAGAAATGAATTTGGGCCATGAAACAAAGATGCTGCCAGGAAGAATGAAAGATGACATAAGATATCAGGTCAGGACAGCAAAGCACACACATCAGCTTCCTGTACACATACTGCATGAATACACTCAGGATTCTGTGCCTTGCCAATTGTGAGGGATAATATTAACGGACTGTAATGTAAAGACCTCTTCTGTTTCCTATATTACAGTATGTTATGGTTGACTGAGAAATAGAGTAATCCCATACTGTTCCGGCCGATTCTGTTGTTCCGGTCCGTGGGTCAGGGTCTAGCAAGAGAGAGAGTGGGGATGGAGGGGCAAGAGATGGGAAGAATGGAGACAAAACAGAGGGTCTGATCAAGTCTCGTCCCTTTTATTGAAAGGAAATCCTGGGTATTTATACGCTTTACCACATGTCTTGTCCTCCTGGACAAGCAGGGGAACACAGTTGAAGGTACTATGCCACATGCCTTGCATCGTGGATACCACATGGGCCTTGCAGCTGGGGGCACTAAGCAGCAAAACAAGATATGTGAGAAATCAGAGTGTGCTCAGCTGTTGTGGGCTGTTGAAAACAAGTCTCTTGTCAGGATATGTGGCTCGAGATGGCTGCAAAGATGATAGCCACTTTCTGCTAGGAGTCAGCTCTCAACACCATACCACCCAAGCATTCAATGAATGTTTGTTGAAAGGAAAAAAAATGAATCAATAAAATGACTGAAAGACCCTTCTCAAGAGATAAATACTGTATATTCAATAAATATTTAATGTCAAATATATTAACTGCAAGGCTGTCAATAAAAGAGGCAGATGCTATAAGAAAGTTAAAATAAAAGATTTGACTCAGGATCAGGTGTTACAAATAATATAAAATACCTCAGGGTGAACCTAACCAAGCAGGTGAAAGATCTGTATGACAAGAACTTCAAGTCTCTGAAGAAAGAAATTGAAGAAGATCTCAGGAAATGGAAAGATCTCCCATGCTCATGGATTGGCAGGATTAATATAGTAAAAATGGCCATTTTGCCAAAAGCAATCTACAGATTCAATGCAATCCCCATTAAAATACCAACTCAATTCTTACAGAACTAGAAATAGAATTTCTCAAATTTATTTGGAATAACAAAAAACCCAGGATAGCGAAAACCATTCTCAACAATAAAAGAACTTCTGGAGGAATTGCCATCCCTGACCTCAAGCTGTACTACAGAGCAATAGTGATAAAAACTGCCTGGTATTGGTACAGAGACAGGCAGGAAGATCAGTGGAATAGAGCTGAAGACCCAGAAATGAACCCACACACCTATGGTCATTTGATCTTTGACAAAGAAGCTAAAACCATCCAGTGGAACAAGGACAGCATTTTCAACAAATGGTGCTGGTTCAACTGGAAGACAACATGCAGAAGAATGCAAATCTATCCATTCTTATCTCCTTGTACAAAGCTCAAGTCCAAGTGGATAAAGGACCTTCACATAAAACCAGACACACTGAAACTAATAGAAGAGAAGGTGGGGAAGACCCTCAAATACCTAGGCACCGGGGAAAAGTTCCTGAACAGAACACCAATGGCTTATGCTCTAAGATCAAGAATTGACAAATGGGACTTCATAAAATTGCAAAGTTTCTGTAAGGCAAAGGACACTGTCAATAGAACAAAACAGCAACCAACAGATTGGGAAAAGATCTTTACCAATCCCACATCTGATAAAGGACTAATATCCAATATATACAAAGAACTCAAGAAATTAGGCTCTAGACAACCAAATAACCCTATTAAAAAATGGGGTATGGAGTTAAACAAAGAATTCTCAACTGAGGAAATAGGAATGGCTGAGAAGCACCTAAAGAAATGTTCAGCATCCTTAGTCATCAGGGAAATGCAAATCAAAACAACCCTGAGATTTCACCTCACACCAGTTAGAATGGCTAAGATCAAAAACTCAGGTGATAATAGATGCTGGCGAGGACGTGGAGAAAGAGGAACACTCCTCCATTGTTGGTGGGATTGCAAGATGGTACAACCACTATGGAAAACAATCTGGCGGTTCCTCAGAAAATTGGACATATCACTACCTGAGGAACCAGCTATACCACTCCTGGGCATATACCCAGAAGATGCTTTAACACATAACAAGGACATATGCTCCACTGTGTTCCTAGCAGCTTTATTTATAATAGCCAGAAACTAGAAAGAACCCAGATGCCCTTCAACAGAGGAATGGATACAAAAAAGGTGGTACATTTACACAATGGAATATTACTCAGCTATTAAAAACAATGAATTCGATAAATTCTTATGTAAATGGATGGAACTAGAAAATATCATCCTGAGTGAAGTAACACAATCACAAAAGAACATACATGGTATTCACTCACTGATTATTGGATTTTAGCCCAGAAGCTTGAAATACCCAAAATTCAACTCACAGACCACATAAAGCTCATGAAGAATGACGACCAAGTGGTCGTAGGGGGCTTCAGTCCTTCTTAGAAGAAGTAACAAAATACTCAAGGGAGCAAATATGGAGACAAAGTACAGGAATGAAACTGAAGGAGGGGCCATTTGCAGACCATTCCACCGAGGTATCCATCCCATGTGTAGTCACCAAAGGTAGACGTTGATGTGGATGTCAGGAAGTACATGCTGACAGGAGCCTGATATAGCTGTCTCCTTAGAGGTCTGCAAAAGTCTGACATATTCAGAGGAAGATGCTCACAGCTAACCATTAAACTGATCATGGGGTTCCCAACAGAGTAGATAGAGTGAAGACTGAAGGAATTGAGAGGATTCGTGACACCATGAGGAAAGCAACAATATCAACCAACCAGAACACCCAGGGTCTAAACCACCAGCCTGGGAGCGCTTAGGGAGGGACCCATGGCTCCAGCTATATATGCAAGGGAGCTATTTATAAGGGGGAGAAGAGATCCTTGGTCCCATGAAGGCTGGACATCGTGGGGGTGGTATTCGAGGGTGGGGAGGTGAGGTACAGGGGAGGGTGGGTGGGGGTACACCATCATAGAGGCAAGAGGAGGGGGGAAGGGATAGGGAGTTCCTGGGAGGGAGGGGGGAAAAGGGGGTAAGGGGAAAACATCTAAAATGTAAATAAAATTTTCAATTAAAAAAATAAATAAATAAATAAAAATAAAAGATTTGAGTCTTGTTGAAAGAAAATATTGATGTTTTTCATAATTATTTATAATATATTCTCTCTCTAAAAAAAATATTAAGTAGTCAAGTAGTAGTGAAATACACTGTACAAAAGAATCACAACCTGGAGTAGATCACCTCATTTTATGGAACTTTATGTGATCTGTAAACTCTGAGTGTGTGTGTGTAGAAAAATAGATAAATATAAATATATATTCAGGGCTAGGGTTAGTACACACACTACACACACACACACACACACACACACACGCATGCACACACACAGACACATACATATGTAGAGAGAGAATATATATATATATACATATACATATAAATATATATTGAAAGAGAGAGAGGGTAATGGGGGTGCGACACAGAAATCCTTTATAAGGAGCACAATGTATGGAGTGTGGACATTATATAATGTATTACCATCCAACTAACGTTTTCCATTATTAATTGGCTTCTGACCATTAGGTTCAACATTGTGTCTCATTGTTTCTCTTGCCCTTAAACTTCAGCAGCTGAAGATGTTCCAGGATAATAACCATGGAAAACATTCACCAATTGCTTTTCAGCTATCATCAGCTATTGTTGGCTTAGAGCTTATGTCAGTGTCAAATCAACATTTATGTCAAGTACCAAACAAGATAGCTAGAGCCATTCCCATCCAAGCTCGGCTTTGGTACCTGGAATCAGCTTCAGGGCATTCTCCAGGTACTCATCTTCTGTGATGATACGTCCATCTAACTTCAGCTCCAGAACGAAATCTCGAACAATCCAGATAAAGTCTGGAAAGAAACTTACAAACTCATCAGAGTCATCCACTTCTTCGGATCTTAAAGTGGATTTTGCCCTGATCAGCTCCGTCAGTTCTGTGACATAGCTGGGACCTTAGCTAAGGAATAAATGGTACCACTTTACTCTTCCCAGATTTCTCTTACAAATCCATTTTACAAGCACCCTCTTCGTCCTGCATACCTGTCTTAGTCAGAGTTTCTATTCCTGCACACAACATCATGACCAAGAAGCAAGTTGGAAAGGAAAGGGTGTATTCAGCTTACACTTCAACATGGCTGTTCATCACCAAAGGAAATCAGGACAGGAATTCACACAGGGCAAGAACCTGGAAGCAGGAGCTGAGGCAGAGGCCATGGAGGGATGTTCCTGGCTTGCTTTCCCTGGCTTGCTCAGCTTGTTTTCTTATAGAACCCAGGACTACCAGCCCAGGGATGGCACCACCCACAATGGCCCTCCCACCCTTGATCACTGATTGAGAAAAATACCTTACAGCTGGATCTTCTTCAAAGGGGTTTCTTTCTCTGTGATAACTCCAGCTTGTGTCAAGTTGACACATAAAACCAGGCAGTACAACACCCTTTCCCTAAATCCTAAGAACTGAGTGATACATGCTATACACCCAGTTGTCAGTATCTTAAGTCAACAAAACATGGTGGGTGGGTCCCTGGAAGGATACTGCAGCTGCTCCAGTGCCTGGTGGTTGATGGTGCTCATGCTATTGTAGACAAAGGTGCTGCTCAGAAGCACGGCCAGGGCGAAGATCCATGAGTCGTTCTTAGGGTCACCCTGGAGCAGACATAAGGACAAAGGACTTCAGACTCTGACATCCATTCTTTCATCCATCTGTTTATTTGCTGCTTAAGCAGAAACACAGCAGAATAATTGGATGAAAAGAAAACAAATTCATATTTCCTTTTCAATATTGAAACAGACCCTTACCAGTTACCACAACCGAAATCAGACACTGTCAAAATATGAAAAATGTTTGCTATAGTGCTTAAACACAATGAAATATGTGCACAGTAGTAACACAGCGTTTCGTTAACAGTTCATTGGTTATGTCATATTAAAGTCTGAAATTAGACTACTATTCATGGAACATTTCCAAAGTCTCATGGACTACATTGAGCCCTGTGAATGCAAACTGTCATATAATAGGGACGGGCAAGAAGTTCCATACATCTAGAAACACAACTATGACGATCACCTGTGTCAAAATTAGAATGAAATGGTAATAGAGAAGAAAAATAATTAATTTTAATAAGTGACAAGAAGGTCTCTATGTAACTTTAGACCAATGTGCCTGTAATTGGAATATGATGGCAACGGTATAAAAACAGCCTTTTTTAATAAAAAGATAGTTGCTAATATGTGTAATTATAGATGTAATACATCACACATGTGGGAAGATAAATACTCAGTAAATAAAAAATCATAAAAAACAGGCCATATGAGTGCATTGCACACCTACTTTGTTTGGCTGAAGTGGTTGCTATGTGGGAGGACTTGAAAGTTGGGGCAGGAAGTCAAGATTCGAGGTGAGATGTGAGGCTGGAAAGGTCAGGCAAACAGAGTTAGATGCTATCCTGTCCAGAAACATCGGAGCCAGTGGGTCAAACCTTATCATCATGGTATGCTGCGGTGTCTCTCCCTTGTTCTTGTGCACAGTAATATGGATTCTGGGTATATTAGATGTGATGTAGCAGGCAGGAAACCTTTTATATTCTGAGGGCATATTTTTTTTTCAAATGCCCATTTTGATAGCCCTAAAAATACTGAATTCAGATCAATAGAAGTAAAGCTTAGGTCAGACACCAACTTGCTTGCACAGAAATTAATACAGGGTTGATTATTGGGAATTTTATATGCCATAATGAAATGGTTACCCCTATGTTAACAGTAATGGAGGTCTAAGGCTATTGCTACTACCTACAGTTAGATTGCAACTTTCAATAACCTCAAAGGTGACAGCTTGCCTTCAGGAAGGATTACACAATCAGATAACTTGGTTAATTGTCTACTTCTGTGAACCCACAACACCTTATACTGATCTCAGAGTGTATGCCTACTTCCTCCTGGACTAAGCTATGTATCTGTGCCTTCCACTGCAAGACTTGTGGTATATAGTATGAAACCCTGGAATTCAGCTTCTCAATACATGTTTGCTGAACTGTATCACTCACACAAGTGTCAAGACAAGACTATCCTCCATTGCAATAAAGGTTTGAGTTTATCAAAGGAGTACCTTCACCAAGGGAAGCAGCTTATTCTCCTTATCAATAACTTGGCTGCAATTCTTGCAACCAGCACAGAAGTTGGACTAAAGCAGCAGTCAAATGGTCCACAGAGAACTAAAACCAGACTTACCTTTTCCACATCACCCAAGCCCTCTGTGTCCAGAAGCACGAGTGTGTATTTGGGCTTGCTGGGGTGAGGTACACACCACATCCAGATGCCCTTAGTTTCAGACCTAACTGTGGTGCCCAGATTGAAGCCTGTGTGAGAGAATATGAAAGCAACATGGGTTTATGTAAATCCTTAGAATATAGGAGGCAGAGGTTCCATCCTTAATAGCGCTGAGCTTATTCAGGTATAAGGTATTAGGAGGGAAAGAGTATCTGCATGGTCTGTAAAGAAAGAAGAAAGTAGTGCAACTAGGGTAAATTGTCAAGAGTTCAATAAGAAGAAAACAGGATGCTCTGGTTTTTAAAAGACTTGAGTGTGCAGTTTTCAAAGCAAGATATGCAAACTGCAAGACCTGAAGAGCTGTTTCCCTCTTGTCTATAAGCTAGTAGCATTGAACCAAGTTCACCACATTAGCAAAATTTAAAAGCAGATACAATTTTTTTGTAATGGAGTGTAGAATGTTCTATTGCTATGTATAAACATATAAACTACACATAAAGTTTAAAAAGCAATATGATGTCCTCAAGATACACTACACATATGAATGTCCTGCAATCGCAGAGATTCACTTCTGATCATGTTATACAAAGAGAAGTTCATGCAAAGAAATGTGGCAACATAAAGACAAGCTTATGTGGGAAAGCATTGTCCTCCAAAATAAGTTCTGGAAATAAAGCAATGCTTACCACAATAAAAATGTTATTTTCATAATCACATGATATGAAATTAAAAATTAGTAATTTAATAATACTTATGATAAACTGGGTGCTATACAAAAGAAGCCAGTAACATAAGGACACTTCCAATATAGATATTGTGATACATCAAAATATACATATATGTTTCATATAAATATTTATATGTATGCATACTCCTTAAGAAACTTAATAATAGGTCAAGGTGAACTCATTTTTATAGATACATACTTATATTTTTATAACTGTCTTTGTAAATCAGTGGGGAAGTTTCATGAAAATAAGTAGACTTGGAAGACTATAAGATGACATGAAATGGCATTTGAATGTCACAAAGCTTAACATTTTGACCTGGTTAGTAAAGAAATAAGAATTTGTTAATTATGTCATATGCTGTACTTTATGTAACCTCGTGTATGTTGCATTATGCATATTTTAAAAGGCTTAAAAGAGAAAAATAGATATAGCTATTGAAGTGATGAGTAGGCATAATATATAGTTATCTCAAATAAGATGTAACATAAATACAGATCCTCCCTCCTTCTCTCTCTCCCTTTCCCTCCCCTCCTTCTCTCTCGTCCTGTTCTCTTTCCTCCTCCCTCCCTCTCTCCCTCTATTCTCCCTCCTTTCTCCTATTCTCTCTCCTTACTCTCTCTCCCCCCATCTTCACTCCCTCCACTCCCTCCATCTCCTCCTGTCCTCCCTCCCTCTCTCCTTCCTCCCTCCCTCTCTTCTTCCTCCCTCTCTTTTCTCTCTTCTCTCTCCCTTCTTTCCAGCCTCACAGAGGCAGTCCTTCCTCCCTTTCTTGCTTTCTTCCATCATTCCATCTTCTGTATTTTAATAAACAAACACAATGAATTTCATTCTATTGACTCCATGGAAAGCAGGATGAGACAAGGAAACGTTATGGGGATTGACCTGGGCAGGAGAGAATGATCACTTTGCATTGTCAATGATTCCAAATGGCCTCTGTCCTGTCTGAGGACGGCACTCACCATGGTTCTGTCCAGCCAAGCGGTTCATCAGGTAGGACTTCCCGGTGCGGTACAGTCCTACAATGGCCACCACCACCACAGGCTGAGTGATCCTCTCAAGAATGTTCACTGCTTTGGGGTTCACCCTCAGCTCTTCATTCTCATTTTCCACTAGACAGATGGGAGCCTTCATGTTGGCATCAGATGTCATGGTAACCTGAAAACCCCAAAAAGCCTTCTGAGTTGAATATGAGATCTCCAAGCCACGTCTAGTGGCAAGCCAATGTGTCTGTGCAATGGGTGTGTCAACTTAGTATTATTGTTCTTTGTTGTTGTTGGGTTTGTGTGACAATGTTTCAGGAGTCTCTCTGGCATAAGCTCTGTCAAAGCAACAGGAGTGGAAGAGAGGAGATGTAGTCACCAGTGACCCAAAGCCAGGACAGCTCCTGAAGGCTTCTGTCCAGAGTCCAGTTTCCAGTTTCATGTTATATTCTAAGACCACAAGGTGTGGCAAGCAGGCAAAAGAAGGCTGTTTTTTGTTCTTGTTGTTGTTTTGGATTTTTTTTTTCCAGAAGAATACATAACAGTCAAGTTATTGCTTTACAAAGACATAGATTACATTTGACAGGTGCAAGCTTTTTTGGTTGGGTTAGGGGCAATGACTCATTGTGTTTTAGCTATTTCTCTAGGTTGTTCTGGATCAGGGAGCAAAGTGAAGTCACCCTTGGCAACCAGCAGAGCCAAGAGCAGTGCTTTAAGCAAATCTAGTAATCGGTCATTTTCACCTTATTCCACTTCAACAAGATCTCGTGCAGCTCAGGCTAGCATCAAGCTTTCTATGTAGACAGGCTGCCCTCGACCCCCCAATCCTGTCACAGTCTTCTGATCTACTGGGATTACATGAAAGCATAATCACACTGGGCTTTCTCATTTTGATTTTTCAGGAGTTACATTTTACATTTTAGGGTTTGTTGTTTTCTTTTTTTTTTTTTTTTCTTTTTTTTCTAGATAGGATCCCAACAAGTTTAGGATGGCATCTAATTTTTTTTATTTTAATATTTATTTATTTATTCATTATTTAAAACAAGTAGAGGCTTGTTTTAAATTACTAGTTCTACCAATGGCGCAAACTCTATGATCAGCACTTGATAAATGGGACCTCATGAAACTGCAAAGGTTCTGTAAAGCAAAGGACACTGTCAATAGGACAAAACAGCCATCTACAGCTTAGGAAAGGATCTTCACCAATCCTACATCTGACAGAGAATAATATCTAAAATTTACATAGAACTCAAGACATCAACAACCCAAATAACCCAATTAAAAACTGGAGTACAGAGCTAAACAGAGAGTTCTCAAATGACCAAGAAACACTTAAATGCTCAAAGTCCTTAGTCATCAGGGATATCAAAACAACTCTGAGGTCCCACCTCACACCCATCAGAATGACTAAGATCAAAAACTCAAGCAATAGCACATGCTGGCCAAGATGTGGAGCAAGGGAACATTCCTCATTGCTGGTGGGAGTGCAAACTTGCACAACTTCTTTGGAAATAAATTTGGCAGTTTCTCAAAAAGCTGGGAATAGTTCTACCTTAAGACCCAACTATACCACCCCTGGAAAAATACCCAAAAGATCTTCCAACATCCCACAAAGACACTTGTTCAGCTATGTTCATAGCAGTTTTATTTATAATAGCCAGAAACTGGAAGCAACCTAAACGTACCTCAACTGAAAAATGGATAAAGACAATGTGCTACATCTACACAGTGGAATACTGTTCAGCTATTTAAAAAAAAAAAAAAAAAAAAAAAGACATCATGAATTTTTCAGGCAAATGTGGAATTTGAGGATATCATCCTGAATGGGTAACCCAGTGCCAAAAGGACATATATAGTATGTATAATTGGATAGTAGCAATAAAATACAGGTTCCAAGCTATACTCCACAGAATCAAAGAAGCTAAACAAAAAGGAAGGTCCAATCAAGGAATCTCACTTAGAAGGAGGAATAAAATAGTAGTAAGAGGCAGATGGAGGGAGGGGTCTGGAAGGGAGGGGATGAGGAGGAGAATGGGGGTGGGAGGGGTTCAGGATCAGGTGTGGGGAAGGACAGGAAAGATGACTAAATGGTCATGAAAATGAATGGAAATCTGCAACTGACGAGGGTAAGGAGGTGGTTGTGGGGCATCTCCAGGAGGAGACAGAGACCTGGGATAAGGGAGGCATCCAAGAATCAATGGGGGTAACCTCATCTGTGACTCACAACACTGGGGATATGGAACCTGAAGAGGCCTCCTCCTCTAGCCAGGCAGAAACCCCAGTGGAGCAATAGAGACACCAACCCATCCACAAAACTTTCAACCCAAAATTTATCCTGTCTTCAAGAAATGCAAGCACAGGGGATGGAACAGAAACTGAGGGAACAGCCAACCAATAACCAGCCCAACTGGAGACCCATCCCATGGGCAGGCATCAGTCAATCCCTGACACTATTAATGGTACTCTGTTATTCTTGGAGGCATGTTGTCCTAGGCTCCACCCAGCGGCTGACTCAGGTAGATAGAGACACCCACACCGAAACAGCAGATGGAATCTGGGGACTCTGAAGGAAGAATAGGAGGAAGGATTGTGGGCCAAGGGGGATAGAAACTCCTCATCACACTTTGTCTATCACATATTGTTATGTAGTGGCACCTAGCCCTACCCCCATGACCCCAGCCTGGAGGAAACCATGGTCCTCTACACTGGCTGTCTTAGTAAGGTGGTGTTTTGAATGAAAATGGCCTCCCATATGCTCATAGGGAGTGACATTATTTGAAAAGATTGGGACCTGTGACCTTGTTAGAGGAAATGTGTTAGATGGGGAGGGGGGAGGGCTTTGAGGTTTCAGAAACTCAAGCCAGGCCCAGTGGTTTTCTCTCTTCCTGTTGCCTGCCAATGCAGATATAGATCTCTCAGCTCCTCCAGCACCATGTCGACCTGTGTGTGCTGCCATGCTTCCCATCCACAGACACCCACAGCCAAACAGTAGATGGAGCTTGGGGACTCTAATGAAAGAACCAGAGGAGGGATTGCTGGCCCCAAAGGGGATAGGAAGTCCACAGGAAGACCAACAGAGTCAACTAACCTGGAGTCCTGGGGCTCTCAGAGTCTGAACCACCAACCAAAGAACATACACAGGCTGGATCTAGGCCTCCCTGCACATATGCAGCACATGTATAGTTTGGTCTTCATGTGGGTCTCGAACTACTGGAAAGGGGGCTATCCCAAAAGCTGTTGCCTGATAATGGGATTTATTCTTCTAGCTGAGCTGCCTTGTCTGGCCTCAGAGGGAGGGGAAAGGCTGGGGGAACACCCAGGGGGCACCTCCTGCTGAGAAGAGAAGGGGAGGGGGATGAAGGCAGGATTGTGTGAGGGGGTGAATGAGAGAGGGGCAGTGGGTGAGATATAAAGTGAATACAATGAAAAATTAAACTAAAAACACAAAACAAAATCCCAAAACCACTGTTTCTGTTGCTTCCACTGCCTGCAGGCCACGGTCACGGATGAGTCGGGCCATGACCAGTCTCTATGCTGCTGAGGACTGAAGCCAGAGCTTCACACATGCTAGACAAGCACGCCACAACTGAGGTCAGCCCCAGGACCTTCAGCTCACTTTCTGTACAATGGTAAGTGACAAGCACGTGGACTCACACTGGCAAATCGTCGTCTCCCATCTGCTTCACGTCCACTTCTCCCCAGTGGCTAATTTCTCTGAAAATACATCCTCATGAATAAAGACTTCTGTGGGCAAAGCTCTGACGGTGCATTATCTCTTAGAAGAACCCTACCTATTAAACACTACTGTGTCTCCTTTTCACACGTGTTGGAGGCCATGCATACATGCTGAATGCATGCTTAGGAAGTCTATAAGCTGCCCAATGGATGAGGGAATAAACACCAATTTGCCTACCTCCCTTTAACAGACCCTGCTACCAAAACTTCCCTGATAGAACCAACTTCCCCAATTCACCTTCTCTAAACTGATAAATATCTTAATTAGGAAATACCAACTCTCAGTTGATTAGTGGCACGTCATTATGATATAACCTGCACTCTGGGTGCTGTTTGTCCTCTGCTGGCATCTTAAAAACTATAGGTGTTTCTTTACTTGACATCAATTTAGAGTAGGTGTCAATGGGAAACCGTAAGCTTACCTTTAAATTCTGTGTAAGACACTAACTTAATGAGCAGTTCTATCTATCTATATTATGAACATATTGATGAACATGTTATTTTTTTTTCTCCTGCTATTATGCAGGTTTGGGGTATTATCCCAACTAAGAAGTTTCAAATCCACATTAAATAAGTAGAATTACATCACTGCAACTGGTCATGTAAATAATCTACGGTTTCCAAAGGTAGCCTGAGTCACACAGATGACAGTAAAAACTGCTTCCACCCTAGATTTTTCACAAGCTCCAAAACCTGTCTGAAACCTTTCTTGAATGGACCACATTTTGAAACAGTTCACAATACATGAAGGGGTTCAGGCTTTACTGCTGTTTTTAACTTTTGGGTGTTTTTAACTGAGTGTGTGTTCTCTTCTCCTTTGGAGATGACCTTACACCTCCTACCCCCAAACTGGAAAAACACTTACTCTTCAAATTCAGGCTATACTTTTATTACCTGTTTTCCAAATAAAGGGTGAAAATAGAAAGAAAAAAAAAAGGAAACTTTTAAATAATAAGAATAGGACTGACACCCCAGCGCCGGGCGCGAGAGTGCACTGGTACCACTGAGGGGCACCAGAGCCCAGTGGGAATTCCCAGTCTGACTCCACCGGGATGCCTCTGTTTTCCATTTTTTTCAACTCCAGGCTGAGCACAGGGCGCGGCTCTTAGACACAGTGGTAGATGAGGAGGAAACTCTGCCTGGAGCCTGGGGTTATGTCCCTCTGATCCAAAAGGAACTTCACCCTCTTACCAGGGAAATAGTGCGCTGCAATGGGCTGATGTTCCAGTTGAAAACTCTCAACCCCCACGCCTGGCTGCACTAAAGTAGCCTCGCCTCCCGCTCTGAGCGATGCCATCCAAACCGCCTCTGATCGCGGTCTACTGGCTAGTGTCTTCTTGCCCCCAGCGTGCAGTTTGTGCCCCCGGACCTCCAAGCTCCTTAGGAGATGTGTACATTGGGTACCGAGTCGCAGGGAACTCACCTGCCTGCACGGGATGATTCTCTGCTACCCGGCTCAGCACAGTTAGGATTGCTACTGCACCTGATTCCTCTTGAAAGCTCTATTCTCCTGAAAGCTCTATTCTTAAACCTCAGAGTCAAACCGGATATTGCATGCATTTAGTTGTGGGGGGATAGAAAACTGAAATTGAAACTGCATAGGCTTAAGCTGACTTTGTGAGAAGCTTTTGCACCGTTTCCAGGAAAGAAAACGAAAGCTGGGAAACAGTAGGGAAGTCTGCCAGGTGGACAGACGAAAACAATGTGCTAATTATCTAAATACAGACTTTCATTGGGAAATAACAGAATGTTGCAACAGGAATATACCAGCTCCTGCCACAGTGAGCCACTGGCTTATTCAAAGAGGTTGATGCAAATGAAACGCTTTTAACTTAAAAATTTGCAACCCACGCATGATATTAATACTGTACATATTAAGAAGGTAATGGGGTGTTTCCGTGCATTCTATACATCATGTGATGTAGGATACAGATTGGGTTAACCTCTTCAAACAGTTAACATTGACATCAGAACTCTGGCTTCTCCCTTTTCTACATCCCCCACGGATCAGCTTGCTATGTCTCCTACTAGATGGAGTTTTTTAAAGACAAAACTGAAGTGGATTACAACAGATGTTTTGGGGAAAAAAAAACAGCTTTGTCTTAGGTGACTTTGTCCGGATACCTGCTAACATACAACAGACTAAGCTGTCATCTTTGTTTGGTTAAGTGTCTTGGTGCATTTTAAATTCACAGATTTTCACATCAGGCTGATTCTGTGACTGGGATGTAACCTCATGTTGTGTTAAGGAGCGTCTACATAGATACCAGACTAGTAAAGTGTCCATGCTTGATGTTTTCTTAGAGGTCCCTCGGCATCATTTTACTGACCTAGGGAAGATGTGGGGCTTGGTCAGGCCTGAGAACCACCACTTAGTGTGTCTTAAGGTTACCTTTCAGGTAGGAACGTCAGTTTGACGTTCTGTTAGTTTAATTGAAGTAA
Organism: Mastomys natalensis; assembly: GCA_021653895.1. Classification (NCBI taxonomy): domain Eukaryota; kingdom Metazoa; phylum Chordata; class Mammalia; order Rodentia; family Muridae; genus Mastomys; species Mastomys natalensis. Next base: position 136,078 of record JAJTUV010000739.1, read on the forward strand.
ACTCCCGTAGAACTAAGGAAAATGTGAAATCTGTATAATAGTAGTTGTCAGACTCAAGGCTAGGACATGAATGCACTTCATTGCAGTAACACAGGATGAACTACGCATGTCTGGGGTCAGAGCAGGGGGCAGACACACAAGGTTTAGAGCTTTCACAATCTGCTCTTTTTATCGCTTTTTAAAAGACAAAATGAATCTATTTCAGATTGACCTGGTGTGACAGTGTATATGCTCAACCCAGGGAGTGACACTATTAAACCTCTTGACTCTGTTCAAGTAGGTGTGGCCTTTTTGGAGTAGCATGGCACTGTGGGTGTGGGCTTTAAGACCCTCATCCTAGCTGCCTGGAAGCCAGAATTCTCTTAGTAGACTTCAGGTGAAGATGTAGAACTCTCAGCTCCTCCTGCATCATGCTTGCCTGCTTTCTGCCGTGTTCCCACCTTGATGATAATGGACTGAACCTCTGAACCTGTGATCCAGCCCCAATTAAATTTTGTCCTTATAAGAGTTGCCTTGTTCATGGTGTCTGTTCACAGCAGTAAAACCCTAACTAAGACACCTGGAGCACAGTGAGTTTCCCTGAAATCACAGGAATAATGACCCCGCATGTGGAAAATGCTCTAATAAAGTGAGTTCAAGGACATCAGCAGAATCTAGATGGATCTGAGATTCTTATGAGCCATAGGCCCTTGTGTTCGATTCTGGGTACATGCTTTTGGGTAATTTCACATTTCCCTTTGGCACTGTGGGACACTGCGCGGGCCTCAGCCAGAATTGACCATGAGCTTCTTTTCCAGCATTTTCTTTTGCATTTAAGTGGTTCTCTTTTGCAGCCACCTCTATTTTCTCCCTAGTTTGGTCAACACTCACCTTGATCATCCCCCGTTTAGTGGCCATGGCTTACTACCATCTCTCTTCTGTTCTTAGCCACTTCTTTGAGTGTCTCCCTCATGACCCACTTGGCTCTGTGGAGAGAAAGGAAAAGACAGCAGACTGCCTGGGCTATTTTCTCCTGAGCAGGCAAGAGCTGATTTTGGGAAAGGCCCTGCTCAGCTGGACACCAACCACAGTGACACTTGTCATTGTCCAGATTCAGCAGGGTGTACCTTCCCTGGAGAGAGAGCTAAGCCTTTAGATCTAGGAAATTCTTCCCATCCAGCTTTCTGAAAGAGGAGCTCCACCCATTAGCTTGTATAGCTTGTAGTTCTCACCAGCAAGAACTATAACTGAAGGATCATTTCCACAGCACTGCCTTACCATCCAGAAATTGCCCAGAGAAACACCATTGCCCCAGGAAGCACAAGGAACAAACAGAGCAGACACAATGCCAGCCTTTTTCTGAATATATCATTGTTCTATACAGTCATATACTAAACACAGGGAAGTTTGAATCTCTCTTTTCTGTTTTTTTTTTTTTTATTAATTAATTTATTTATTCACTTTACATCCCAGTCACAGCCCCTCCTATTTTCCAAGTTCCACTCTCAGAGAAGAGGATGTCCCCCTTGGGTACCAGCCAGCCCTGGAACATCTGGTCAGAGCAAGACTAAGTGCATCCTCTCCCACTGAGGCACCACCAGGCAGACCAGTTAGGAGAAGGAGATCCAATGGCAGGCAACAGAGTCAAAGACAGTCCCATGCTCCAGTTGTTAGGGGACCCACATGAAGACCAAGCTGCATAGTATGGTCCTTTCTTCTTCTTTTGCATCTTTGTGCTTTCCTCTAGGGTGTGGATAAACTAAAATCTAAACTCACATCAGACAAGAAATCTCCCCACAGTAGCTTTCCTCTCAGCTCCTTAGAGGACTCCTGCCCAGTGGCACATTCACCACTTAGACCAAGTTCCAATCAACCAAAATCGCTGTGAACTTCCATGAACATTTAAAGGATCATTTTATATATTTGCACATTATTTTCCCTCTGCTTGGATGCCCATCTATCCTTTAGTCCTTAGCACACAAGTACTTCATCTCAATCCCCGGCTCCCTTTCCAGAAAACTCTCTTAACCTTTGCCTCTGAGATTTGAATTCCTGTGGCACACTCGCCAATTGTCCTATAGACTCTGCCAATTGTTTACAATCTGCTTTACTCAGCCATTGTGTGGTGTCTGTCACTCAGTACTTGTTAAATATTTGTTGAGTCGTTGATAAAATATTTTAAAATCTCGGAAGTAAATCTGATTATTCTTCTGCAGTGTCAAGAATGAAAAGGAGACATTAAGCAATGTGATATGAGAAATAGGGGCATTTTATTTTGAAACAGAAAAATGTCAGGAGAAAATCAAAAGTTATCGAGGACAATACAGAAGTAGGTTCTAAATATAAGCAAAACCTGGCATAAGCATCTCTCTCCACACACTTCCTTTACACTAACCTCAGAAACTTGAGGGTTTGTTTTTTTTTTAACTTCTCCAAACCCTATAACACGGCTCTGTGATATATATCCTATGTTCAGATATGCATTTCTTCACAGAACGGATAAGTGAGTGAGTAAATGAAGTAGATATCCGCTCTAGGTGCCTTCAGTTATCCGTGTTGGTAAATAATGTGTTATTTCTATAATATCAAAATGACACATTATATAAGGCTACAGAATAAAGAAGATTATCATATGAAGAAGTTAAAAGAGGAACTTAAGGGTTTTACTGAAAAGCTACGTCTATGATGTTTCTAGATCATTTAGTACCAGAATGTCATTTGTTTGAAGTATGAGACAGCCCACCCCGTAGTAAAATATGCTGCATGAAATAATCTAAGTGTCAATCGAGTTCATTGTCATTTTGTATTTACATCAGCTTCCAGTCTGATGGCTGGCAATTCGTCTAGGCTCCGCCCCACAGTTACCTGGCAACAGCCAGGTGTGCCTGACTCACTCTAAAAGGAGCTGCTTGCCCCCTTCTCACTCTCTTGCTCTCTTCTCCTCTTGCCCTTGCTCCCTTATCCTCTTTCCCCTTTCTTCTCATTCCCCTTCTCCCACTCTCTCTCCACATGCTTATGTCTAGCCTCTACTCCTCTTCTCTCTCTCTCTCTCTCTCTCTCTCTCTCTCTCTCTCTCTCTTGTGTGTGTGTGTGTGTGTGTATGTGTGTGTGTCTCTATGTCTCTCTGTCTCTCTTTCTCTCTCTCTGCTCTGTCTCTCTCTGTCTCTCTCTCTCTCTCTCTCTCTCTCTCTCTCTTTCTCTGTGTGTGTGTGTATGTGTGTGTCTGTATGTCTCTCTGTCTCTCTCTATATATATCCCTCTCCCTCTCCCTCTTCCTCTCCCTCTCTTTCTCCCTCTGTCTTTCTCTGTCTCTACTCCCTAAACTCCCCTCCACATGCCTTAAATAAACTATTCTATACTATACCAGCCATCCATGTGACTGGTACCTCAGGGGGAAGGGATGCCTCAGCATGAGCCTGCAGAGGCACCCCCTTCTCACACACTACACCAAGCCTCCACCAAACATATCCCTGGCTTCTCTCTCTCTCTCTCTCTCTCTCTCTCTCTCTCTCTCTCTCTCTCTCAATAAAACACAACGCTATGTTTACTAGTGAAGACAAGTCAAACCATGCAATGAAGAGCATGACCCTGTAAGCCTTGGAGAGTATGACATTGAATGTACTCTACACATTTTCATTTTAGTATTAATTGTAATAACATGACTTGGTCTAGTATTGAGTCATAAGTTTCCTTGATGATTTAAAATCCCAGTCACTGAAGTCTCAGATAATCACAACCCACAGGAACCAAGTCCCAGTCTCCAGTATCCTGGGCCTCAATCACTCCCAAAACTTGATGGCAATAAAAAAATGATAGAGATTAGAAGACCCTGCCTTCTGAGCCTTTCTCTGCCCAGGTCTTGTTCTGTTGCCTGGGTTCAGCTTCAAGATCTTCTCTAGGTTGTCATCTTCACTGATGTACCTTTTGTCTGTTATCAGCTATGGAATGAAGTCATGATTAGCTCAAACATGATCTGGAAAGAAACATGCAGACTCATCTGAATCCGGAATCCCCCCCCCCCACGCCTGCCCCATGTGCACGTGTTTGAATATACTCGGCCCACAGAGTGACACTATTAGGAGGTGTGACCTTGTTGGGATAGGTGTGGCCTTGTTGGATGAAATATCTCCCTGTAGGTGTTAGCTTTCAGTCTCCTATGCTCAGTCTCTGCCCAACACAGAAGGAGAGCTTTCTCCTAGTTGCCTGCAGATGAGAGTCTCCTTCTACTGCCTTTGGATGAAGACGTAGAACACTCAGTTCCTTCTCCAGTCCCTTATGTGCCTGGATGCTGCCATACTTCCCACCATGATGATAATGGACTGAACCTGTGACACTGTAAACCAGCCCCAATTAAATGTTTTCTTTTATAAGTGTTCTCTTGGCCATGGTGTCTCTTCACAGCAATGAAACCCTAAGACAACTACATTATATTTTACAAATCAAATTTAAAACTACATTTGTAGCATTAGGTTTTCTCTACCATCTCCTTTGTGCAGGACAACTAATTCAAAATAAAGAAGAAAGTCTCAGCTGCCATTACTCAAAGTTCAATGAAACATGGCAGTTTTGACCCTGGAAGAATTCTGCAGCTGCTCCAGGGCCTGGGGGTTGATGATTCTGCAGCTGCTCAGGGCCTGGGGATTGTTGGCCTGGGGTTGATGATTCTGCAGCTGCTCCAGGGCCTGGGGTGATGTTGATGCCTTGATGATCTGCAACGACTCTAGGATCTAGGAGTTGATTGTGATTGTGCTGTTGTAGACAACTATTGATCAAAAGCACAACAAGGTGACAATGCATGAGTCATTATTAGGGTCACCCTAGAAGGTGCATGAGGGCAAAGGGCAGAGGGAGTACACTCTTCATCTAATTTGTTAAGTATTTGAGCTGGGCTTTATGTACTTCAATAATAAACAAATCTCAAAAGTTTGAAGACAACCAAAAGCTTCAAATCTAACTCTGGATAGTAGTATCAATCCATTCAGAATCTCAGTTTCACTATTTTGTATGTAGAGGAGAAAATGACATTTGTCAGTGTGGGTGAAATGTTTAGGATCATGCATTAAAACATAATAGCTACAGATTTAAAAACTATTTCTATATCAAAATTGTATTTACTGTGGTTATATTGGGGTCATACATGCTACCCAAATAAATTTAGCAAACTGTCAGTAGCCATTTATAAATAGCCAGACATGGTAATTATTGTACAGATAAATATTTTCATAGGTCAAGAATATGACTATTTTCAGAGATGGACACACATGCAACCATAAATGTAAATAATGTAATCATCTCTGGCAGGATTACAAGAGTATATGGTTGTGTAAAGTAAAATGAGTAATTTAGATAAGGCAACTGCTAAGAAACTTGAGAGTCAGAAAGACAGTGGACAGATTGGGTTGAAGCTGTAAATCTAATGGTAAGATTCAAAGCCATCATTGTTGGGAGGAACAAAGCTTGGTTTTTCTTGCTTGGAATCCAGCAGTGTACAAAATGGATATATAAGTACACACACACAGACACTACTGAGTCCACTTAACATTGCTCATATATTCATCTGTACATGTGCCCATTTGAAGTTGGACTACTTATGTGGGAGTTTTTCCCTGGAAGAAACCAATTCTCCCTCAAAGTCCCCATTGACTTCCTGTAGCTGTAGGTGTGCAATTTCGTGGAATTTCCCCTGTCCACATTAGCAATGTATCTGATGTTGCCATTATACATGATTTCTTCAGGCAAACATATGGTTGAGATTTCTTGAGTGCATTTTCCCTGATCGGGCGAGGGCACACTGTCTGGCATCAGGACTTCTGCCCTCTGTGTCCTACAATCTTTCTGCCTTTCTTCACATTCTCAGCTTTAGGTGTAGGTGTTGTATTACATATGTCTATTTCTGAGTTCTATTGAAAGGACTATCTGAGTTTACAAAGTTAAAAGGCGTGCGGGTTTTGTTGTTTGTTTGATGGCTTTGGGTTTTATTCTTACTGCAAAGAAGGGGCTGAGATAATGAAACCTAAGAGATTCTAACTCCAAATTTAACTAGAATGAGATTAATCCTAGCATATTATGTTGATGTATACATGAGTCATACATTTTTTTTAAAGTACAAGATAAAGAGATAAGAGCAAACCAGATAGTTATTTTCATGGATAGTTAGTACAAAAGGATTGGATGTTTCATAGCATTGAGGGATCTATGAAATATAATAAGTATGGCTATATACCAAAATACACAAAGTACACATTTTGGCAGCTAAGCCATCTATAAGATGAACATCATTTTTACTTTTACAAAGCCTATCAGAAATGCCAAGAAGCATCTGAGATTAGAGGTAGCAGCCAAGAGGAAACAGTTGCACTGCAGTATCTCTGCAGAGGGCCTAGGGCTTAGTCTCTCACTCTGTAAGCCCTCTTTAGGAAGAAAATAATGGGTAATGGGTTTCCTACCTATGCTCTTTGCTTCAGCCCTTGGTGGACACCCAAAGAAGAGCAGTGTGTCCTGAGACTTGGGATATGCAGGGAGCAAATGCAGAGGGCGAAGGATGGGCATAACAGACAACATCTGACCACATGTCATCATTTGGCCACCCAAGCTGGTTCCTCTTGCTTTTGCCCAAAAGCAAGTGTGGAAGTCTTAGTTTGTATTTATTTTTCTCTTGTCTTTCCATCTCCACCATTCCTTAAAAAGTATTTCATGTTATTAACATAATTTCTTCCTTTCATACAAATAGGATAGATATATGATAGAATATGATATAGATAGATAGATAGATAGATAGATAGATAGATAGATAGATGGTAGATAAATGATAGATAGATAATAGATGTAAGTTTGCATATAAAAATCCCTAATGTTATCATCCAGAAGTAATCACTATTATTTGTTGAGTGTTCTTGCAGATTATGTTTCCTGCTTATTCTGAGCTGTCTCTCTGGACTGTAATATCATGAAGCTAATTTAAATTGATTTCTATTCTAAATGAAGCTAACTATTCAAGCTCCAAAGTAAATATTTATTTAAAATGAGAAAATAAATGTTAATCAACATAGTTATAAATACTAAAATGCTACATTTTATCTCAGTTTCCATTTTTTGCTTCTGCTTGGATGCTTCTGTCCTATTACACATGAATTTCAGTATAAGCAAGAATAAGAAGTTGAGACATACAGGAGAATCAATTTAGTGAATTTTATATTTTTATTCCATTTTATTGAGCAACAGAATGAGACTAACATAAACAGGCAATTCTCTCCTCTCTCTCTCTCTCTCTCTCTCTCTCTCTCTCTCTCTCTCTTGTCTTCTGGATGGATACAGGCAAGAGCTATTTTATTAGAACACACTAAGTCTATTTCCAGCTGAACAACTACACAGAGCCAATGCTTGCCAGATACATCAATATAAAAGGGAAATGCACATTCTAAGCATAAATCTATCGATCTTAATTATGTTACCAACAATGTACAACATGTAATTAAAAGAACACACAGATACACAGAAAAACCAGCACAGTTTTGTTTTTTTTTTAATTTTAAAGAAATAAAGCAAATAGACCCAGGAACAGAGACAGGCTTCGAATAGTGAGAAATCATTTAAAACCTTTAAATCATCAAAATGATTTAAAATCAGTATAATTACTGAGGTTTAGAATCTGGTAGAAAGTGAGCAAAAACCTGGGCAAGTATAGACTTTAAGGAAGAAAAATGGAAACAGACAGAGCCAAATGGTGATTTTGTGTATCAAAATCAAAGCATCAGTGATGAGACTTTCTTTATCACTAATAACGTGACAAAGAGACTTTCTTTAGCACTAATCACGTGACAAAAGATAGAAAAGACAATCAGGAGGAACAAATCTCCCTCCATGAGTCAGTGACATGATAGTTAACCATGTGACAAGGTTGACTATAATGTATTTGGGCTCCCAATAAGAACATAGAAAGGAAGAAGAACTTGCAGATGGCCAGTTGACTGTACTGAGGAGCCAGCCCACCGTCCATGGACTAGGGGCCTCCACCCAGTTGAGGAATACGAATCGTTTCTGATTTCTCATTTTTACCTTCTTCCTATGTCCACTAATAGAAGAGATACCATGTGAGTGACAGACATTGGCCAAGTTCTACTTGATTAATACCCCGTGAGTAACTTAAAATATCTTGAGACAAATATGTCAGTTAGACAGGGGCACTGGAGCTTCTTAACTATTGGTCATCCAAAGTCCTTCAGTCTCTTGTTCCTTTGTGTCTTCAATGAAAAGCAATAAGAAAGGGAGGGTGCAGGTTTTGGTGTGTTAGATTATAATACAGTCATCATGTCTCTGTTGGGCCTGTGCCCAAAGGCGTTGACGCTCCTGTTCAAGTGCTCTGAGCTGAGCTTCTTGCTCTGCCTTGATCCTGGCAGCCTCTTCCTAAGAAGCAATAAACAGAAACAATGAAGCTTAACAAAAAAAAATCCCTAAAATCAATCTCTGTTCTCATTCCTAAACCATTGGCTTTCCCATACTTAATCTACTGTAAAATAGACAATCCCTGAAAAGCTCTCTTCCTTCAGTATGTGTCGCTTACAACATTCTATCATGCTCTTCATCCTTTTTCTCCAGTTTTGGACATAGCATATTTCAATCTATGAGTTGTTGGTGTCTTTAGAATTCCATCCCAACGCAGCCTTCTTCCTTAGATGGAGAAATCTCCCTGGTAACCTCAGTGACGTATTCCCTTTAGTTCTCACCTACACATGGATAGTGGTAGATATTTTTCTACAAGAAGAGACTGTATCCAGAGAACTGAGGTGACAACCTGCCATCCAAAGTGTCTGACCTAGCTGAAGGGTAGGGTAGGGTCGCCACAATTTGATTAGTAAAAGGGATCGTCCACTCTGCCTTTTGGGAACGCACTGGGTTGTCAAATATATGTTAGAGTAGCCCCTGAGAAAACTGCCACCAGAAGACGCACACGCGAGTCGGGGAATGGATGGGGACAGTTTTGTAAGAGTGATAGCTAGGAATTTCACAGCATCCCTGCAGAAGCAGAAATGCTGAAGGTCCCATCAGCAAGTCTGCATCTGGCTGGTTTTGGTGGGAAGTCACAGAATTCACCTGAGTGCTAGGGACACACGGTGATTAGATCAGAGAATGCATATGAAGGGCTTTGTACCTGATAAATCATGCCTACTGCTTCCTAAGTGCTGAAGCCATGGTAAAACCAGACAGGAATGAAGACACAAACCATGAACCTCATGTAAAAAACAAATAACAACAACAACAGCAAAAACCCACCACGATCAAGACACATGATTGTCCAGAGCAGAGGTAGTTAATGTGATTGAGAAATGCCTCCATTCTGATTTAATAACTGATTATGCACACTGTGTGCCAGACATCCTTCTAAATGCAAATATTAGAGCACTTATTATAACAGTCCTGTAAAACACATGTTGTTGCTGCCTCTACACTACACTGTTGTGCCAGGAAACATTTAGAGCCTCAGGAAGACCACCTAGGAGCTGATTCCTAGGCAGTCGCATTAGGGTCTCTTTATTCTAGCTAGAGCTTGGGTTCCCCTCCAACCCTGACCCAGCAGGAAGGTGGAGCTCTGAACCCAGTTTTAGGCAAGCATTTATAGAGGTAAGAAGGGTTATCTAGTCTAATACACATCTGATTGGGGGGAGGGGGCATTATGGTCTTTAACATAATTGACTGGTGCTGGGACCATAAAATTAACTTCTGCTTTTTTTTTTTTTTTTTTTTTTTCCTGATTGGTGATTGTTAAAAAGTGAAGTGTCAGGGCAGGTATAGATTTGTTGAAGAATAACCTGGAACCTGGTGCTAGATGCAGGGTTTTTTTTGGGGGGGGGGGTAGCCTTGAAACTGGTGCTAGGTGTCAGTTTGTTAATGAACTTGAGTTTAACCTTAGGTCAGGTTCTGTAAGATAGAGTCTGAACCCAAAAGATTTGGGTCTCTCATTCCTCCCTTTCTTGGTTAACTAGAAGGCCCAATCCTGGATCCGGAGCTCACAGGCTTTGTCGTCTAGGTTTTGGAGGGACTGATATTGACGCTTTATGACCATATGCTGAATATTTTTAAGTCTTTCTAATGTTTAGTAAGACCCTCTCTAATTTTGGCCATTGATTTTCTGACTATCTCTGCATGGAGCCTAGAGACTCTTGGAGGTGGGACATGCTATCTCATAACATAACTAGTTATATCTTAGAGGGGTTCAGGATTATCATCACTCAGTTTTCATGGTGGCCCTGCAGCTTGGGTCATCAGTGGGAGACAGGAGGAGTCCTAAGGTGTTTCCTCCTGCTGGTCGGGTCATCTTCAACTGCAAATGGATGCATGGTGGATCTACGGCTGTAATCCTATCGAACTCCAGGGTGATGGATGGGGTCAAGATGATAACACAGGAACGTTTTAATGAGATTTTAATGACCCCTGGCTGGAGGGGTACCTGTTTTATAAAGAACATGAAGTTTAGGCCAAACATGTTTATGCGCCTATTGGACACCTTTGAGATAATCTAGCAACTGATGATCCTTGAACTCAGGGATGACCTCTGCCTGTATGTTAAGAACAATGGGGGTGGTATCCCAACCATGATTTTAAAAGGGGTGAGTCCCAACTGTTAATGGGAGTTTCATACCCTATAGAAAGTGAAAGGAAGAGAATTAAGTCAGTTATTGTCAGTATCTTAGGTTAATTTAGTTAAGGTCTCTTTTAGGGTTTTGTTTATTCTCTCTACCTGTCCTGAACTCTGGGGTCTATATGCACAATAAAGTTTCCAATCAATCCCTAGAATATTGGCTAATCTCTGACTTGCCTAGGACACAAAAGCTGATCCATTGTCTGACCCTATCATCTGAGGAAGCCCATACCTTGGCAGTGTGTCCTCTAAGGGCTTCTTTGTCACTGCAGGTGTAGTTTTATGCTTGATGGGGCAAGCCTCAGTCCAAACTGAAGAGGTATCTATAAACATCAGTAAATATTTATATCTAAATTTTCTTGGTTTTACCTCCTGAAGTCTGTCTCCCAGTCGAGTCGAGGCTTTGTGCCTCTGAACCAGTTACCAGGGTTCTTCTCAGTACCCATCGTATTAGTTAGCTGACAGGCTTCACAGTTCTTGACAATCTCAGCTATCTTTGAGTTGGCAGCTCTAATCCGTTATTAGCAAATTCTGTATTATCTAGATGCCCATGTGGGAAGGGAAGCAGATTTTTTGAGTATGTGTAGTCTCATTTCTTCTGGAACAATGGGCTAGTAATCTGCTGTTCTCTATCAACCATTGTAACAGTGGGACATGGGCAAATTTCTACTCAAGGTTATGTCATCTTTTGAATACTTAGGGTGGTCAGGGAGTATAGGGTCCCCTGGATTCAGGGAAGTCAAGGGCAAGGAGATTGTTGGCCTCTGAAACTGGGTCTTTTCCTTTCTGATGTCCCAAGCAATGGATGAGGGCCAGCTTTTTAGGAGAGGATTTTTCTTATTTTTAATAATCTTTTCTTCTGCTGTCAGAAGGCCTCTCTATATATAAATAAGCCCTTGGACATGAGAGATAGCAAAGACATTTTGTCTTTTCCCAGCTCTAACTCCTTGGTTAGAGATACCAGTTCAACTTTCTGGGCTGATGTTCCTGTCAGGAGTGGCTCTGCCCATATGATCTTGGTGTTTCAGACAACTGCTGCCCCAGCATATCTCTGTCCATCCTGATCTCATGGATATGGGCTAAAATGTCCAAGCAGTCATATAGAGGCCCATCAAGGTCTGGGTCAGGATGCAGGGTAGCTAAGCTTAGGGTAGCTGGACCCAAAAGTTTATCTTAAGGGGATTTAAGAGAAGAGACTGGTAATGAGTCATTCTGGCATTGGTGACGATCAGGCTTTGAGCCAGTGACAGTTTGTCAGCGTCCTTAACCAGGAGGGCTGTGGGTGCCGTAATTCTCAAACCAGGGAGGGATACAGCCTCTGGCAACTGGGTCTCACATCTCATCCATGAAGAGATAGAAGGGATTAGTCACTTCTGGCAAGCCTAAAGCTGGTGTAGAAATTTCTTTCTGGCCTCAGAGACCCATCTCTGACCTTCTCTTAATACATTTCCCCGAGATCTAGGGAGGTCACCTGTGGTTTGCAGAGCAGGGCCTTCTTAGAGTAGACTCGATACTCCAAATTTTCCAGGGCCTCTTCAAGGCCTTTCTGGGCATTTTTGGTTGGTTTTTGCTGCCACCAGGAGATCACTTATAAACTATTGAAGAGAGTTTATCTTCAGGTTTTAGCAAGACAGAATGTTGAGCTCTATTATCAACAAGGAAGCAGGTGGGTTTTCTCTTTTCTCTTCCAAGTAGGGAGCGTTTTCTATCTTTAGGGCCTCCCTAACCTCTTTTTCTAGAAGCCATTTGTTTCAGATGTCTCCTATGGTCCTCTGGTTCAACCGCCGCTGCCAACAGGGTCTTTGCCAGATCTTGAGTCTGTTGCTTCTGTTCCTTTCTATTGTCTTTTCTGTTTGTTTCTTTGCCTTCAACTGCTTTTCCTCTGCACTTTAGTATTATTAAACATTTTCTCTGCCACTATCATTAAATCTCTCAGACTTTTCTTTCTTAACCTCTCAACCCTCTGGAGCTTTTCTTACTCTCTGGTGCAGTCTGACTGATAAAAGCTACAGCTACTGCTGCCTTTGCTTTGGAATGTCTCTATGAATCTTTCTAAGAAAGCTGCAGAGCTCTGCTTATTTCTCTGACTAATCCCTTATTTATCTTTGGCTAGATTGTTGGGCTATTTTACAGCTGCTTTGAGACCTGCCAATCAGCGCCTGGCAGTAAAACTTAGGGTCTCTCCTTTAGCTTTTAGGGTCTCTCCAAGCCCTCATCTGGGTGGGCTTAAGGGAAAGTCAGCCTCAGTAGCTGCCTGGTTGCTGGTGCGTTCCCTAGTGGGGCCAAGAACCAGCCTCCTGGTCTCTGTCTGTGAGGAAGAGAACCTGCAAGAGCTGTTGGCCATCATGCCAACTGGGCTGGTGGGTGAAGAGGAAGATCAAGAGATTGATTACTGAAAAGGGGGGTTCTGAGTTCTCTAGTTATAAAGTCACTAGTGGCAAAGGGCCAATAGTGATCAGGTTAGTTTCTGGATTACCAACTGGACCTTCTGAGCACAAGGGCAGGATGACAAACACAGTCTAGGAAGGCAACCAGCCCCCTGTGGTGTCGGTGGGCCTGCCTGTGGCACAGCTGTGGTTCAGCCTAAGGGACTGAATAAGGTGGGGCTGTCTATTGCCTGGAGAGAAAACATTCTCCTAATGATGACAGAAAGATTCTGTGCCCTAGTTTTAACTTAGTGGAGTTGAAGACATCTTCCCTATGTTTATTGTCCATAACAGGGACAAAAAACAGAAAACATAAGAAAAATTTGTCTTTTAAACTTGCCCCTTCCTCTCTGTCAGGAAACAATGAAAGAAACCAAATCCGTGAGTGCTCTTGGCTCTCTGAGCTCATGCTCACCCCAGACCAGGACGTAGAATGTCTTCTGTTCCCATGTGGCCATGGTTCCCTAGCATGTCTGTTTTAACTTCCTCTGGCCACAGATACAGATATAAGGCCTTTTTTCAGAACAGAACTATGGAAATGGCACCACTCAGAGTTTACAAAAACACAGACAGGAATTAGCATACATAAACACATGGACAGACTCACAGACTCAGACAGACATTACTGGTATTGAGATATTCTGGGCCAGATCCTTGAGGCCTTGGAGTTCTAGGCTAATGCACCAAAGCGTTGTGCCAGGAAACATTTATGGACCCCAAAAAGACCACCAAGGAGCTGATTCTGAGGCAAATGCATTAGGGTCTAGCCTCGAACTTGGGCTCTCTATCAACCCTGACACAGCATGAAGGTGGAACTCTGAGCCCAGTTTTAGGTGAGTATTTATAGAGGCAAGAAGGGAGTATCTAGCCTAATACACATCTAATTGAGGAGGCCCATTATGGCCTTTAACATAATTGGCTGGTACTGGGAGCCAAACTATAAACTTAACTTCTGCTTTGGTTCTGATTGGTGGTTATTAGGAAGTGAAGTGCCAGGGACAGGCTTGTAACCTTGGGGTATAAACTTGTTGAAGAATGACCTGGAAACTGGTGCTAGATGCAGATTTTGTTGATGGTGGGGAGAAAGGTGACTGAAAACTGATGCTAGGAGTCAGTTTGTTAGTAACTCGAGTTCAACCTTAGGTCGAGTTCTCTAAGATGGAGTCTGTACCTAAAAGATTTGATGACTCACACCAAAGTACAGAGAAAGGGGACAACTTGTTAAATGTGTTTGGCAAAAGTCATGCCTGGGATTGCCAACCCCACACTCTGGCTCCAGCATCCCTGTCCTGAGCTATCATGTGAGCCCATCTCTCCCCTGAGACATCAGACTGTCACCTTGACAGATGGGAGAGAGGTGTGCAGCTGAGTAACATCTGAGAGGAAATAGCTCACAAGTACCTCGGCTCTCTGCTCCGGATCCTCCGTTGCTCTCTCTAAAGTTTGCTCTGTCAATCTCTATCTGCCTCAGTTGCTCTTGATGCCTTCTCTCCTGCTCCACTCTCCTTTGCTCGTCCTGGATGCGAAGAGCCTCCAACCTCTGTGCTTCAGCCCGGGCAGCCTCTGCTCTTGCTTGTTCCTCTGAAGAGAACGGAACAAGACAAATCTCTAAAACGAACGAGTACAGTGCTCTCTGGTTGCAAATGCAGACTGTGCTAGAGTTAGCCTTGCTGTACATCATGCATGGCCTCCATTTCCCGCTCACCTTTCCTCTGCCTCTCCTTGGCTGTGAGATCCTGGTCTGTTTGTAGAATTGTATTGCTCACTGGTTCTTTGGAGTTCAAATATTTCTGCAGCACTTCCTCAGCCTGGAAATCCCAAAACATGCTGTTGATTAGAATTAGGAAATGCTAATTTGCAACCTGGGAAATGTCTTTATTTCTTCTCTCACTATCTCTCCTTCCTGGGGGATGCCCAGCCAGTACATGATGGGACTGTCCATCAATCCTCATGCACAGAAATGATGCTGGCCTGGCCAGTCACAGCACCCAGCAACGCTATAGGTACCAGTCTTATTTCCAACATCCATTAGTTTTTTAAGACACCCAAATTTTAGTGTTTCTAGGGGTGCTGGAGCAGATATGCTTGCCTCCTCTGAGATATACATCTCTAAGGGCAAGCAAAACTTGGGACATGTCAGAGCCTTTTGTTTTTGTTTTGTTTTTTTCTCAGCACGTGAGGGAGCTGCTTGTAAACAAAGTCAACAATCAGGAAAACAAAACATAACATTGAATAGAAGTTCGAAATAAATAAAAATAAGGAAAATGAATTAATCATTTGAACCCTAGAATGTATCTACACATGGACTAAAAGCCTTTTAAGCCATCAGTTAATCGGTTTCCTTAAACTGGCTCCCCTAACTGAGATTCTGCCTTGTGTAATCCTGATGAGTCCCGTTGCTGTTCAGGAACATCGATTCCACAACAGAAGATCACAGCGGTGGGTTGCTCTCATCTACAGCTGTCGCTGAAGCACAAGCTATCTGCCATAAAACATCTGTGCCAGGAGCATGTTCAGGCAACAGAAGAGAAACTCATGGACAGAGACATAGAGAACATCACTTCACCTGTACCAGGGATGAAAGATACCTGTGTTCCCTTCCCTGGCTGCTGACGGTACTGTGCCTTCAGCTGTTCCATCCTCTGAAGGTAGAGACTGTGGCCTCCTGGTTTAGCATAGAAACCCTGTGCCACTTCTTGTTCCAGAGGCTTAAAAATATCCTGAAGTAGGGTTGAACAGAAGGCTGCAGAAGCATCCACATTCTTCTTACAAATCTCATCCTGCTTCGCACATAGTAGGCTCTATACATGGACAAAAATAAAAAAAACAAATACAAACAAACAAACAAACAAAACAGAGATGTTAGATATACTTCGGCATTTCTGAGAATTAATTTTTCAAAAGATCTACATTTTATTTTCTTAGAAACTTAGAGGATGTACATACAATTGTGTCCTTATCAAAGCTGGAAAAGTTGTAAGAATAATAATCTGTGAAAAGTTATGTTTCTTTGGCATTAGAAGTTTCTTCAGTTTTAAACAGCAGATTAACTAAGTTGTTTTATTAGGGGAAAGTGAGAAAGAACTTGTGTGAGTATGACACCCTGTCATGTTCTTTCTAACTCCTTCATAACTTGACATTTTCCTACATTTATGCAGAGAGGTTCGCTCATGTTTTCCACTGTAATATCCTCTCACCTTTTCTCCTTCATCCAAGGAAACCCTTCTTAGTGCCAAGAAGCCACTCTCCATTTTGTGTGTGTGTGTGTCCCACTGAATTTAGTTGAGGTTACTTGAAACTCTTTTATCAAGAAATTATTTCAACCTTAGAAGTGATTTTATGATTGCAGAACTCTACCGGGCACCATAATTTTAAATGGCATCAACTGTATAACATTTTTTTTTCAGATTTTCTACCTCAAAGTGAGTGTGAAATTGAATCACAGTCTGCACCTGCTTATTCTATTAATCCTACATTCATTGTATCTTAGTAGATGTGAAGGCAATTCTGTCTACTTGATCAATAAAGCATAAATATTTTCTTATTGAAGGTCTTTAGTAAAGCAAAATAAATTTCATTTTTTTTTCATGAGGAGAACATAGTACAGGTGAGGGGAGAGGTGTGTGTGTGTGTGTGATGTGTGTGTGTGTTTGTGTGTATGTGAATGTCAAGATCCTTAAGTAAACTCAGACCAAGGCCACATAAGTGACTGTCATCTCTGTCCAGTCTAGTGGTAACTGATTGTTTTTATTAGTTCTACTGTATATCTTGCAGAAGTATTCTTGCTGTCTGTGACCCTGATGTCTATAAACGAATACAGAAAATAATAACCTCCAATTCTTTCTGGAAACATTGGTCCTCATCCTTGAAAGAATGCTTCCTGAAGATTCCTATGGCCTCTCTCTCACAGGTCCTGTGAAGGTCCAGCAGCTCTGGAGGGTCTCTGTGGGGAGCTTCACACTCTGGCCATCTGCTGGTCATATGGGCGATGGCCTTTTGCACTGCAGCTGAATTCTCTCTCCGGGCCAAGGCTACCACCATGTTCTCTATGGAAGGCAGAGCCCCACTGTTGATGGCATCAACATAAGTCAGCACCAGGCTTTCTAGACCTTCAGAAAAGGAAAAGATGTTTGTATCATGTGCAGAACTCTATGAGCTATATGGAGTCGTTCTGACAATGTTAACTATGTATAGCTTGAAGTCTTACAGTATTCTGGACAATATTCAAATGGTCTAGAGGAGTTCTCTGAAGAACTATGTGATTAAGAAGACAGGTTGTCTTTCGTGAGGAAAAACATACACAAACAACAACAAAAACATAATCTAGTCTTTGTTGGAAGAAGAAAAATAGAATTCTCAAAATCTATGTGATGGCCTGCATTTTCTCCTCCTCCATAAAGAAATAAGATGAACATATAAAAGCTGTGAATATTAATTTGATTAAAATGCTTTAGGTGTTTGCTTCTTTACGTTTGCTTTCCCTTTTCTTTCTCTCAGTTTTCTATTTCATTCACATATCCCCCCCCCTTTTGTTTTATTTTATCACAATTAAGATGGTATGAGCAAATTTCCTCTGTAAATAGGATTCAGGGATCTAGATCTTATTCTTCATCAGAACTGCCTTGTTTTTTTCATTGCCAGCTTCTGCATGAAGGTAACATAGATTCCTTTCATGTTGTTAGTAAGCACTTGCCAAGTTCTAAATCATGGGGTTCTTAAGATGAACTGCATTAAGGAGTCTGAATAGACATCTTTCAAGATCCTAAACAATATGGGGTTTTCTACAACATCTGTACCAAGCAAATTCTGTTTCTATGGGGAACATGTATATATTTATCTTACCTTATTTTATCTTATCTTGTTGCGCATATCAAGCACTATGTCACATAATAAAAAAAACCATTATATGTTGTGTAAATATGGTCAACCCAGGTGAGTTAATGTGTTTCAAGAGTAAAAGCTTCTCTAATTTGACAACTTTGTTCTTATTAAATTTGATGTAACTCTAAGGTTTTAATAAACTGATACCAGAGGTATGCTTAATACCTGCTGTAACTTTGTCACCACAGTACACTGGATTTCCATCATGGCAAATACTGACCCATTTGTCAGTTCATCAACAAAGAATCTCTGTGTGTCCATTATTCTTTATGATGACTTAGAATAAAACCTTTTTAAAAGTACTCACGAGGTCCATTGACCTGGATGCCTCCTGGAAGAGTCTTGGTCTTAGAATGGGTGAAGATGTGAGAACAGAATTCTGAAAGGTCCTGCACAAAATCAGGATTCAGCTCCTCACTGCTGAGGGTTTGAAGCTGAGAAAGTTTATTGCCACGAGCAGGAGAGTCAAAAACAAAGCATTTCTTTACTGGGAAGAACTTCTGAATGCACAGCCGGGGTAGATTGAATGTTTGGGTTCTTTCATCACTACCTGGAGAAGGAAATACAGAATTTATCTAGAATATAATTTATATCCACTGTAATCTATGTACTTTAAATAAATGACCTATCACCCATGATATTGCATAAAGATTAAAAACTAACTAGTGAAGGAAACAAAAAAAAAGGAGAAAAATTTGTTCAATAACTGAGGACTAATAGAATTTAATATTGAACATATTAGTTTGCTCTCAATTAAATAATCACTGTTATTATTTGTAGAAGTGCTGGGAGGGTAAATATGGAAAATGATATACTTAGCTGCATTATAAAAAAAAAAAATCCTGGATACTTTTCTTTTCCCCAAACTGAAGCTCTGTTACCTTGCTTCAGCTTCAGCGAACTCTCCAGATATTCATCTGATGTGATGGTATGCCCATTGACTTCCAGGCCCAGGAAGAAATCTCTCAGAGTCCACACCAAGTCTGGGAAGAAGCTCACGTCATCAGAATCCTTAGTTTCATTAGGATCAGAGGAATTTCTTGTCCGAAGCAGATCTGTCAGTTCTGTCACATTGCTGAGACACAATTGAGGAAAGCTGGCAGAAGCCGGGGCTGCATCTAACACTTCCTTAAACCTCTTCTACACGACCTGAATCAACTGTGCATCAGTGACATGCATGAGGGTTCTTTTCTTTGTTTGTACTCCACATCATATTTTAACGCGTGTGCGTGTGTGGTGTGTGTGTATGAATGTGTGTGTTGTACATATGTGTTTGTGTGTGCGTGTGCACTTCTGTGTATGCAGAGGTACGTATCTGTTGAGGCCAGACACTGGTGTTGGGTATCTTCCTAATACTCTCCACCTTGTTTTTGGGGACAGAGTCTCTTGTTGATTGTGGAGCTATCTTATTGGTTATATCTTAATAAGCCCTGGGAACTGTCCTGTCTGTCCACACTCAGCCTTGGGGTTATAGACACACATTGCCATGCCTTGTTTACTGTATGGCTGCCATGGATCCAAACTCATGTCCTCATTTTATGTGACAAAGACTGAAGCCTTGTCACACAAGAATTTCACTGACTGAGCCATCTCCTTAGCACCTGTAATTTAATTCTTATTGTCTAAAGGGTCTCACAAGTGCACAGGTGGCAAGCTTTCTCCAGCCCAGTGCTGTCCTGGACCACAAAAGGATACTGCAGTAGGTCGATAGCCCCCTGGTCAATTTTGTTCATGGTGTTTGATACGAAGGTGCTACTGAGGAGGATTGCCAGTGCGAAGATCTTAGTATCATTCTTTTCATCAACCTAAAAATGACAACAAATTTGAAGCATGTCTCAGGGCATTCTTGGGTATCACTAAAAATAACATGTTGATGTGCAAATATTAAACAAAGCAAACAAAAATATTTGCAAGTATACGTTTTGCACGCTTTTCTCACCAGTAATTTTTTATTGATCTGTTCATTGCAAACTCACTAGTCTTTCTTCTAATGATTCTTAGGTAGTTACAAAATGAATACAGTTAGTGCATAGCTAATTGTTTATATTTATATTTAATGCTTAAAATACTTAAAACTAACTTTTTACAGGAGAGAAACAGAATTTATATGCATGATATATATGCATATATACATACATACATATGTATACATATGTACATATATATGTGTGTGTGTGTGTGTATGTATATAAACATTCCCCACAAGCAGGCCACTTATTCCAAAGACAGTGCTGTGGAATGAATTTATAACTGTTTTTTCCGTATTGCAGATGAGTAAATCAAATTATGGTTTGTCATCTTTGAATCTTAACAACTCAAAAATAAAAAACAAAACTCTCTCACAATGGACATTCAAGAGAAAGATCTGGCTATGTCCCAGAAACAGCTCACACGGTTCATATAAGGCACATCTCCCAAATGCAAGGAGGATTCTGCATTGGAAGTTTGAACTCAGTGGTGACAGGAACATTTAGGAAAAAACCAAGAGCTACAGACTGAAGTGCTGTGTTTATGGTGAGGGGTGTGTTCAACGCTTACCAGCGTACAACAGGAGGATGCCCGTGTGTCTACTGTTCTCATAATAAGTCAGAAAAGAGAAACTGTCAGGAGCCATAATGGGACAAGCTAATAATTAGCAGGTGATCATCCTGAAATGCTTGCCTTGGATTATTACATAACCTGTGACAAGTGCGTCCTCGTCCAGCAAGGCCATGGGGAACTTATTTTAGGAAAGATTCATGCTATTAATATGCTTTTCCTATTATATATTATTATTATTAAAACATATGTAACAATCACTAAGCAATAGCACACCCCTATGGAGCAGATGTCTGCAGACCCACGAAGATGTACTGTCTCGTAGTGATGCTATATAGACAAATAGATGACTTCGTAAGTCTTAATGGTGATCCTATAAGAATTCCTAAAATTATATAAATAATTATTAAGCTCTTTTATAGTGAGGCTGCTATTGGTCCCTTTCTGATAGTCAAAACTACAATGAGAACTCTGCCAGTCTCCCTACTGACATCAGTTAATTGCTCTTAAAGAGTAACCAGACTTTTCTCCTGTCAGAGCACATTCCAAGAGGTCGTAAAACAACTAACCAAATGTCACTAAAAGGGAACTCACGATTTATTATAGGTGCTAGGACAGAAGAGAAAATAATGCCTGGGTTTATCGTTACAAAATTTCACTAATTTCTTAGTTATAGTTTTAAACCTTCAGTGAACCTGTGGAGCTAGACAGGTGATGGATATTTAGCCAGATAAGTATATATGCATTAAACATTCTCTGCTGTAAACTTCTATTTCAATTTATGATTTGAATTTTGGTGTGAACTTATGATGAACTTTGTAACATGTGACCATGTACTTTGAATGATGTATAAGTTCTGAAGACAAGACAAGACAAAGAGAGTAGTCTTAGCAGTAGTCGTGGTAGTGGTAGAATAGAGTAGTCGTAGATGTAGATGTTCGTTAGGAGCCGTTCATCCTTTCTTTTTTCCCCTGCTTAGAAATTTTTAACTTTGTTAGAATTTTTCTTTTTCCCCATTTAGGGCCTTATCTCTTTTCTTCTTAGATAGCTTTCATAGGAAACTTTTTACACTTAACAATAAACTCTATATAATAACTTCTCTAAGTGTTTTTTTTTCTTCCTGCAACCTCAAACTAGCAGATGTAAGTCAGAGTCCAGAAGTTCCTGCTGAGAGAGTACAAAAGCTATTTGCCTAATCCTCTGCTGTCCCTGGGTTGAGGTGCTAAGTGGCCAGAAACAGCGTTTCTGGACAGAGGATACCATAGGACAGGCCAACTAAAGTAGCCTAACCCTAGGTCTCACCCCTGCTCTTTCCATCCCCCTTGGCTGCCTTAGAACGGACAAGGAGGAGAAGAAAGAAGATCTCTTCTCCTCCCACCAAGCTAGGGACTGGCTCCCGCAAGAAACAAAGAGAAACGAGAAAACACTTGGGGAAACTTTCTCCTTTTGTCAAAATCATGGGGTGCAGGTACTACAAGCATGATTTAGGCAACTCGATCCACGTGGTCACCAACTATTAGACCATATTCTCTGCAGCGTTGGGTTTGTAACAGTGCTTTAATCCTGCTAGGTTTAAGTACCTTGGAAGTACTTAGTATCACCCCCCCACCCCACCCCAGTGCTGATTCTGCCTTGTGAAGATATTTTTTCATTTTTTGCGTCCAAACTCTGACTATTTAAAAGTGGGGAAAAAAGGGCACAGTGTTGGCATTTAGTCTAGGCTCTGTCGCACAGTTACCTGGCAACAGTCAGGTGTGCCTGTGCCTGACTCGCTAAAGAGGCTGACTTGCCCCCTCTCTCCTCTCCTCTCCTCTCCTCTCCTCTCCTCTCCTCTCCTCTCCTCTCCTCTCCTCTCCTCTCCTCTCCTCTCCTCTCCTCTCCTCTCCTCTCCTCTCCTCTCTCTCTTGCTCTCTTGGCTTGCTCTTGCTCCTTACCCTCTCTCTACCCATTCCCCTCCCCCTCTCTCCATATGCTCATGGCCAGCGTCTACATCTAT
Source organism: Mastomys natalensis (assembly GCA_021653895.1). Taxonomy (NCBI): domain Eukaryota; kingdom Metazoa; phylum Chordata; class Mammalia; order Rodentia; family Muridae; genus Mastomys; species Mastomys natalensis. The sequence goes on from JAJTUV010000739.1 coordinate 158,534, forward strand.
CCTGTTCTCTCTCTCTCTCTCTCTCTCTCTCTCTCTCTCTCTCTCTCTGTCTCTACTACCCTCTCAACTCCCCTTCCAATGTCCTGAATAAATTCTATTCTGTACTATACGTCATGTGGCTGGTACCTTAGGGGGAAGGGATGTCTCAGCATGGGCCCACAGAGGCACCTCCACCAAATGTATTCCTTCTTTCTTTACTTTTATAAAACACAACACACAGAGGTCAACTGAAAATACCAACTCAGCTGGTGGCTGAGAAGGGAAATTCCTCTCTAAGAGTATTTCAAGTCATGAGGAGATGAATTCCCATCCAAACAGAACCCTCTCTTCTTACCTTCTCCACATCTCCCAGGCCCTCAGTGTCAAGCAGAACCAATGTGTGGTCTGGCTTTTGGGGGTGGGGCACACACCACATCCAGATGCCCTTGGTGTGAGACTGCACAGTGGATCCAACAGAAAAACCTGGAAAGCAAAGAAGCAGGAATGATGGAAGAGGGATCTGGAATTCGTGTATTCCCTTGAGAATTAAGCTAAGATGTAAGGGGGAGAAGATGTCAAGACGTGCACATGGCTGGTGATGGTGGAAATGGATGCAGAGGAATGGGCAAATAAAATAATACTAAGGACTAAAGTTGGGATCTGATGGGTTTTTGAAAAATCATCATTCGATGCTTCTAAAAATTTAGTAGTTTGAATTTATTTCATTGAATTTATTTCACTGATGTCATACTTCTTATAAAAGGAACATGTTTTGCCTTTTTTTCCCCAGAAACATATTGAGGAATAAACACATGCTAAGTCACAGATAGATAGAGAACGTTCCTTTATCTCCCAGCTGAGGCAAACAGCTGTGACACAGACATGAGCTTTCAGTATCCAGCAGGGTCCCCAACTGTCTCTCCTCATACCCGGGCTAGATGCGCACAGTGTGGGTGGCTAGAGGACTCAGCAAGCATCGTTGGTACTCACCTTTCTCCTTCCCAGCCAGCTTGTTCATCAGGTAGGATTTGCCTGTGCGGTAGAGGCCAACGATTGCCACCACCACCACAGGCTGTGTGATGGCGGACAGGATCTTCAGGGCTTCCTGGTTAGTCACTAGGTGTTCGTCAGTGTTCCCAATGAGGCACATAGGCTCTGGCATGTGAATATCTGGGGCCATGTCTGCAATGTTACTTGTCTGCAGGGGAAGAAATGGGATGACCTGAAATTTCTAGTGTTTAAGGAAAGATGTCTTACACATTGAACCCTGGAACAAATGGCCCGTTAGGATTGCCTGAGGTTCTGAGAAGTTGAAAAATAGATCATAAAAAGAAAAAGCAACGATCAGTCATTGCAGGTCTGGAATAGCATGCCTCATAGCCTCTTAAGTACTTGACACACACAGGAAACTCTATCTTGGGCCTCTCTGCTGACAGTTTGTGTCTAGTTCATTTCACTAGCTTCTGGCTTGCCAGTGTTTCTTGGTTTACACACCTGCTGATTTCCCTGGAGAAACTGGCTGTTGCTGTGTGCCTGGAACTACTTTACTGCCCTCCAAGAAATAATGCCAACACATAACCATTTTTTTAAAAATTACATGCTTTTTGAAGCTGTACTTTTTTTTTCAAAGAAAACATTTTTACACAGTTGCAAATGTCCTTTCTTAGCCCCAAATTTCAAAGCATGATCATTTCTGAAACTAAGCAAAGTGATTGAAAAGACATCGTCACTTCTATCCTGACAGTTATCTAAGAAAATAGTATACGCTGAATTATATGAGTAACAGTTGCTTTTATTACTTTGTTTATCAGGGAGGCTGTTATCTTTCATTTTAGCACTGCTTATTTACCAGAGAAGCTAAACAGCCACAATCTCCATCAAGTTCATTTTTCATTACAATACTAGCACGGAATAACCTGAGCCTCTTGCACCAGCAGACATTTAAAAAGTATGTGTTTCTTTGTTGTTGTATTTATGACTGTAAAGACACATCTCTCTCAACCTCAAAACCAGGGCAAGGCAAATCATGACTCAAGCCTGTGAGCAAGAAGTTGAAACAGAAACTGTTTTGCCCAGAGCAGCAGGGAAGATGCAACCCAGATGGAGCTACATCAGAGCATGGACTTAGGAAGTGCTGAGCGAGATCCCTTGTGAGAGAGAGCATCCTCATGAACTGAGAATCTCAGATGCCAAGTGCATTTCCGTTCCAGTCCTTTCCTGGTGCATATTGCTACCCTGTGTCAGTATTCTGGTTGCCTTATTTGTACACAGCAGGAGTGAGAATGGTTTTTGCAAGTATATTGATGTGGGAAGCTTGCAGCAGTGATAGAATGGTACCAACTACAAGAAAGGTGGGGGGGTTTATAGACCCTAGTGCTTTTGGATAATGTCAGTAATGGAAGAAGAAACAAATTTAAGTGGGTTTTCAGCCTTTACAAAGAACAGTAGTACTATGTATCTCTAGCATTCATAGTATTTAAACATTGGCACCAAATGATATCTGGATGGAATCCTTAACACTTTTATCAGAGCCAAATCTCTGATGTCATGGCATAGAGAATATTCCCCAACCACGTTCTTGAATTCATTATTCTGCCTTATGTAGTCCACCTGTGACTAAGGAATACTTTCTCTCTGTCAGAGTCTCACAACTTTTAGGGGGCTGGAAAGATGGCTTAGCTGTTAAGAGCACCCACTGTTCTCCCAGAGGACCCAGGTTTGATTCCAAAAACCTATATGTTGGCTCACAACTGTCTGTAACCCAGTTCCTGAGGGATCTGTTGCCCTCATGGACCTCCGTGGGCACCAGGCACATATACGTTCCGTAGACATACAAACAGGCAAACACCCATACACCGAAAACTAAATAAAAATCAGGTGTTTATTTGTAGGTGCCACTTAATATCTATTTCCAGTCTCATCCTTGCAACTGATTAGCATTATGATGTCATGAAAGTCTCTCTGCCTGCTTCCTACAAGCCAGATGTAAGTAAATCAATATGCATTTATATCAGTAGAGGGTTAGGCTGGAGATATTAGTTCAGTGATTAAGAGCACTTGAGTCTCTTGTAGACCTGGGGTTTGTTCTCTTAACCCATACCAGGTAGCTAACAACTACTTATAACCCCAGTCCCAGGGGACTAAAATACACTCAGGCACACACACACATACATAAAATAATTATTTTTTTTTAAAAGGAAGAAAAGAAGAAGAGAGAAATGTTCACACAAGGGGGAGGACTATAGGGAAGGAGGCCACCAAGAAATCTGAAGATACTGCAGAGTGCTGGGGATAACTTCTGGTGTTTGCTCAGTTTTTGCATTTATATTCTTATCTGCTTTTCTCTTGCTCTGATTGCTTTTGGTCTGTCTTTGAACAAATGGGGAGGAGGGTGATCATTTTGCAGCTAAATTGAAATGTTTAAATATGACATGCATGAGGCACAGGACATGGCAAGAAGTCAAGAATTCCCAGAAGCGATCTGCATAGCCAGACCATACTGGCCAGGTCGGTCATTTTTGATTCATCACCGTATAAAGGTAAAGACAATATTGTAGCAGAGACAGAATTCAACACAAATGGGGTTTAAAAGTGAGTGACTGCCCAGGAAAAGCAAACATGAAACCTTTAAGAGATGGCACTACAGCTGAAAAGCCCACTGAAGTGTCAGGAAACCTCTAAACCTCTTCCTGTGTGCCTTGGAGTTTCACACCCTCTCTCTCTCCCCTCTCTCCTCTCTCTCTCTCCTCTCTTCTTTCCTCTCTCTCTCTCCCTTTTCTCTCTCTCTCTCTCCTGTCTCGCTCTGGCTGTGAATTTGTCCCAAGCTACAGTGAGGACAAGCATCAGCCCACACATGGAGCCCTGCTTTCTAGGAAATTACCCCCCAACTAGGGGAGCGCCAAGTTAGGGCTGCAGGATGCCAGGTCTCAGACCCTTTTAGCCTTTTACTGAGAACTCACGCTTTGATATTCATCATGCAAACTGTGTAGTTGCCTGCTGCTCTGGAAGCAATGCTATTCCAAGCAGCAATTAGGGATGCCAAGAAGACAGAACAAGCAGAGAAAAAACAGTTGGAAGGTATTTCTAGCTTTCGGTTTGACTCTACTCACTCTGCCCTCTCATTAACAGGAATAAACAAACACTCTAAATAATGAATAAACACTCTGACTGCCCAACTTCTGTGATAACACTGCCATTTCATCTTTAATGGGGCTGAGCCAGCACCCAAGCTAGGATGCATCCCATTCTGGATAAAAGAGTTTAAAAATTAAACCCTAACAGTCTCTTCCCACCCCTGCCAGATCTTACCTTAACAGAGCGGAAGCAAGAGCTGCTAAGAACACTGCTTCAATCCGGACTTTGCAAGAATACAAACGCGTTGTACCCTTATTTATCTGTGCTGAGAAATAACGCCAGCCCTGGGAACTTCCTTTCCTCTCCCAGATCTCTGACAGAGAACTTGCTTATGAAACACAAGAACAGGAGTCTCTGACAGGGTTCTCTAAACTAAAATTGAAACTACAAGTTCAGACTATCCAGTTAAAGGGGATTTCCAACAGTGAAAGGCTTGGGTGTTACTGAACTGATTGCCAGAAATTGCCCATAATCTGAAAGAGAATGTTGACATCGTTTGTAATTATTTCAAGCAGTTTATTTTGTTCCTTTTGAACTAGGGTGATCATTTCTCTGGTTTTGAATCACATTTGATTTGAAGGAGGAAACCTCATATGCTATTTAAGGACAAATTTCTTACAATTGTATCAGCACCCACTTAGGATAAAACTTATTTTGTTGGTAGTAAGTTAAGCAAGGAACTCAGGGTGTCTTTTTTTGTGGGTTCTTGAATCCCATATATAAAAAATAAATAAAACAGACTTAAGAGGAAAACTGAGGACAACTTTTTTCGAATTGGAGAGAGAAAAGCAACAGAGCAGACAAACTTTAGATCTCAGCAGGAAACCAGAAGGGAGAAAAGGCAAGAAAAAGAGCTGATTATGCTTGCTGGGTTAGAGAACACTCCAGCAAGCTGACTCAGTCATGAAAGTCTGTAAGCATGGCTTGTGCGATTGTGAGTGGGGATGTTTCTTCTGACAGACTGAGGAAGCCCAGCACTTCAGGGCAGCAGGCTGAGAACTGGTATCCAATAAGGGAAAATAGAAAGAGGGAAAAGAAAAAGTTATCATCTCTAACTGGAGATCTGTTAGCATCTACATTAGGGGAGGGTTTCTGGGGTATACAAGTACTTTTTTCATTGAGAGAATAGTCACTCCATATATCTTAATGCATCTCAAACATAACAAGTGTTTGAAGTGACAACTTTTTGAGGGTCATTTTCCTGCCCAGATGATTCACAGGCTCATTTAAATGAACTCTTAAGAGAAGGAATAACAATGTGTCTTTGTAATCTTATACTGTATGGTGTCGTTTGGAATGTCGGCTAATGATGTGACCCAAGTCCAATTCTTCTGAGCAAAACTCAAGCAATGGAGTGGGTTAAAATAAATTTTAAAAATAGATCAATAGAATATCTATGCATTTATCCTTCCCTTAATGGATCTTCAACAAAGCTTTTCTACCTCAACCTTTCTAGAATCCAGGCCAAAATATCAGTATGTTAACAAGCCCTGGAGATGACACCGTTGTCACTATTGAGACAAGGAAACTCAGGTAATTGCTGAATGAATACGGAGTTCTAAGATCTGGTTATATGCAGCTAATAGGGATCAGTTATGTAGAAACTGAATGCACCTGTTTATTGATTATCTGTGGACTTTGTTCTGAAGCTCTCTGACGTCTAACTCTCCAAAAGGTAAGCACACTCTCTTTAGATTACATTTACCTCTAAGCTTGACAGAGACAGTCTTTGTTTTATGATCCAGAGACAGCAAGATCTGGTTAAGTCAAGCAGGGAAGCTTGTCCCTCAACCACGAGGAACCACACAAAGCTGCCAGAACAGTACCACCTTGTATTCCCATTATGGGAAAAACTTGAGTTTCCCCAGAACCCTGAACAACAGAAAATAAGTTACCTGTCCTAGCTGCCCTTTCTCCAGCTGCCTCTTAGAATCAGAAATCAAGTCGAGATCCAGACTAAGTTGCCAAGGGTGGAGGGAAGGAGAGGGAGTGAATTGTGAATTTACCTGCTCCTGCTCGCTGTAGTAGGAGTCTAAGCATAGTCTCAGCTGCCTCTCACATGTGGTGCTCTTTCTTCCTTCTGATGTCTGTATCCCTTTTACATAAGCCCAGAACAGTAACATCCTTCTCCGAAATTGAGATTGGAAGTAAAGTCGTTCAAAACAGTGTCTAAGATTCAGCAGAGGTGACTCTAAAGCATTAGGTGTAGAATGGGAGGAGGTCAGAAGAGCCAATATTACCCATTATCCACTCTGATAACAGGGGCAGTCCCTTTCTATAGAAGTGTAAGCAACCGGGCCTGTTCCAAAAGGCTTTATGCCTTCAGATAGGAGGGCTTCAGAGTAAAGGCATGGGTCAAACTTACTGTATCCAGATAACAGGTAAAGTAGGACTGTGCTGGAGGAGAGCAGACTGTGTTCTTGCAACTTTGACTTTATTGTGAGTACCACCTAAACTGGTGACTTTGGGTAATATAGCCATTATCACAATACTAACTGTATTGATCCATGAGCACTGGATGGCCTTCCATTCTAGTGTCTTCTTTGGTTGGTTGGTTTTGTTTTTATTATATCAGTTTTTAAAAAATATATTCTTTTCAGTGATATCCCTTTACCAGACTCGATTACTTCTCAAAACAGAGTAATCTCTGACTTAAGCATGCAGTCTCAGAGTACCTGGCCTCAGAAGAAAAGGCAGGTCAACGACTGGTCTTGTTTTCCCGTGTTTGAGTGAATGCAGAGGCAGACTCAGAAGCCATCAGACTGCAGGCTGAGTTCTGCAGCATCAGGCCTGTCTCTGTCCTCGGAGCGGATAGCTCCTTGGCTTGGGGACAGTGACTCAGCCTGAGACACAGTTGGCTGAGCACTGCATGGAACCACTACTTTCAAATGGAAGACTCCAAAACTCACATGGAGTAAGCACAGGGGTTCCATGATGGTCTGGAAGGCAGCTTCTTTTTAAGACCTTCATCCCTCTGAGGGAGCCGTGGGCTCTCTGTCCTCTGCTCTCCCCCTTCCTCCTGGCTACGCTCTTCCCTATGCCCTATTTCTCACCCTTCTTTGTCTTACTGTGCTTTGCAGAGCAAGAAAACAACCTCTCATGAAATTTTGGTGTCACTTTTCCACTGTTTACATTTCTTCCAGTATTTATAACTTCTGTCACCCTTCCCACGTGCCTACAGGTATGTCAAGAGTACAGCACTCTTTATCAAGAGTCGTTGGGTCATGTTTTAAAATAAAGAACTACTGCTTTTGCCTTTCTATGCTGTCTTTCCAGCAACTATTTCATGTCAGGCAATGGAGATGCTGTGTGAGGATAGCAATAATTGAAAATAGTACCCTGACTTTGGAAGCCCTATGCAGGACGGGGTGCAGCTGACAGTGATGGTTCCAAAGCTTTGGCCAAGTTCATAGCCAGCAACACTCTTCATGCCATGGGGATTTGCTGAACTATGAACTACAGAAGTTCCCAGTGGATAAGTATATCTAAAAACAGCCTCAAAAGTACCCTGGAGTCTGGAACCATGGAGTGAGAGAGCCACTTTACTCAGTAGGTGAAGTGTTTGCTGTGTAATCATGAGGACCTGAGTTTGAATCCCCAGAACCCACAGAAAAGCCAGCTGCTGTAGTGTGATCTGTAACCCCGCTCTCTTAATGCAAAACTAGGAACAGGATAGGGAAAAATTCTCAGAAACTTGTGGCACTGCACTGTTCTTATGCAAGAGAAACAACGAAAGAGGGACCCTCCTTCAGCAAAGTGAAAAGTAACCCGTCCCACATGAGTGTAGCACACGTTGTGGCTACACCTTACACACATGAGCATGCATACACACACAGGGGAGAGGGGAGAGAGAGAGAGAGACAGATACACAGAGACAGAAGAGATAGAAACAGAGATAGTCTGAGAGATCAAACACATATACAAGATAGAAAAGAAAAACACCACAGGGCTAAGTGGTTTAATTGTTGTTGAACTTTAGTTTTGTAGCTGGTTTTAAAAAAAAAATTTCGCTACTTGAGAAAAGCATCTGAATTCTTAGAAATGCCCAAGTTACATCAGAGGCTCATGGCTTTCGGTTTCCAGACTTATGTTTCAGGAAATGCCTTCACAAAGAGCTGTGCTCTGGCACAAGAGCTCACTCCTGCTTGGAGAGCACTCCTGCCAAGCTGTCTGAAAACACAACCCCAGGAAGCATGCTCAGTTTGGAGAGCGAAACCTCTTGGGTCAGATTCGAGAACCACCCTCTCTTATCATGTAGCGCTTGTTTGTTTAACATCTTTGTAGGATCAGACTACATGTAGAATGTAGATAGGCCTGCTGCCAGGGCTTGTCATAAATGCTAATCACCATTCGAACTGTTTTCAATTTATTCTCTCGAGAGACACAGCGGCTTTTAACACGCACATACACACACTGAATAATTATATCACTTGTTCAACATAAAACACTTCCTATGGCTCGGCATAACCGCCAGTCTGCAATAGCTTTCTTACACAGTCTTCCCCCTGCTGTATATCCTCAGTCTATATCCAATTGACCACAGACCTGCATTCAGAATCAACATTCAAAACAGGACCTCAACCTAGAGCTTCACACAAAACTCTTCTGCCTAGAACTCTTTTTTTTATCATGTGTTATCTGAGTACATTGTACTTCTTTAGACGTTATTTTAATTCTACATCGCTCCGGAAAGTATTTCTGTCCTCTCTCTACCTACTCATGATATTATCTCCTGTTCCCTTACAGTGCTTAGCAGAAATTGAAATATTCTCCATGACTATTTAATGTCTTCGTTCTAAAAAGCAAAACAAAGCAGCACAAGAATCATGACTTTGCTGATGATGGCTACATCCCGGCTGCCTCCACTCATTCCAGTCCATGTCAGTGGCCAATACATACTCATTGAATGGACAGACGTACTCATGTTAGAAAGTGACACTTTATTGTCTCTTTTTACACAGGAAATTTGCTCTTCACACCTGAACTTTCAATACAAGTTCTAGAAGCATGACTTGCAGAATGGGAGATCTCATTGTCATGACATGTGATCCCTTGTTGTGGTCATTAGCAGGGTACAACATCTTCCCACTGTGTTAGATTTTGGTCCAGGGATTCTCCAACTAAAAAGAAACCCATGACCCAAAAAGATAAGTACATTGTCAAAACAATAAGCTTGGGGCTTTACTTACTCTGGTTGTAACAATCTTGCAGCATTCTAATCTAATACTAACTATTTAATGCTTTAAACAGAAAATGAAAACCATTGTGAGACTTCTGTTATGGTTGACTTTTTGATCTGGATAACAAGAAAACTTACTAAGCAGATGATAATGAAATTTATGAAGGTGAGCATTTTTATCAAAGTGTGTCAGCTTACTAGGGTTTCCTTAGCTGAAGACCACACTCCTGCTTTGGGTTTCCTAAAGGCTGTGTCCTTTTCATAAACATAATACATCGATCCCATTTCAAAATGCCTGCAAATACTACCTTACCTGAGCATAAACCTCCCCACCTCCAGACAAAATAAACAATAGAGAACTCCAAGGAAGAAAATTAAGAATGAAAAAAGAAAAGGAACTGTAGAGGAATTTTAATCCAGCCATGTGGCTGCTCGGCAAGGGATCACATCCAAAGACCTGGGTCTGTGTGATCACACCTGAATGCAGACAAACCTATAGTTTACACCTTTAATCTCAAACAATGTAGATAATGTTAGTTTATAGATGGAAGCAGCCATATTTGAAAGTGACATCTAACTGAGGGGCAGAAAAAGTGACAAATCAGAGAAAGATTTGACAGAATGAGTCAGAGATCAGATAAGCCCAACTCTCACAAAACAGACAGGAAAAAGAGACAATTAAGAGCAGCATAGAGTGAGTCATGAAGGCAGCTCAGGGAGTCCAGTTCAGTTGAGCTCAGACAAGGCAGTGGAGTCCAGTGAGATCTGTGAAGTTCAGTTGAGTGGAGCTGAATTCCATACAGTCAGTCAGGAGTCAGTGCAGTGAGTGCATGCAGGCCAGCAGAGACAGTTGAAACCAGAGAATAAGAAGGAGCCCAAAGATCAGAACAAGTTGCCAGAGCTAGTTCGAGGCCAAGCAGAGCAGAAAGAAGCCAGACTGAATCAGTGAGCTTGGAGAGGAGTTTTGTGCCAGGAGTCTAGGCTGAATTGAACCAGCCAGTCAGGGTTCAGAAAGGACTAGAAATGGTGAGCTTACTCAGCAGTAAGTCTCAGAGATTGAGACATTCTAGACCTAGGTTAGCAGATGGGAGCTGGCAGCTGAAGTCTTCAAGATCTGGATTGTTGCTTAGATTGTACGGAGACTAGATGCTTCCAGGCCTAGGCCTAAGGATAGTTAGCTAGAAACTCTTGGCTCAGCCCAAGCCCAGAGATATATTTATATATTCATAAAGCTTGGGTACAGGTCTCATCTCATTCCTTCCTCTGAGGAAATAAAGTTACTTTTACAAGAAGCATGATCTAACCACAAGGAAATTAGTCTAGAAGGCCACAGTGAATACAATTATAAAATTATGACTTTCAGTCTTATGAATTATATTGATTCACAAGGAAGAAATTTCTAAAGCCAGCAAAGTAAAAGCCTTAGTTTATCCATAGTGGTAACTAGATTTTACAAAGCTTCACAGAAGTAGAGATATGCAACAAAGTCATCACTTTGAGGTTTAAAGATCTTGTAAACAATGACACTTAACTGTAGAATTAATTAAACTATAGGCAAGAATATGGCTAAAAGATATTTTTAGGTGTTACTAAACCAGTAAACAAAAATAGAGAGATGCTAAATTAGTATATTTCACACTAAGAAGGAACCTGATCCTAGAACAATGAGAGAAAAGGATGACTAACTATTAAGTCAAACACACACACACACACACACACACCAGTATATTTTACAAGAAGATTCATGGTATTCATCTGAACTCCCATTGGTTTTATTTTTAAAAAAAATGTTCAATAGGAACTTTAGTAAAAAGTCAAGATGGAACTAAGGGAGCAGACAACAGTAGCGTGTCCTTAGGTAGTTGAGATAGAATAAATGGAAACTTAATTAGACTGTTTAAAGGAGAAAGTGAATCATGATCTATGGTGGGATTCACAGACCTATAGACCAAACCTCTCTGCTGATTGTTTGGTAAATAAAGTTTTATTTAAACATGACTGCCTCAAAGGCTGATATTATGACACAAGAACAGAGCTGATCAGAGCAATAAACACTGCATGTACCACAAAACCTAAATTATTGCCTTCAAGACTTTTTAATAGAAGAAGTTTGTGAACACATAATTTAGGTAAGAGAATAGAGTAGAATAATTTTGCAACAAAGGTGAAGAATCATCTGGGGCGGGAAATGACAAAGAATAACCCTGAACGTCACAAAAGAGCTATTACAGCATCTATATATGGTGAAATCGCTTGTCTCCTAATGTATTTATAAGTTCAATGTGTTCTATAGAAAAAAAAATGCTTTTATAAAGGTAGGAAGAAATGGCCATCATGCAAATGACTAGGGCAAAAGCAGATACTGTGTCCCACTGGTGGGACATTTGAGAAACCATTGCTGTCAGGGTTAAGGTACATCTGCTTACACTCTGACCTTTGAACTGGGCTACAGATATTCCACCTCAAGTCCCATTATGAGGTTTCCAGTGACTCAGAGGAAACTCAGTTGCCAGAAACACTATTTTCTACCTGTTGCTGTCTCCTCCAATACCAGATACCAAGGCCATCCAACCCCTTTCACTTACTTATTTATTGTATTTATTCTCTCATATATTACATCCTAAATGCAGTTTCCCCTCCCCCCAATCCACTCCTCCTCCATCTCTCTTGAAAAAATGGCAGGCCTTCCATGGATATCAATCAAACATGACAGACATATCAAGTTTCAGTAAGACCCCAGCACCTCCCCTCATATTAAGTCTGGATGAGGCAACCCAGTAGGTGTGAAAAGGTCCCAGAAGCAGACAAAAGAGTAAGAGGCATATCCCATTGCCACTGTTAGGAGTCCAACAGGAAGACCAATCTACACAATGGTAGCATATATGCAGAGGTCGTAGGTCAGATCCATCCAGGCTCCCTGGCTGTTGGTTCAGTCCCTCTGAGCCCTTGTGAGCTCACGTGAGTTGATTCTGTGGGTTTCTTGTGGCATCCTTGTCTTGCCAGTTCCTTCAATCCTTCCGCTCCCTTTCACAGGACGACCTGAGCTCCCCTAGTTTTTGGCTGTGGTCTCTGCATCTGTTTCAGTCAGTTGCTGAATGAAGCCTCTCTGTTGATGATTATGCTAGGCTCCTGTCTGTGAGTATAGCAGAATATCATATGAGATCAATTCATTGATTTTTTTTTTCCCCTCCCAGTCCTGTTAGTTTCTATCTTGTTTCTATCTCTGGGCTATCCAGCCTCTGGTTACTAGCCATCCAGGCAGTGTTAGGTATTGGCTCCCTCTAGTGGCACAGGTCTCAAGCTGCACCAGTCATTGGTTGGCCATTCCCACAGTTTCTGTGCCACTTTTACCTCAGCATATCTTGCTGGCAGGACACATTGTAGGTTGAAGGTTTTGTGGCTAGGTTTGTGACCCAGTTCCTCCACTGAGAGTCTTGCCTGGCTACAGGAGATAGCTAGTTCAGGCTCTGTATTTCCCATTTTTTTTTTCTAGGAGTCTTAGATTCCTGGGAGTTTCCATTACAGTGAATTACCTTACCTCCAAATTGCCCCCCAATTTTGGTTGCCTCAGTACTCTCTCCCTCCATTCTCCCTCAACCTGATCTCTCATGTTCTCACCCCTATCTGACTCCAGTCCACCCACAATAACCATTCTACTTCCCCTTCCAAGGGAGAGTCATGCATCCCATCTTGAGCTGTCCTTGTTACTTGGCCTCTTTTGGTCTGTGTATTGCAGCATGATTATCCTTTAAAGTTTATATTCACTTACAAGTGAGTACATATCATGTTTGCCTTTCTGGATCTGGACTACCTCACTCAGGATGACTTTTTTTCTAGTCCATCCATTTGCCTGCAAATTTTATGATGTTATTTTTTTAACACTTGAATAATACTCCATTGTGTAAATGTATCACATTTTCTTTTTCCATTTTTTGGTTGATGACATCTAGGCTGTTTCCAGTTTCTAGTTATTACAAATAATGCTGCTTTAAACATAGTTGATCAAGTGCTTTTGTGGTAAGACGAGTTGTTTCTAGTTTCTGACTATTACTATAATGCTCCTTTAAAAATATTGAGCAAATGTCTTTGTGGTAAAATGGAACATCTTTTGGATATATGCCCAGAAGTTGGATCTTGAGGTATAGTCCCCAATTTTTTGGAGAAACCACAGTATTGATTTCCAATGTGGCTGTGCAAGTTTACACTCAATTGAGAAGGTTCCCTCGCTCTACATCCTTGTCAGCATGAGCTCTCACTGGTGTTTTGGTCTTAGCCATTCTGACAGGTGTTAAGATAGAATCTCATAGTCGTTTTGATTTGCATTTCCCTGATGGCTAAGGATGTGAACATTTCTTTAAATGCTTCTCTGACATTTGAGATTCCTCTGTTGAGAGTTCTCTTTAGATCTGTATCTCATTTTTAAATTGTATTATTGGTTTATTGATGTCTACTTTCTTGAATTCTATATATATTTTGGATATCAGTCCTCTGTCAGATTGGGGTTGGTAAAGATCTTTCCTATGCTGTAGGCTTCTCTTTTGTCCTTTTGATGTATCTTTTGCCTTACAGAAGCTTTTCAGTTTCATGAGATCCAATTTATTAATTATCAATCTGTGCATGGACTATGTTCTGTTCAGGAGGTTGTCTCTTTTACCAATGAGTTCAAGACTATCCTCCACTTTCTCCTCTGTCAATTTTAGTGTATCTGGTTTTCTGTTGAGGTGTTTAATCCACTTGGAGTTGAAGTTTTGTGTAGGGAGATAGATATTTGCATTCTTCTACATGCAGACATCCAGTTAGACCAGCACAGTTTGTTGATGCTTTCGTTTTTCCATTATATGGTTTTGCCTGCTTTGTCAAATATCAAGTGTCCATAGGTGTGTGGGTTTACTTCTGGATCTTCTATTCTGTTCCACTGTCTGTTTTTATTGCCAACACCATACAATTTTTATTACAATTACTCTATACTATCGCTTGAAATCAGAGATGGTGATTCCTCCAGAAGTTCTTTTATTGTACAGGATTGTTTTAGCTAATGTTTTTTGTTTTTCCATATGAAGTTGATTGTTGCTCTTTCAAGGGCTGTAAAGAATTGTGTTGGAAGTTTAATGGTAATTGCATTGAATAATTGAAGAACTGAAAAGCAATTGTAGGTTGCTTTTGGTAAGATGGCCTATTTCACTTTGTCCATCCTACTGATCTATGAGCATGGGAAATCATTCCATCTTCTGATATCTTCTCTAATTTCTCTTTTCAAAGATGTGAAGATTTTGTCATATAGGTCTTTCATTTGCTTGGTTAGAGTTACACCAAGATAATTTACATTCTTTGTGGCTATTGTAAAGGATTGTGTCCCTGAATTTTTTTTTCTCAGTCTGCTTATTGTTTATATAAAGGAGGGCTACTGATTTTTTAGTTAATTTTGTATCCATACTTTTTTTTTTAGAAAGTGATTATCTGCTTTAGGAGTTCTATGGTAGAATTTTGGCCATCACTTATGTATTATATACTATCTGGAAATAATGATACTTTGACATCTTCCTTTCCAATTTATACCCCCTTGATCTCCTTAAGTTATCTTATTACTCTAACTAAAACTTCAAGTACTATATTTAGTGGATGTGGAGTGGACAGCCTTGTTTTGTTTTCTATTTTAGTGAAATTATTTGGAGTTTCTCTCCATTTAATTTAATTCTGGCTACCAGCTTGCTGCATATTGCCTCTATCATTTTTAGGTATGTCTATTATATCCCTGACTTCTCTAAGACTTTTATCTGGAGGGATGCTGACTTTTGTCGAAGGCCTTTTCAGCAAATAATGAGATGATCCTGTGGTTTCTTTATCTTAATTTGTTTATGTGGTAGATTATGTTGACAGATTTTCATATGTTGAAGCATCTCTACTTGATCATGGTGATCTCTTTGATGTCTTCTTGGATTTGATTTGCAAATATTTTACTGAGTATATTTGCATCAATATTCATGAGGGAGAATGTTCTGTAATTATATTTCTTTGTTAAGTCTTTGTGTGGTTTGGGTATCAGGGTGATTGTGGCCTCATAAAATGAATTTGGCAATGGCAACATTCCTTATGTTTCTACTTTGTGAAGTGATTTGAGGAATATTGTTGTTAGCTCTTCTTTGAAAATGTAGTAGAATTCTGTGCTAAAATCATCTGGCTTTGGGCTTTGGGAGGGGGGCTGTTAGGATACTTTTAATGACTGCTTCCCTTTCCTTAGGGTTTGTATGATGATTTAAATAGTTTACCTGATCTTGATTTCACTTTGATAAGTGATATCTATTTAGAAAATCATCCATTTCATTTAGATTTTTCCAATTTTGTGGAGGACAGGCTTTTGAAATAAGACTTAATGATTTCCTAAATTTCCTCAGTGTCTGTGGTTATGGCTCCTCTTTCATTTCTGATTTTGTTAATTAGGCTAGTCTTTCTCTGCTCTTTATAGTTAGCTTTGGTAAGGGTTTTTTTCAAAGGATCAAGTCTTTGTTTCGTTGATTCTATGTATTGTTCCTTTTGTTTCTATTTTATTGATTTGATTATTTTTTGCCATCTACTCCTCCGGAGTGTGTTTGCTTCTTTTTGTTCTTGAGCTTTCAGATATGTTATTACTTCACTAGTGTGTACTTTCTCTATTTTCTTTATGAAGGCACTTAGTGCTAAGAATCATCTTAGCACCATTTTCATTGTGTGCCATAAGTTTGGGTAGGTTGTGCTTTCATTTTCGTTGAATTTTAGAAAGTCTTTAGCTTTTTTTCTTACTTCTTCCTTGACAAAACAGTCATTGAGTAGAGAGTTGTTCAGTTTCCATGACTGTTTGGGCTTTCTGCTGTGGGTGTTGTTGAAATTCAGTTTTAATCTGCAGTTATCGGATGGAATACAAGGTGTTGTTTCAATTGCCTTATATCTGTTGAAATTGGTTTGTGGTTAATTTTGTTTGGGTGAAATGGTCTATAAATATCTGTTAGGCCTATTTGATTCATCATGTCTGTTAGTGCTATTATTTCTCTGTTTAGTTTTTGACTGGATGGCCTGTCCATTGGTAAGAGTGGAGTGTTGAAATCTCCCACCATTAATTTTGGCATTTGATGTGCAATTTAAACTGTAGTAGTGTTCCTTTTTCAAGTGTGAGTTCCCGAGGACTTGGGGCACAGAAGTTAAGAAATAAGACTTCATCTTGGTGTATTTTTTCCTTTGATAAGTATAAAGTATCCTTTCCTATTTCTCTTGATTAATTTTGATTAGAAATCTATATTGTTGGATATTAGAATGACTACATTAGCTGGCTTCTTGTGTCCATTTGGTTGGAAAATCTTTTACTAACCCTTTACTCTGACATAATGTCTATCATTGATGTTGAGATGTGTTTCTTATATGCAGTAGGAAGTTGGACCCTGTTTTTTATTGATTCTAATAGCTATTGATTTTATTGATTTCTTTTTATTTTGGAGTTAAGTCCACTTATTGTGGAGTTGAGAAACAAAAATGACCAATGATTGTTAGTTCCTGTTATTTTGTTTTTCTTGGTGGTGGTGGTGGTGGTGGTAGTGGTGGTGGTGTGGTGGTATGCAAGTAGGCACATATGCACACAATGCTTCTTTTGTTTTTCCTGTGAGATTATTTATTTCCTGTGTTTTTATGGGTGTAGTTATCATTCTCGGGATGAAGCTTTTTCTTCCAGTAATTTCTATATGGATGGATTGGTAGCTAGATATAATTCAAATTTGACTTTGTTGTGAAATATCTTGTTTTCTCCATCTGTGGTGATTGAAAGTTTTACAGATGTCTAGACTGGCATCTGTGGTCTTTCAGAGTCTACAAGCATGTGTCCCTGCGCTTATGTCTTTTAGAGTCTCCACAGAGAAGTCAGGTGTAAATCAGATGTGTTTGTCCTTATATGTTACTAGATCTTTTTCTCCTGAGGCTTTTAATATTCTTTGTTTGTTCAATGTGTTTAGTGTTTTGATTATTATGTGGCAAAGGAACTTTCTTTTCTTGTCCAATCTTGTTGGTGTTCTTTATACTTCTTGTACATATATAGGCATTTCCTATTTTAGATTAGGAAGTTTTTTTATCTTTGATTTTGTTAATAGTATTTCCTGAGTTTTTGAGCTGAGATTCTTCTCTTTCTTCTATTCCTATTATATTTAGGTTTTATCTTTTCATGGTGTCCCAGATTTCCTGGATGTTTTGTGTCAGAAATTTTTTTAGACTTAACATTGTCTTTGTGTGACACATCAATTTCTTTTACTGTATCTATCTACTATACACCTGAGAATCTCTCTTTTATCCCTTATGTTCTGTTGGTGATGCTTGCATCTGTAGTTCCTGTTAACTTACTTAGATTTTTCCTTCTCCAGGATTCCCTCAGTTTGTTTTTTTCTTTTTTGCTTCTATTTCTATTTTTTTTTCAATGTTCAGTTTCCTTTAATGACCCCCATCTCCCTTGAAGGGTAGGTGCAGGCAGCTAGGTGACTGGGAAGACATGTTCACTTGAAGATCTTGCCTTGACTGATGGCTTTGCCCGCGTGCTGGAAGGCCCCCTCCCAGGAAAAGTACTCTTGAACCAGAGTCTGTGTCTCCTCGCTACCAGGATCCACTTTCCACCATGTATACGACTCATAGTCCACCTGCCAATCGAGACTCAGCGGAAAAGCAAGCTCTTGGCCTCAGAAGACCCAAACACCAGAAATGAAGCTGCTGTTGTTGGTTCCAAAGAAGGCAATACTAACAAGGTGTTCTTCCTCAGTTTGTCCAATCGCTGGAACATTCCAGTGATGAGGTTGTAACTCATGAAGGTCTGGGTGAGCTCTTCAGGGAAGCAATACTCAGCATACCACAGGAACCAACCATCCTTATCAAAGTGCTCCCAAAACTATGGCAGCTCCACAGAGAGAGTATCCTCATTGGAGTACTTACGCTTAAACTCATTCAACACAAAGGTACTCCTGGGCAGGTGAGACGAAGGGTCCTTGCCCTTGGGCTCAGCAGCCAATGCCGCTCACACTCATCCATCTCTTCCTCAGGATGCTGGAGCAGCTGCCTTTTTTTTTCCTCTTTCTGCTCAGCCCAGGACTTCTGTTTCTCTTCTCGTGAACCCTTTTCTTTCCTTGGGGTATCCTTTTTAGGCTGGCTCTCTGCAAACTTCTTAGCATCAAATGCTCCATCTTCTCACACAGTCTCACCTCCCAGATGCCCTGTATTGGGGATGGTTAATGCAGGCAAGGAACCATGGTTGCTATTGGGGAAGGCCTGGCAAAAGAAGGCTCTAAGACCTGTTTCTAGAGCACAAGAGAGTGCAGACAACTGTGATATCAGCCAGTGTTACTCACTCACCTACCAGAAAGTCCTTGTCTTCAGCCACGTGACTGTCCAGCAGCCCCAGGATTCACTTCACCTCCTCTTTTGAATTTTCAGTGGCCTGTTTGTTGTGATGCATAATGCCCAAGGTGGGGAACACCCAGGTGCAAGCTGGAGGAATGATGTCACTGTCAGCAAAGCTCACTCACTGTACCTACCTCTGGCGTACTTCCCGGCAGCTCCTCATTGCTTACATAATAGATGATGGCATTGCTCTCAAACACACAGAATCCGTCATCACCCTCAAATTCTGGAACATTGCCGGCAGGAAATTTTCGGAGAAATTCAGCTGTGCGGTTGGTTTGGCCAAAGTGGAAGTGGGGTGTGTGCGGAGAGCACGCGGACCTGAGCCCCTCTGTACTGAGCAGCGATGAGGGCCTTGAAGGCCCTCCAGTTTTCAGGGTATGTGTACAGAATCCCAGCCGCCATGGTGTTTCCACAGAGAAAGGGGGTGGGGCTTCTACTTCTATTTCAGATATTGAACAATTTTATATTTTCTTTACCTGTTTGTTTGTTTTCTTGGCTTTCTTTAATGGATTTGTTTATTTTCTCCTACTGTTAATTACATTTTCTGGATTTCCTCTGGGGTTTTGGGTACCAGCATTACATTGGGTGTTCTGGATTCTGTAAATGGTATGGCCTCTGGGACTCTGGATACATGTGTGGTTTCTGATGGGGGGGGGGTTGCTTCTGCCACAGTTGTGAGTTAGCATATGTAGACAAGGGGACAGTTTGCTGTTGCGGAAGCTGGGTGAATCCTAAAGAAGCTTTGGATATCTGCAGGCTGGTCTCACCTGGGGTTGCAGGTACCAGTGTGGCTCCTGGTAGAGCACTGGGTTTCTGTCAGAGTTGTGGACTGGGATATGGAGACCAAGCCCTTTCTTATCAAACAACTTAGATTAGTCAGCACCAATCTTAATTCTTGGCTAACAAATGTTGTAGCTACCAACTGCTTTATGGATTTAACTTAGAAATATACCTTCATTTCAAAGCTCCTTGAACTTCATTGAAATTCTAATTATCCATAAATAAATATGATATTCTTCCTAGCTGACAAAGTTAAAATGGAAGAACCTTTAAAAAAAAAGTCTACAATTACACCAGAGAGTGAGAGAGAAAAGAGAGAGAGAGAGAGAGAGAGAGAGAGAGAAGAGGAGAGAGAGAGAAATTGTATCTATTCATTCTGAAAATGTTATCTAAGACTTAAGTTTGGAGTTCATTGAAGAATTCTCTTATGGTGCCCTTTGGACCCCACCTTTTGGTTCCATGGTCACATTAAAATGGGAAGCATCACAGATGATCTTCCTAAAGCTTTATAATACCTTGTGGTAGAAATATCAGGATTGTGTTTAGGTGCAATAAGTTAAAGTCCCTTTCTTTTGTCCTAAAGAATGGAGACTGAGTTTGAACTCCAGCTCTGGGAAGAGACATGACATCCAATTTTCCCCCAAATTAGAACATTGCATACTATTTGCTGCCCCTTAAGAGTACATCCAACTAGGCCTGCTAATCACATGCCAGGCAACCACATCTCAGGAAAACTAATACACTGGAAGATGATCTAAGGAGCTTGGAGGAGTAATAATCCCTTAATGTCATGATGTGTTTGTCTAGCCAGAAGCCACCCCTTGATGTAGTTGCTTATACATTTTCATCGCAATGCCTGCCAGCTTTACTGCGTTTATAATTCAAACTATGCAACTTTTGCAGGGACATGTGGCAACATCAAAATGAATGAACAGGGAAGGTGTCTTTGCCGTCACCTTTTCCCTCTTTCTCTGTCACTGCTTTAAGTTCAATACAAAATCTTGAGAATTAGTGTTAAGCTGAATATCTTTAGAAATTGTGGGGGAGGGTGCTAACATTTAATTCTTTATGAATTTATCTTTGTAGCTATCCAGCACAGAATCAACTCTATGTCCAGCTCTCTCAAACTGAGCCCCTGACCTTTTCTTTCCAGATGATGTTCCCTATACACAGACAGACAAACAGACAGACAGACAGACAGACAGAAACAACACCACACAGAGAGAGAGATATACACACACTCATATACATACAGACATACAGACACACACAGAGACCTACAGACACACATCTGTGTGCGTGCACACAACACACACTACACACTCACGCACGCACTATAAATACTCATACCACAAAGGCACACACAATCTACTCCTCCCCCTTGCTTCCCATCTCAGTGCTAACTTATTTCTTCCCATCCCTCAGGACAAGACACTGGTAGTTTATTTCAACATCTCTTTTCCTCTCATACTCTTGACAAATCTATGTGGCTAGCCCATTGCGTCTCCCTCCAAAATGTGCCCAGAAGTCTTCCACCTAACTCCAATACCACAGTGACATCTCCACTGCCTTTCTTTTACGTTATCAAAGTACAATGGTTTCCCTTTCACCGTTACTCAAAGACAGCACAGTGAACCCTCTAAAGTGAAAAGTATGAACTGCATCTCTCCTCTGCTCAAACCCTCCCTGGCTCCCTCTCCACAGGGACAACTGGTCCTGTACCCACCAGCTCCTCACATCTTAGTAATCTTACCTCCCACTTTTCCTGACTCCTTCAATTGAAGCCACACTGGATTTGTTTATACTTGCAAACACATTTCCCCTGCTTCTGTATGACCTCTGTGGTCCAGGTTCACTTCCTTTTGCTGGAAGGAACCTCTCCTAACTACGCGAGGACCTTGTTCTTCTGCCCTGAGGGTGTTGTCCTCCACAGGTACATCTTCTCCCTCGGTGGAAAGTGCATTGAACCTACACTCGCCTTTCTCTCATCTCAGGCCTCAGAGCTGATAAACACACTTCTTACACCACATTTTAGCTCTATATTTTTCTAGCTCCATGCAATGCAATATAGATGGTCAGCAAGCCTTTCTATACATTCTTTCCTTTAATACTGTAAAGAGGTTCTGAAACGTGTCTACATATCATGATCCCTATAAAGTCAATAATCCCGAATGAATCAATCAGTGAATAATCGAATAGGCAGAAGCAGGACGTTCTACAGTCCACCTACTTTCTGTCTTAAATACCACAAGACTTACTACTGTTGCCTGATCCTTTACTTCCATCTTGAAGTTTAACAAAAACCAATGGCAGTTCAGATGAATACCCTGCATCTTTTGTAAAAATATGCTACATGTGTGCCTGTGTGTGCATGTTTGTGTGTGTTATGTTGTGTTTGATTCAATAGTCATTCTTTTCCCTCAAATCATTATTCTGGGTCAGGTTCTTCCTAGAGAAATATACCCATTTAACAGTTCCCTCTTTTTATTTACTGGCTTGGTAACACCTGAAAGTCTCCTCTAACTATATTCGTGCCTGTGGTTTAATGGATTCTACAGTCAAGGGTTAGTGTGTATAAGTTCTGGAAACTGTGCATTAAAGATGTGCCCGTCCTAGGTAGACTTAGCTCTGGTGTAATTTATGAAGGTCTAATAATCTGAAGTTCAGAAACCATTTCTATGAACTTCATTCTACCCTCAAATGTGGAAATTCTTCAAGATATGATGAGAAATACAGAGTGTTTATCACTTCTGACTCAACAGTCCTGTTTCCAGACAGTGCTCGGGTACCTAGAATCAGCTTCTGGGCATTCTCCAGCTATTCATCCTCTGTGGCTGGCTTCTGTGTAACCTCAGCTCCAGAGTAAAGTCCTCTACACTCCAGATAAAGTTGGGAAGAAACTTGACAGCTCTGATGACAGCTTGGGAAGACTTTGTCCTTATTAGTTCTGTGAGTCCTGAAACATAACTAGGATTGATTTAAAGAAAAGGAATTATCCCCATAGGACAGCAGTTCACAAGACTGGCACAGTCAGGACCTGCTGCTTGGCGCGCACTGTTTCTGTTAATTGAGGTAAATGTTTAAACAATCACCCTGCAAAACTAAAAGCACTGTTTTGTGGATGTCCAGCAGAGGGCACTACACAACCAAAGAAATCTGGCTTCCATCTGAATGAAGCCTTGCAAACCAGTGAAGAGGTGAGATTTTCTACAGCAAAAGTTAGCATTGGTCCTCAAGTACAATAAACATAATAAAAGATAGGAAACACATTTTAAAGACAAGACTAAAATAGTTACGTACTTATACACCACAAAACCATAGTTGGTACTGAAAACACTTAAATTATTTTTCAGTATTCCTTTTTAATGGCCACAACGAACTCACGAGTACAGTCACCAAAATTTCTATATGAACCAATCCGTGCAAGAACAATTTGATGTTTGTTAATATACATTTTAATCATTTAGTTGTGTTTGAAGAGCCTTTGCTCCTGCCTCTTTTGTATTACCTTTCTGCTCGTACTTGGTTCTGATGCGCAGATGACAGCTTTGTCAAAGAACAACATACTTTTATCATTTCCTTTTTGGAGCTGTGCAGGCAGCACACTCCTGCCGGACCATGCTTGTTTTCAAATGGCTGTTCAGTGAGCAAGAATGAAGATTCTAAACCTGTCCTAGTTAAGGTTTCTATCGGTTTCTATTGCTACGATGAAACACACCCTGACCACAAGCAAATCGGGGAGGAAAGGGTTTATTCAGCTTACACTTCTGCATAGTAGCCCATCATCTAATGGAATCAGGACAAGAATTCAAACGGAGCAAGAACTTGGGGGAGGAGCTGATGCAGAGGCCATAGCTGATGCAGAGGCCATGGAGCGAGCCCTGCTGCTTACTGACTTGCTCATTGCGACTTGCTTGACCTGCTTATAGAACCCAGTACCACCAGCCCAGGGATAGCACCACCCACAGTGGGCTGGCCCCTCCGCTTTCAATCACTAATTAAGAGAATGCCTTACAGGTATTGTCTCAACTGAGGCTCCCGTCTCTCTGAGGACTCTAGCTTGTGTCTAGTTGAACTAACCAGTACACAGGAAGTGAGCCAAAAGGCTGTGGAAACAAAGTTCAATCGGTATATCAGAAGTTCCAGGTGGTAAGTAAAGGCATCTGGTGTTTATTTTAATACTCCGTAGCAAATAAGCTCCATTTCCCGGGAGCCAATGGTATTACATCTAGAAACCCCTAGAGGGCGCTGACTGCAACTGTGTGTGCAGGTTTCCTCTTTGTGGCTACTTGAATTCTGTGTGGCAGTCATGGACGGAATAACATGCTCCAGTGTGTGCTACTCCATAAAGACATCGTCACAACGCTGCCTAGACACCTTAGTACCCACAGCAGGAAACTGACTTTAAAACTCTTTTTCCCTCAATGGAGGATTTATAGAAAGTATTTACAAGAAACTGTAAACTGACTGAAATGTGATCATTGGCTGTGACAATTACCACCATGTCATGCATTAAGAGCTATTAAGGATTCTTCAAAGTTACCTCTCTAAGGTGGAAGCCTCCGCTTTCCCTAGAATCAAAACCCTTACAAACTGAAAACTGACTTCTCATGAGGATTTTCATAACGATACATTCCAAGCTATAAGAGTGTGGGGAGGAGATACAGGTTCCTTTTGTAGCCAGACACAACAAGCACCATTGACTGCTCATCCATATTCTTCTCCTTGTCCTCCATTCAGCTTCAGAACCGTGATCACACAGGATGCTGTTTAAATACGGAAAGGCAGAGCTGTTGGTGGTAGATTTAGGCAGCTCCCCTGCTGCAAGGCCTTTGATCCTAGATCACAGCCAGTTACCGACTATTAAGCACTGATCCCATGACAGGTGCTCAGACCACAGAAAAGATGAATTTTCTAGATGTGGAGTCTGGCTCAGATGACCCTAATCAAGGTCTAGAACTTGCAAGTGACAGAGTAAGATCCAAATCTAAACATCTGACGACATCCATCCTTAGTGATTTTCCTTGCTCAACGAGTTACTGATGATAAGTACTCCAGGCAGGAGCAAGACAACTGCTGAGCTCAGGACCCGCGAGCAATACTCCCGGTGCTTTTGATCCACAGGGGCTCCTTCCTAGAAGGGCTGTTCAGGCAGGTGCAGTTCAGCAACTAAACGGAAGTTTACAACGGAAACTTCCCCTTCTGTAGGAAGCTGCCATTACGAATGCCTGCTCTCTGCTAACTGAAAACCAGAAACAGATCTCAATCCTTCCCACAAGACTTGAGAGATGAAAAGAAAGGCTTACCACTCTGTAAATACCGAGAGTAGAGTCCCATTCGGGCAGATATAGAAACTGTGTCATGAATGATGACCATCCAGTCACCTTCAATCATCCATCTATTCAATCATTCGTTCATTCACTCACTCACTCATTCATTCATTCATTCTCTAACCTCCCACTGCCATTCACTCTTAAAATCCCACTGTAGGAATCTCTGAGTTAATGAAATCCTGGGTGAATGTGTACTGTTTAGAGTGGACCACATCAATGACCCTGGCCACAGACCCATGGGACGTGGCAAAGCCTTCTCCCAACCAGAATGAAGCTTGGAGGGATGGCAAAGCCCTCCTCTGGTCCATGTGAAGATGCTCACAATTTGTGCAGAAAACATCCATTACGGCTTTCTCTCCTCCTCCGACATCACATCCTGAAGACTGCTCACCTACTACTAGAGACTACTCCCACAGAGAGTAGCTAAATCTGCCTCCTGGATTCAGCCATAGCCGTAAACCCTGCCACTGTGATCATATGTGTGCAGTAGCCCTGCCTTCATGTTCATCTGTATGCACCTTCCTATTCAATTCTGTAGGATAAACATACTGAGATCCCAGGTGCTATGGTTTCCCCAGTCCAGCCAACCTCAGTATATCTGTGTGTGTGTCCATGTGAATGCAGGTGTCTTTATTCCCTCTCCACACCCAGTCAGGCTAAATCCCTGAAAGCTACACAAGGATGTAGCACCCTACATCCTTGGTTAAAAAGATTATCATAGTTCAAAGCCAGCCAGAGCTGATATAGTTCCAGTATAACCTGGGAGTCAGCCTCTACCTCAATAAAACAAAATACTAATAAATAGCAATAACAACAACAATAAGCCATCAATACTTTTCTGCTTATTTGTAAGTTTTCATCTTGTAGATTTTAGGGGTGTCAAGTTTTCTCTTGTTTTTACATCATTTCTGTTTATGGAGTTCCAGGGTCTTTAAGACTCAAATTTAGGAAAAAAATCAGATTTACAGCAAAGAAAAAGACTTCCTTTTTTTATTGGATATTTTATTTACATTTCAGATGTTATCCCCTTACCTCATTTCTCCCCCCTCACCCACCCAGGAACCCCCTATCCCATCTCCCTCTTCCTGCTTCTATGAGGATGTGCCTCCCCACCCTCCAATTCCCCCACACTTGGCATCCAGCCTTCATGGACCAAGGATCTCTTCTCCCACCTATGCCCGACAGGGCCATCTTCCCTTACATATACAGCTGGAGCCATGGGTCCCTCCCTATGTGCTCCCAGGCTGGTGTTTTAGATCCTGGGAGCTCTGGTTGGTTGGTATTGTTGCTCTCCTCATGGGGCCGCAAACCCTTTCAGCTCCTTCATTCTTCATTCTAACTCCTCCATTGGGAACCCTTTGATCAGTTCAATGGTTAGCTGTGAGCATCTGCCTCTGAATATGTCAGACTCTGGCCAACCTCTAATGACACAGCTATATCAGGCTATCAATGTAATCCACTATATAAACAAACTCAAAGAAAAAAAGCCACATGATCATCTCTCTAGATGCTGAGAAAGCATTTGACAAAATTCAACATCTCTTCATGCTAAAAGTCTTAGAAAGATCAGGAATTCAAGGCTCATACCTAAACATAGTGAAAGCAGTATTCAGCAAACCAGTAGCCAACATCAAACTAAATGGAAAGAAACTTAAAGTAATCCCACTAAGATCAGGGACTAGACAAGGCTGCCCACTCTCGCCTCCCTACCATTCAAATATAGTACTGGAAAGTCCTAGCCAGAGCAATTAGACAACAAAAAGAAGTTAAAGGGATACAAATATGAAAGGAAGAAGTTAAAATATCACTATCGCAGATGATATGATAATATACTTAAGTGACCCCAGAACTTCCACCAGAGAACTCCTAAACCTAATTTAAAAAAAAAAAAAAAAAAAAAACCAACCACTTCAGCAAAGTGGCTGGTTATAAAATCAACTCAAACAAAGCAGTAGCCTTCCTCTATGTGGAAGATAAATAATACAAAATACCTTGGTGTGAATCTAACCAAGCAAGTGAAAGATCTGTATGACAAGAACTTAAAGTCTCTGAAGAAAGAAATACAAGATCTCCGAAGATAGAAAGATCTCCTATGCTCATGGATTGGCAGGACTAATATAGTAAAAATGGCCATCTTGCCAAAAGCAATCAACAGATTCAATGCAATCAATCCCATTAAAATCCCAACTCAATTCTTCATAGAGTTAGAAAGAGAAACTCTCAAATTCATTTGGAATAACAAAAACCCAGGATAGTAAAAACTATTCTCAACAATAAAAGAACTTCTGGAGGAATCACCATCCCTGACCTCTGTACTACAGAGCAATAGTGATAAAAACTGCATGGTATTGGTACAGAGACAGGCAGGAAGATCAATGAAATAGAGTTGAAGACCCAGAAATGAACCCACACACCTATGGCCACTTGATCTTTGACAAAGGAGCTAAAACCGTCCAGTGGAAAAAGGACAGCATTTTCAACAAATGGTGCTGTCTCAACTGGAGGAAAAGACTTCTTCCTGGTTATATAGTTATTATGTTTTCTCATACTCATTTTTCTAGTCTCTGTTAAGCATGAGACTCATCTCTGGCACCTATTCTAATGCTTTACACACTCTCATTAATGGGAGGAAGTTACACACCTACTTTTCTGTGCCAGACCCTATTCACAGGTGTGCTATACTCTCTCCTTCATGAAATACCTTCAAGATACTCTCTCCATGTTGTATGAAAACTACATAGACGCTGGTCAGTGACACACGCTGGATGTTTGTCCCTTTTGGGTTTTACTTTTCACCAGGAGCCTCAAGTCATGTGGTCCCTGAGTAAGACTCTTCCCAGGAACTGTGGCCTTGACAATGTAGAGCCTAAGACCCCATACTTTGTCTTATCAGGAGGCAACTGCTCTTCTAAAGGCCACAATGATAATTTTACCTATTTATTTTTATTTTTACCTTTAAATTAAGAGATCTACCAAAGGGGGTAGGGTTGAACAGTGAGTAGGGTTGAACTGGAGAGTGCTTACAGCTTACAGTAAATCTGGTATTTTTCTGGATGGTCAATAACTAAAGAGGAAACAACTACCTCCATTGCTAGCCTTAGGAAAAATTTCTGCATGAACTAGAGCCTGGGAGATGTTTATTGGCTTCTCAGTGTTACAATGCCCACAGTAACCTGTCCTGTGTAGTCAGGTATGCATGACAAACACACATCCCTCCTGGTTCTGGGTAGTTATCTGCACATGTAGTTCTCAAGATGAGCCAGAAAGCCCTTCATACTGTTGGTTAGAGGGATGCCAAGGGTCCAGACTACCAGGAAAGGAAGGGTAGAAACCATAGGCTTGGGAGAAGAAAGAAAGTTGGACGATGGACTTAGGACATTGAAATATTATTTTTAAAAAGCACTTTGAGTCTGGCTCATTTTCATCTAATCTTAAGCCTTCTTAAAAACAAAACAAAAAACTGTGAAGTTGTGTTGTTGTTGTTGTTGTTGTTGTTGTTTTGGTGTGTCTTTCATTTGTTTTAGTTTTCTTTTGTTTGTTTTGTTTTGTTTTATTTTGTTTTTTTAAGACAGGACTGCAAGCTAGCCTCAGACTTGCTATGTAGTCAATGATGACTTGGAATTCCTGGTCATCCTGTCCCAACCTCCTGCATGCTGGATTATAGGCCTGTCCAGACATTCCCAGGGAATACCCAATTTTTCTAACATCTATCTTTATCTATTATAAGGGTGACCTGAGAAACATTCTGACTACCATCTCTTGGGGTATCAAGCTATGACTCCTTCCTTGAGTTCCCCACTCTCAGAGGTCACACACACTAGTAGGATAAAACCACACGACAAGTCAGGGGTCAGATGAAGTCCCAGGTACATGCTGATGTTCATGACTCAGAAATGGCACTGAAGTTCCTCCTTAAGTTTTGTGAGGTGACACTATGATCATTGAGCGACACTGGGAAAACTGATCCAGTCGCTTGTCTTAGGGGCTCTTCTTCATCTGTGTATCAGCCATTTCTTGGGCAACAAGTATATGACCAGTACTGTTCTTGGGTCTTCAAACATGTCAATAAAGGGAAAAAAGATTCTTGCCCTTGTAGAGCTCACAACCAAGCAAAGAAAGTAATAATGAACAATAAATGATGAACAAAACACACGCACAATGTTATATATATATATATATATATATATATATATATATATATATATATATATGTGGTGTGTGTGTGTGTGTGGTGTGTGTGTGTGTGTGTGTGTGTGTGTATGTGTGGTGTGTGTGTGTGTGTGTGTGTGTGGGTGTGTGTGTGTGTGTGTGTGTGTGTGTGTGTGTGTGTGTGTATTAATTTCATTTTAAATGTGACTTTTTTCACCCTTTCAAACATACATATAACACTTTTATCACCTTTCTCCCATTATCTTCTCTTACCCCCAGTACTGAATCCCTTTTTCTATCACGTTTTCCTCTTACATTTCTGTCTTTTTATTTTGTGGTGCCCACTACATTAGCATTGCTTGCATGACCATAGGTGAGGGATTATTTGCTTGAGCCAGGGTAACTTGCCACTGGAAATAAACAACTAGTAAATATTCCTTCCTCCCCCTACAACTATTAACGGTTGTATAATGTCTATACCTCCTGAAAGAAGAGTGGGTCAGTTTGAGCCCGCCCACATCTATGATGGATTGTTGATGGGCCCTATCTTGTGCAGGCAGCAATGCTGCTCTTTCATGCATGCACCAAGCATATCATGTTCAGAAGATAATGCTTCACAGCGAGTTCCCCATCTTTTGATCCTTACATTCTTTCTACCCTCCCACAATATTCAGGAGACTTGGAAGCGGTGATATAGATGTGTCATTTAGGGATGAACACTTTACAGTCCTTATCCTCAGCACGTTGACCAATTATGAGTCTCTGTGTTAACTATCACCCACTGCCAAAAGGCTTTTCTATCCTAGTCTAAGAGCAGCATTAACCTATGGGTATGTTTCATAAACTTGATAAATTGGCATGTGCTGTTCATTACTTATTGAAAGCAGACTCAAGGAGCAAGGAGGGTGCCCTGGCCCCAGACTCCAGTATGTTTATTTCAAGTGTCTTCTTGCTCTGGAGCAGTCTGGCTCCCTGGTTCTGTGACAGTAAAAAAGGAAAATGGCAAAATAATTCAAAGTAAAACACCATACCTTTGAGAAGAGAAAGGATAAGTCCTTTGAATAAAGACATTGCATGTAGTTGGGGATTATACTGGTTAAGGAAAGTGGCGGTTGGAGGTTCTTCTCCAAGATCCATGACTTCGCTAGCCTCGGAAAGTTGGCCAGGACTCTAGCACCAGGCATAATTTCCTTTTTGTTGAGAGGGTTTTAAGTCCAATTAGAGAGCAGTTGGTTACCATCAAGGTGTATGTACCACTATTGCACCTTATGGTTACTGTGCTATACTAGTCATTTTGTGTTTCACAGGCATAGTAGGGATGATGATGATGATGATGATGATTGTGTATGTGTAAGCATATAAGGTGGTGTGCCTGGGGGGGGTGGTGGTCAGAGGACGATAGTATGACAGTGGTTGTCTCCTTCTCCTAACGTATATTCTGAGCTCAAATCAGACTTTTGTAGCAAGTGCATCACTGAGCCATCTTGACAGCTCTGATTTTCTTTTGTTTCTTAAAGCATATTAAATTTACAGGAAAATAGATTTCCTTCCACCACACTCACTCACACATGAAGCACGCTTGCTTCTGCCCCCTCGTCTTCCTTCCTAGCTCTTCTCTTTTCCTACTTTTCTTCTCTTCTCTAACAGTCCCTTCTCTACTTGTATGTAATTTGTTTGTTTCTATGTTTAGGTCCCACATCGAGCAGAGCCGTCCCATACCTGCCTCTCCAAGTGTGGCCTGCTTTACTTAGCAGGATCATCTCAGCTCCACCCAATGGTGTGGCATGCTAATGACATGCACTTTTCTTCAGTGCTGAGGAAGGCTTTACTTCATTGATGTGTACACCATATTATCTTTATGCATTCACCAGTTGGCTTTGGCTGATTCCACAGTGTGTCTACTGAGAATTGTGCTAGGAAAATATGGATGCCATTTCTAGTATGCTCACTTGGATTTCTTTGGTATACACCAAGTTCCGAGTATGAGCCATGAGGTCCAGTGAAGAGGGGAAATATACCCAGGAGGCAAACTACTTGCTGGATCTTCTTTATGAAGTAACGGTATATGGTTTACGAGATAAACAGAAGCCTACTAGGATTCTATTACACCAAAAAGTGTTTACTCAGAGGTTACAGAGTCTTATGTTATTTTCCTTATCTATAATAATTGCATTGCTACTCTATAGATATGACCATGCTATATATATATGCCAAAAATATTTATCTTAATTTGTATTTTGACACATTTTTGATCTGCTTTTCTAACTCATAAAGATAATTCTTTGTCTAACAAGTATCTGCAGCCAAGGAATATATATTTTGAGGCTGAGCCTAGCATGTTTGTTTTACTGCCCTTTCCCACATCTCTCTTCTTTTGCTAAAAAGGTTTGAGTGTGTGTGTGTGTGTGTGTGTGTGTGTGTGTGTGTACTAGTATTAGTGAAGTGCCAGAAAAGGGCAATAGATCCCTGAGAGCTGGAGTTATAGGTGGTTGTGGGCACCTGATGTGGGTGCCGGGAAGGACCTCAGGTCCTCTGTGTGAGCAACAAGTACTTTAACTACTCTTAAAACACCCTTTCCCCTGATTTTTTCAGTTCATACAAATCAACCCTATACGTGCCCTCTTGTATCTTTCTTTTTTTTAATTTAATATCATATATTATTGTTGTCGTTAGTGGTGGTAGTGGTGTGTGTGTGTATGTGTGTGTGTGTGTGTGTGGTGTGTGTGAGAGAGGGGGATAGGGAGAGAGGGCGGAGGGAGAGGGGGGAGGTAGAGAGAAAGAGAGAGAGAGACAGAAAGAGAGAGAGAGAGAAAGAGAGAGAGAGAGAGAGGCATTGTGTAGTGGTCAGAGGACAAATTTCAAGAGTCAATTACTACCTTCAATGACAAGAGGTAGGATGAAGGATCAAGGTCAGGTGGTCAGATTTGTGCCACAATGCTTTTACCAGCTGAGATATCTCATGGCCTGCCCAGGGGGGTGGCTCTGCATTGTCTGGCCCACCCGAGTCTTCTGCCTGCTGTGGTGATAAAAGCCATGAAACTGATGCTTCTTGAGAGCTTCTCTGAGAAAAAGAACGTGACAGCGATAACGTAAAAGAACTCCTAGGAATGAGATGTTGAACATGTGTTTGTTTGCTTAACAGAATACCAGATCCGTATCCTTTGACTTTACTCTCCTTGAAATAAATAGTTAGAAATAATAATTTTGTGAAATACACAACATGCCAACAAACTAAAAGTAATCTAAGCTTCCGGTAGAAGGTGTATTCTGTTACTCTAGACCACAGCATGTAAACTGCAGCAATTATAGTCTGACAGTAAAATGAATTCCAGTTTATTAGAGTGTACTGTGTGTAGAGCCTATTGGTACACAGTTTTAAGAGTTAAGCTTAGAGTGTTAATCCATCGTTTGAAGTAATGATTATGAAGCACAGTTCATTTTTTTCACAATTGATAAGAAAACCAATCCATTAGCATGCTGTAACTGGCCATTCCAATTGAGATGCCAATTAGACTTCTAGGGAATTTATGAAAATTGGCACCAGACTATATTTAAGGACATGGAAAGAGGACTCTGTCCTGAACATTAAGTGACATCATTAGAAATTGGTCTTTCTGCATATAGTCTGACTTCTTCAGATCCATCCTGTGAATTTCACAATTAAATTAATCTTTCTAAATAGCAATATAATCACATTACTGTTTGGCTTAAAACTCGAGTAACTCCTCATTGTCTAAGGATAGCTAATCCAGTTGATTACAGTAATGGTCCCAGATGGTTTCAAGAATCAGTTACACTGAAACAGCAAACAATAAGCATGAAAATATACATTGTATCCCCAGAAAAGCAGATATTTTATAATTATCTAATGTCTTACATGGAAATGTTTTATATATTACATTAAATGTACCTGTGGAGCCAGAGGATAGCATATGAGAGTCTACCCTTTCCTTCTAGTTGTGGGTTCTGAGGATTAATTAATAGGTCAAGTCTGGTGGAAAGCACCTCTAACCACTGAGCCATCTTGCCAGTCATCTGCTTCATTTTTATGAATAAATTATCCTTATGACTTTAAGTAAAGGGAAAATAAGTCAAACATTTGATTCCATGAAATCTCTGTACATTTGGACAGCATGCCCGAGTTGTTTCGTTATTACTATTTTTCTTGTATTTCTTCAGGATTCCTTTGGAAATAAGCAGGGTTGGACACTTACTTGGGTGTCCAGGGAGGCAGTTTGAAGCGCAGTTTCAAACATATGGCAAAAGCAAAGATGTAAAAGCATTTGGAAACGAATTTTTCCAGTCATAAACATTCTGAGTCACCCTCGGAAAAGTACAAAAGAAGCATTTACAGCTCTCTGGTGGTGATTTTATTTAAGATGGGAAAACGTTAGTAGTCATTTTTCTTGTGCTTTATTTATGATCTTTCCTCCTTTCTATAAAAGAGCATTTTAATGAGACTGTAGCCAAAACTGAAGGAAGGGTTATTTGTAGGTGTGATACTATTCCAACATGTTTTCGCTGTCCAAGTGTTCAATGTCAGGGTAATCGGGACAGTTTTCTTCAGAACTCCTGACAAACTGCATTCTAATTCATAGAACCTTAAACATCTCAAATTGTTCATGTTTTCATAAATTTCATACTGCCTCTCTCTGAAATGAATTGGAGTAAGAAAACATATCCCACATAACCCTGGGAATGACCAGTGTGTAAAGACCCTGCGTGTCTTACTGCGTTTCAGACTACGTGGTGATGGCTTCCTTCAAACCCTGCCAAGGGCCCAGCTGCAGCATCACGAAGCTTAAATGACCCGGCCACCGTGAGGTGACTATTTCTTCATTCAAGCAATATTATTGTACAGATAAGAAAGGATTAGGTTTGAATGGTCATTTTTATTCTCTAGCACTATGTTTTGGGGCAAAGAATCTTTCTGTACATTAATAAAAATTAATAATGTGAGTTTATACACAGATGTATGAATAATTCTCAGATGACCATAGATGCTTTTGAACCCAATGGATACAAAACGCAACCCCTTCACCTAAGGCTCAGGAGAAATGGTGGAAGGAGAGACCCGAAAATTTGTAAGAGCCAGAGGACCAGGCCTCATGCTCCATGATGTGACTTTCTCGACGTGACAGAGAGGTTGCAGCCATAACATCTCAGCAACATGCTTACCCTAAATGCTTCTTTAAAATAACAAGATGAGGGCTGAAGAAATGGCTTTGTTAGCAAACAGCTTGCCTTGCAAGCATAAGGATCTGAGTTCAAATCCCCAGCATCCATGTAAAACCTGGGTGAGATGGCTCACCCATAATCTCGACCCTGAGGAGATGGAGAGAAGATGCCAGCCTGGCTAAGTGCATGCACTGAAAGTTCCCTGAGAGACCCTGTCTCAAGGGTGGAAGGCAATTAAGGAAGATAACCAGGGTGACCTCTGGCCTTTCTCTCTCTCTCTCTCTCTCTCTCTCTCTCTCTCTCTCTCTCTCTCTCTCTCTCTGTTGCATGCACACACTAGTAAAGTGTCAGCCTTTACTGACCATCTGGAAGCTCCTGCCTCATGTACCCCATCAGTGACTCTTAAGTGGAACGTTACCCCAGTTTAAATGTGTCCCTCCAAAGTTCATGTTGAGTACAATCCTCTGTGTGGTAGTACGAAGTAGGCACAGCCTTTCTGGAAGCCCTTAAGTCATCAGGCTCCACATCGTGAATGAGACTGATTCCCTATTAAAGAGTCTCCAGTGTACTGTCTGGCCTTCTGTTTCCTCTGTCATATGAGAAGGTAGCAAGAGGGAAACCAGAGAGTCAGCCATCATTGCACAGAAAACCTGGGGACCTTGATTTTTGAGCTTCTTAACTTCTAAAACCATAAAAAAAGTAACATTACTTGTAAGTTACCCAGTAAAAGTGTTTTTTACAATATCAAAGAAAATACCCATTATGCCTGATATCAGAGGCAAGCAAAAGGAGAGGCAGTCTAAGAACAGCTATTTTTTAAATAGATTTATTTATTTAATTTGTATATATGACTGCTCTATCTGCATGTACACCTACCAGAAGAAGGTATTAGATCCCATTACAGATGGTTGTGGGCCACCATTTTGGTTGCTGAGGACTGGACTCAGGACCTCTGGAAGAACAGACAGTACTCTTAACCACTGAGCCATCTCTCCAGCTCCCAAGAACAACTATTTTGATTGAAGCCAATTGTTGCCCAGTTTATCATGACAGTTTTCCTGTCCCTCCGAGCAGCAATGTGTGTTGGTACTAGCAGCAAATATAAGTTCTTAATTATAGGTTGTTAGTTTTGTTTATGCTAGAACCCTGCTATCTGGAGACTTCTCTGTTGACAGTTATCTGCATGACCCGATTTTTTTCTTTCTTTGTCATAATTTTTCATTTTACTTTAGTATATAAAGTGTTTCATTATGGCATTTCCATGCATCCATATCACCGTAGATTGCTTGTGATTCAAATTATAAAATAAATTCATTGTAAGCTCCCCCACAGCCTCCACCAGCTAGCTGGAACAGTCACTTGCTTTGATTTGTGCAAATGCATTTGATGGTGTTGGCTGAACTGTGTTTAAAACCGATGGAAACTCTTTCCTGCCGAGCTCCCTGCCTTAAGGAATCTGTCTTCAGCTACTCTGGCTAGAGCAAGTTTCCTTGAGGCTCTCAGCACTGGTGGATGGATTTATGGCCACCCCTAGAGTCACTGTTTAAGCAGTTAAATGCTATACAATGTCACAAAAATACAGAAACCAGTGCTACATGGAAACGTTCAGTAGAACAGTTCATTCAGAAAGGGGCGTCCTTTATTTTTGGAGCGCTCCGGCTTCTGTTTCCCTTCCGTATTAATTAAAGTAAACATGCATGTTGACAACGTAAGCTTGTTTCTTCAGACAGTATTTTAGTAGAAAGGTTGTTTTAAATTTGCAGTTTCTTGTCTCAGTCACCTACAACCTGGGCATCGAAAGCGTTTTCCGTGTGAATATGGAAAGTCTTAAGGGATCCCGTTTCCTTATTCCTAACTTTCACGCGTAGCCTCCTTTGAAGCAGCTCCTCCCGAGAATTTAATTGTGTCCAAGAAGGCTTGCCAATTTTCCTCTCCCACCTTTCCTTCCACTGCACAGACGTGTGGTGAGTGGCTCAGCCACTCCGTCTTTAATATGTACATTGTGCCAGGGTGTGAAAATATCTGTGAGTGCCAAGCATCGTCAGAGCTCAAAGCTATTGCTGTCAGGGAAGCCTCATTAAACGAAACTGTAAATCCACCACAGGACTCTGGTTAGTTCTCTCTGCTATATACGTTTCTGCGCCTGGTGTTAGAAAACAGTACTCACAAACTCCTGTGGTGGTTTCCTGCATTCGCACCTGCGTCCAGCAGAACCAGCAACAGTGATGACTTCTAAGAATCTTTCCCTTCATCTTCCCCACAGTGAGGGCATTCCGAGGGAGAGGGCGGTAACGAGGAATGTGTACCCAAGGCGATGTTTCTTCATTTTATCCAGTCTGCTCTCTGGTGTTTGAATCCACTGACCCTATCCTTCTTCCTGTTTCAGCCATTAGCATCTAAGATCTCAGGCTAGACTTTGCCTTTTGTCATAACTACGATACCTCCACAGTCTACGCCACCACAGGCAGGCACCCCTCCAGTAATGGAACCATATACACTCTTAGTAAAAGTTATTATCATGCCACGAACGGAAACCAGCTGCCGGTCTTGGGCACACACTGTTCTTCCCCTCACATATTGAGGACAACGTCTGTCCTTTCCACATGGGCAGATGCACAGAGGAGAAGCTTAACTTCACGTCGTTCTGGAGGTTCGGGTATGTGGTACTTTGGCCGTGCAGCCTTGGGCCTTCACCAACAGAGCGCATCATGGCGGAAGCCTGTGGTAGAGTAGAAATACTCACCTTGCCAAGACAAAAACAACAGGAAAGGAGAAAAGGTTGGAACTGTACAATCCCCTTTAGGGGAAAGCCACAGTGACGTAACACCAGGTCTTTTTCCTAGTGGTTCTGCAGCCTCCCAATAGCACCACCCCGGGGACACAGTCTCTCAATACACGGACCTTGGGGAGACTATATGCCAACGTTCTACTCTTTCCATATCTTTACCCGCAACTCCTCTGAAAACTACCACCCTGTCTTCCTTCATCTTAACAGGAAGTTCTCCAAGAACCAGGGGACCTCTGGAGCCTTTCCCTCCACCTTTGCGTAGGTCCCAGGGGTCAAACTTGAGTTGTCAGACCTGAGCAGCAAGTGCCTTCATCTACTGAGCCATCTCGATGGCCCATTTCAATTTTCCAGTTTAATTTGGAAACTAGATTAAGTTGTTTTCCGAAATAATACTAAATTATGTAGGTTATTTTTTTTCAATTAGATCATCGAAGAACGTGTACCTGATTTATGACCAGCTTAAAATAGGTCTTTCTCTTTATTCCTGTCTTTTGAAGATAATGAAGAAATACATGGAGAAGTTCTTTTGTTTTCTTAAAAGACCAATTCAAGAATTTGCTTATTGCTCTGGTTTCGTAGATGCCAATCCTTAATTAATTAACTATAAATCCTGTCACTTAAAACGTAACGCCTGTCTTTTTTAAGATGGCCCTTTAGATACTGTAAAGTTACAGGGTTGACGTTTGTCCCTCCTGACCGCTCCTTAAATGTTGGAGACTAAAGGGTCATATTTCCTCTTGCTTTTTTCTCTGGGAAGTGTTGTTAAAGAGTGAGAGACACGCCGGGCGGTGGTGGTGCACGCCTTTAATCCCAGCACTTGGGAGGCAGAGGCAGTCGGATTTCTGAGTTCGAGGCCAGCCTGGTCTACAGAGTGAGTTCCAGGACAGCCAGGGCTACACAGAGAAACCCTGTCTCGAAAAAACCAAAAAAAAAAAAAAAAAAAAAAAAAAGAGTGAGAGACAGGTGGTGGAGATGCCGAGGTTTCCGTTGTATCCAAGAAAGTCTTTCTTGGTCACCAGTGATGCTCTTACCGGGGAGGAAAACCATTTTCAAGCCATTTTCCCATATTTGCAAGATTTTTGATTCAGGGTTTCACTATGTAGCCACGAGTAGCCTAAAATTCAATATGTAGACTCGATTAGCTTTGAACTCATGGAGGTCCACCTGCTTCCTGACTGATGGAATTAAGGGTACGTAGCAGCATGTCAGCATTCAATTTGCCAATTAAAAAAAAATGCTTGATTTATTTTCTATTAAGTATTTTATTTATTTAGGTCTCAAATGTTGCTCCCTCCTCGACCCCCTTGAAGAGTTCTTCCCCCATTGCCCCCTCCCCTTTGCCTCTGAGATGATCCCCATCCTGGGGCATCAAGTCTCTAAAGAATTGGTCACATCCTTTCTCACAGAGGCCAGACAAGACAGCCCTCTGCTACACATGTGCTGAGGGGCCTCAGACCATCCCAGGTATGCTCTTTGATTGATGGCTCAGTCTCTGGGAACTCCCAGAGGTCCAGGTTACTTGACACTCTCGGTCTCTCTATGGGGTTGCCATCTCTATGGGGTTGCCATCTCCTTCAGTTCCTTCATTCTTTGCCCAAACTCTTCCATAGGGGTCCCTGACCTCTGTCCAATGCTTGGCTGTATCTGCATCTGTGTCAGTCAGCTGCGGGTAGAGCCTCTCCGAGGATCCTGTCTGCAAGCGCAACATAGCATCAGTAAGAGTGTCAGGGAATGGTGCCAGTTCATGGGATGGATCCCAGATTGGGCTGGTCACTGGATGGCCTTTCCTTCAATCTCTGCTCCATTTTTGTCCATGCATTTCTTTTAGAGGAAGTTTGGGCCGAAAGTTTTGTAGGTGGGTTGGTGTCTCCATCCCTCCCGTGGGGGTCCTGTCTGACTACTGGAGGTGGTCTCTTCAGATTCCATATCCCCACTGTTGGGCATTTTGGCTAAGGTCACCCACACTGAGTCCTGGGAGCCTCCCCTATCCCAGGCCTCTGGGACTTTCTAGAGGTTCCTCCAAACCCCCACCCCTGGCAGCTGAGTATCTCCATTCATTCCCCTGGCACTGGGCCTGGATGCTGTCTCCCTCCATACCTGATCCTGATCCTTTCCCCTCCCCCACTCATCGCTCTCCCTCCATCCCTCCCTCCCTCCTTCCCTCTGCCTCCCAGGATTATTTAGTTCCCCCTTCTAAGTGGTATGTAAGCATCCTCACTTGGGCCTCCCTCTTATTTAACGTCTTTGAGTCTGTGGGGCATATCATGGGTATTCTGTACTTTTGGCTAGTATCCACTTATCAGTGAGTACATACCATGCATGTCCTTCTGGGTCTGAGTTAGCTCGATCATACTATCCAGCTTTTAAAAACATCATGAACGCTGCATGCAAATGGATGGATACTAAATTTAAAGACAAATGTGAATATAAACTTCTACTTATGCAGAACTGCCTCCTAGAGCACCCATTATCGGTTTTGGCTCCCTAACCCTTTGAATATGTAGTTATTTTTTAAAAGCCAATTTTTTCTTATGGATGTTCGGTTATATCCCACTATAAAAATAATAGTTCTGCTATCAGAATTCTTTATTGCACAAAAAAAAAACACTATATTTCTCAATAAAGATACAAGATTTATATGAATTTATATAAAATAGATTTTATATAAAATACAAAATCACTCACTTATACTATGAAACTAGAAACTAAAAAGTCTTGTCTTGAGAAAAGTAGTTTGATGGAGATTAA
Source organism: Mastomys natalensis (assembly GCA_021653895.1). NCBI lineage: Eukaryota > Metazoa > Chordata > Mammalia > Rodentia > Muridae > Mastomys > Mastomys natalensis. Next base: position 198,204 of record JAJTUV010000739.1, read on the forward strand.
TCTTGAATTACCAATCAACATTTTAATTTTAAAAAGGAAAAACTCTACTTCTTTATCCTCCAAAGAGCTCAATTATAAAGCCAACTGGCAAACACTTCAGGACCATAGAATAGTGAGCTATGTGACTATGGAAAACCCTGTGAGGCCAATTTAACATGTGTGCAGACCAGAATGACAGAGCTGCTTGGAACGGGTATAATTTATCTTGACTTGAGCAGAACCATGGTAGGAATTGAAACCATGACCCAAAAAACATAGTCTGGTGTGCTGTGTCAGCCCTTCTTCAGCCAGCTGCTGGTCAGATGGTTCTTACACTTTCTAAACATACCACTTCTTGCCATTATGGGAAGAATATTAGAGACAACTCACAGCCACAATTTGGTGACATACCAAAGAGGGAGGGTGACCATGTTGCAGATCAGGCCACTGTCTACAAAACCAAATACAGCTCACATAGAACCATTTGTGGTCTGTCTACAGGGGCAAAGAAACTGTTGCTGTAGTAACAAACCCAGTATAGAAACATAACCTGCACACACTCTGCACATGCCTTCGCCACCCCCAGAGGCTGCTTCAGGGATGGTAGTGGTCAGGGAGATGTTCTCCCAGGGGAAAAAAAAAGTCATTAAAAACATTATGGACCTGGAAGTCAAATATTATATAGGTTTTGTGTTGAATATAGGTGATTTCCCCCATATTTGGTGGTCATATTGATGGATATTTGATATTTCCTCTGGGAAGAAGACTGGTTTTGGATTAGCTAAAAATAAAAGTAGAATCCATTTTAATTGAACTTAGCAATAAGATTTATGTTTATAAAGCGACCCAAGTATTAATAAAGAAAAGTTCACATTAATAAATTAAAGAGTGAGTGAGTAGCCTGGATAAAGAAGATGGTCATGAGAGGGGACACAAATGGTGATCTATTAGAAATGCATACTATTGTTTGAAGTCAGAAATGAGTCTCATTTACATGAGAAATGCGTTGCAGACAAGGATACAGCGGAGAAATTACTGTCAACTGTGCTGTGAATATTAGTCTTGTATGTAATTTATGAGAAACATGAAACATTTAGAATTCATGAGTCTGAATAAAAATGATGAAGAGTTTGAAACTAGGTGACACAAAGACAGGCTAAGTAGATGTGACCGTCGTCCAGTAGAAGATAAAAGAGGGGGATAACCACAGCCTGCTAACTCGCAAAGGGACAGTATGCAGATGGGGACCAGCTGTCCTCCATCCCGAAATGCGAGATGAGCCAGAGGAAATGGCTCCAACCTTCAGCAACCTTCAGCCTGGGAGATTTGAGTTAGATATGAAGAACAGCTTCCTCGGAACCCGTTGTAAAATACTGAGCAAATTCCTGAGCGACACTGTAGACCGTCCTTCCCTGGTTCTCGTTTGAGAACATCATGTGCTTTGGGAACGAGTGCACTGCAGAGATGCGGAGTAATGAGAAGGGAGAATTCAGTATATGATATAATTCCCGTCGTTATGAGTCAACACACAATTGGTATTTTTCCCCACATGGATTTGCATAGTTGGACTTTTTTGGTTTTTTATTTTTGGGGAAGTCACAGTCCGGTGGTTGGGAATTTTACTGGTACTAATGCGTTTTTATAGAATGTTAAACCGTTATCCTCTACCTCACTTTAAATATTTGTGGCTCATTTTTACTGGTCTTTAAAAGTGGGTCAACTCTGTAAAAACTGCATAGTAAATTAAATGTTGACTCATTCACCATTCAAGAACGCATTTTGCTATTTGATCATCCTATATCTCAATCACAATTTCTCAGAAAACGGATCAGTACTTTTAATCACATTTATATTGGGGGATGGGAAGTGGGTATTGTGCCTATCACAGCACATGTGGGGAGATCAGAAACAACTTGTAGGAGCTGACTCTCTTCTTCACAATGTGGGTCCTAGGGATTGATCATCAGACTTGGTATCAAGTACTTTTACCTCCTGAGTCACCTGACCAACTCTTTATATCAGTATATTATTATATATATTTATAAATATATATTTTCTATATTTCAACTTCCAGTGAAACCAAGGCTTGAATCTGAGTTCTAGCAATAAGGATCATGGTATTTTATATTTACTTGGCATATTATATTAAGCATTTATGTTTTTTTTATAGTTCTCTTGAAAGAAGAGAGAAAACCTAACTATGTTTCTGAGCATAAGAATCTGGCTCCGTGCTTCTGTTCTGATTACGAGAATAAATCCAGGAGATAAACAAGTGCAAGGCTTAGTAGCCATGCTTGTGCGTGCAGTGAAAATTAACATTTAAGATCTGTGTTTGTTACTTTTCTGTTGCTGTCGTAAAATACCATGACCATAGCAACTTGCAGAAGGGAGCGCTTTTGGCTTACAGTGGCAGAGGGATACGAGACTCTAACTCTATCGTGGTGAGAAGCACCAGGCACAGTGATAGGAGCAGGAAGCCAAGAGATCACATCCCATTGGCCAGCATAAAGCCACAAGAGCAAACCGGAAGTGGATGAGACTGTAAACACTCAAGCCTGCCCCACCAATATGCTTCCTCTAGCAAGACTCTGTCTCCCAAAGCTTCTTCCCGAAAGAATACTACTAACTGGGATTCAAGCTTTTCAAAAATCTGAGCTTATCTCAAGCCACCACAAAGTCTGCTTTCTAATTTTCTAAGGAGACATTTATATTGGGTATAGATTTACTATTTTTATCTAATTAGTCCTTACATAATATATAACATAATGGGGGAACTTGCTCACTTAATACGACAACATGATATTTGATATTGAGTATAAGAACTTTCCATACTTGTTACCTTACAATGATATTTAGAACTTTCTAAGTTCCAGCTTGTTGTGTGTGTGTGTGTGTGGTGTGTGTGTGTGTTGTGTGTGTATAGCATATATATATATATCATGTATATACATATATATGTATATATACATATACACACACATTATCATCACAATAAATAAAGGTATTTTGGCCCAAAGTGGTTAGTAGTTGAAGTTAGAGCTACACTTCAGAGACTTTATAGACTGAAGTTTTCCTAGAAATTCTTGTCTCTGGAACACTTTTCTACCCTGAATATATTAGTAATACTTTTTGAGGTACCTAATGACACCTTTGTCATATGTCAATACTGGAGTCAGAATTCATCCATGTCTAGTCTCTGATGTCCACTGCTTTTGAGAGTGTTTATACAGTGAGTGATCAAAGAATATATAATGTTTCTTTCTGGAGTAAAGAGCAGGCATGGTTTCTGCTCCTCATTCCATGTTAAGGCACCTGAAGCTCACAATGCCACTGTGTGACTGTGACATAATCCATTGCAAGCTCACATCCCATCTAACCCACTTTGAGTGGCCCTGTAAGAAACAAGTTTCAAGGAACTGGTACACAATTGCCATTCTCAGTAATGGCTATGACATGGGTGATGAATCATCTTTCCTCTCTGACCCAGGAGTCGATGCCCCTGCCAGGAGCCTTGAAATATGGCCCCTGACTTGTTTACAGAGCAGGTAGGTAAATCTCATACCTTGGCACTTCCTGACACTTCATCCCTCATCTGATTCCATAATAACCGCCTGCTGATACCTGTGCCACACAGACTCATTCAGAGTTGAGCACTACCAACCACACCATGTAGAACAAAAAAGAAGAAACTGTATTAGATTATACATACATGTAACACAAGGAGGATGCAAATGATTTATGGATAACTACTGCAATCTTCTTTGCTACAACTGAGCAAAGGTCAAAATCCATCATTGTAATGTTATTTCTTCGATGTTATATTCTCTTTGCCTTGATTACAATTCACTTGGTTTGAGTTATTCGTTGATCTAGTATTATTGCACATTGATAGATAATGAAATATTTAGACAATGGGCACCTGCTCCAAAATGAGTAAAGCTGAGTGGTGGGAGAATCCTGGAGATGAAGAACCAAAGAGAAGAAAGGGCAGTGACACAGGGAGGACAGTCAACCAACATGAAAATGTATGAAGATGCATTGAGAGACCTGTGAGCTGATGGAATAAGGAATAAGGTGCTGTTACAATGGCTCTGTGCATAAAGGCACCTGCCACCAAGCCCGACGACCTGAGTTCAATTCCAGGGACCCAGAGGGTAGAAGGTGGTACCCACTCCTACAAGGTGTTCTCTGACCTCAACCCATACCCAGTCCTCCAATATTTACACAATAAATTCGAATATACTAAAGATACAAAAAGTAAAATAAATCAATGAAACTGATGGATATAAATGTTAGATTAAATATGCAAGAGAATAATGAACATAATATAACACACTAAAACTGAGCAAAGACTATATTCAGGGAGATATGTGTACATGCAAAGCTATAATAACAAGAAAGGGCATGAAAAATATTATAAACATGAAAAGCAGAATAGTATTTGTACCTTGGTGAAAAGAAAAATAGTATGTTTATACAGCCTTTGGAAATTAGATAATCTGTTTGCTCGACTAGATGTTTACATTAATGTTTATTGCATTAATACTAAATAATAGCTATATAGCTCATAAAAATAATAATCTTTCTACCTTAGTCATAGAAAATTGGTGTAAAATATTAGCTATTTTCACAGCACGTACCACTTTCTTTTTCCTCTTATTTCATTAATAGAAACAAAACAAAGCAAGCCAAGCCTCATCTTGGCACACATCCTCTCCTTGAAGGAACTGGGCTTTGATTTAATTGTTTTCTATCTTTGTTCCTCCTGGAGATCCTTTTCCTGTAGTGATTGTGAAAGTAATCAATACAATAAATAGTGATGGGTGTTCACATTCTAGACTGTACTTCTTTCCCTTCCAACCCAGAGCATCTCTGGGCTAGGGCTAACCTTGAAGCATTTCTGAGTACAATCAGATTCAAGTGCCTACAGAATGCATTAATGAAGTTGTTCCTAAAATGGCTTCTATAGTTTACGTGGGGTGACACTGTAATGATACCAGAAATTCTGATGTTGAAATATGCAATGTTGCAGTGGAAAAGACTGTTGTTGATGTTGTCATTGGTGGATTTCTCTAATTGAAATGTTGATGAGATACATAATGAAGACATTATGAGGATTTAACCTAGTGTACAGTACCTGCCTAGCATACACAAGACACTGCTTTTTTTCAAAGGATATAAAAACATTGAAGATATAGTAACCATAGTAACCTATCTCTATGTCTTATTTTTTCTTTCTCAGAATCTTAGCATTAGCCCATGGGGACTCTCTCCAGATTCTATCAACTACCAATAGCTCCTTAGATAAAAAGTAGAACTCCAGGTCCTTCTTCCCATGCTGGAATTTTTGTCTTCCTTGAGTCATAGTAAATCTTCTGCATAATGTCTCAACTGCTTTGAATTCTTATTTTCAACCGCTGTGCTGTGTCCAGAACACTCTTTCCTTGTGGTCAGCTCTGACAATCACCTCCTAATCTACATTACCCCTGAGTTTTGTTGAGGGGTATAGTATAGGTGTCCTGTTCAGGATGAGCATTCTGACGTCTCTCATTCTTCTACCTTGGTCTGTTAGGGATTTGTGTGTTAATTGCCATCTACTGGGGAGAAAAAAAGGAAGCTTCTCTGATGAAGGCTGACTGATGCATTAATCTACAGGTACAACACTAAGTTGTTAGGAGTCAGACTAGCACTGTGTCCATTTAATAACAATAGCAGGTTCTTCCCTATGGCTGTTTATGTTATGTCCTCTTTTAGCCACAGGTTCTTGACCACAGTAATGATTCCAGGTATGAGTCTGAACTTGTATAGTGGGATTTAAATCCATTGAGAAAGTGGCTGGTTACTTCTGTAAGATTTGTGCCACTGTTACACTGGAGGGCGTGCCTTGCCAAGCCAGTCTTTGTGGTTAGTTGCTTAAGACTTATTTACTTATGTGTCTGTGTGTGTGTGTGCACTTGTGTGTACATGCCAGAAGAGGATGTCAGATTCTTGGAGCTGGAGTTACAAGTTGTTGGAACCCAGCCAAGGTAGATTGTGTGAAGCAAATTTGACTTCTCTGGGAGAGTGGTATATACTCTTAACCTGTGAGCTTTCTCTTCTTTAGTTCTCATGTCTATGTTCTACCCAAGATGTAAATTGGATACAAGTAAGAATTGTGTCTCCAATATTACCTGTTTGAATGTTCTTTTGTACATAATAAATGTTTCTTCTATGAATGAATGAATGGCATGGCTTAGAAATCTACATGAAAAAAACGAAAAAAAAAAAAAACAAAAAAGAAATCTACATGGTATTTTAAAACTTTATAATCAATTGAGATAAACAGAACCAACATCCATTCATATAAAAGATGATATTCTTAGCCTGAAAAATATGAATGCATTTAAACATGATAATAGATCATCTATTACTTCTTACATGATTATAAGACACTAAAATTCAACTATATACTGAGTATGTGTGGGCAGAAGCACCTTTGAATAAATACAAGGGTGTATTGAAATTCGTTTATCTAGAGGTCTGAGATTATTTCCACGTTCTTATTTACTAACAGAAAGTAATTTGCTGTTGTCTGTTCTAAGTAGATATATGGTTAATTAATACATATTGATTGCCAAAGGAGAAGGATCTTTTCAGTTCTCACAAATCCAATGCTTGAGACACTCTCTTCAACACTAAATAATATAAGCCCCACTTGTGTCTGGTCATTGCTCCTGCTCTATAAATAGAAAGGAAGCAGAACATAGCTCCTCACTTCCAACCAATGAAATGGTAGAGTGCAACGGAACCAAGCTGAGCTAGGCAGAACTGCATGTGTCCTTAAATAACAAGCATTGCAATCCAACTATCTCATTTATACAAACGGGGAAAATTGCTCAGACACCAGGAAATTAGAGTGTTGGCATTAGTGTTTCAGAAAAAACATTTTGCCACCTCTATCCTAGTTCAAATGACAGAATATTTGTTGAAGTTGACACGGGAAGCTGTGTTTTTTACTTTTGGAGCTTTAACCTTTGTCTACCTAACTTTTTTTTTTTTTTTTTTTGCTTGAGAACATACTTTGGACTTGTCTGTCTTAGGAGTGTGGTCTGATTACGATTTTATTAACTCCAACAATTCCAACACCTTTAAAGCTGTTTGTCTTTTTGCTAAGTACACTGCACAAATAGATAAGGAGAAAGCAGGCTTAATCTTGTCTAAGACCATGTTTTCCATCAGCAATTGAAAATGCACCATGGTTAATGATAGTTCTATTTTAACTGGAAAACTTTCTGTAAACTTGAATGACTCATCTCACTTTTAGGCTGTATATGAATCTGCCTCCTTATTGACACACTGCAAACTGTGTCCATCTCAGCAAAGCGTGCCGTTTTACACTTGAATTCAAGGCTTTATTTAATACTCTCTGATGGGAAGCCTACCATTTCTAAGTCCAATCTCTATCACAAATACAAAACCAGTTGTCCCTTTAAAATACGAAAACATAGGCGAGGGGAAATACTGGAGGTTAAAAGTTTAAGTGGGGGTTGGGTTGGAGTGATAAGAAAGGGTGGATATGGGTCAAGCAAAACTAAGACTATATATGAAAAATACCTATGGGAATCACTACTTTGAAAAGTAATTAAAAAGTATAACTAGAGCTGGCAAGGTCTGTGTGTACAGGGACTGCTGCCAAGCCTGATGATCTAAGTTTGATCCTAAGGGCCCACATGGTGGAAAGAGAGAACCAACTCCTAAAAGTTGTTCTTGGCATACCTGTGTGTGTGTGTGTGTGTGTGTGGTGTGGTGTGCGTGCATACACACACATACACTAAATAAATATAAATAAATAAATACATAACAAATTTAATATGTATAATTTTTTAAGAAGTTTGAATGAAAAGTACCCCACATGGGTAGGCAATGCTTCACTCAAAACAGGTCACTAAACAAAAGTTTCAGTGTTAGGCAGCAGATAGCTATGAGTTACTGGTGAGGGCGGCCCCTCAAACAACATAGGCTACTGCTTTTGTTCTTAATTGATCTTCATGGTAAGACCCTATTGCTGAAGAGACAACACACATTGGTTACAGCATATGAAGAACTGAAGTTCAAACTGACTTGGAAATATCCACACTGCTAGATAGCTTACAGTGTGGAAGAAGGCCACCTGGGGAGACAAGACATCAAGGTCTTATCCAGCAGTGGATTCTACATACAAGTTGTATCCACTGATGCGGTAATGGGCATGACTTATATAGCGGTCATCAACCACTTTCTGATTAAAGTCTTGCTCTATGAGAGAAATCTGATCAAGAGCCCCCTGCAGAAGTCATAAGTCTTGGGGGATAATATATGGTTTTGTTAATGGACATGTTGTCAAACTACATTCTAAATTTTTTTTATACCCATACACTGCCGTTTTCAACCTTGGTCAGAGAAGCTTCTTCTGCGGTCGGCAGCAGTAAATGGAGAGACTCATAAATTGTCCAAGTGCTGAGAATAAGTCACTGTTGAGTGATCACCCCTAAGTGGGACATCTGTGGTAACCCGCAACAAGGCTCAGGGGACAACACAGGAGGAAGAGTAGAACACAGAGCTAGAATGTGGGAAGGAGCAGAGGGAGACACTGCCTTCTGGGTATGCCGTGACCATTGAACCCACGAACTGGCAGCTGCTGTAGCTACCCGCACGAGACCCCAGTGGCCAGCGTTCCATCTTGAAAGAAATGGAGAAGGTGAGGTTTCACACCACAGCACACCACCTGAGGAGTTACACTCAGCTGCTAGCTGCTACGGAGAAGTCATGTTTCTTTGTAAATGTGGAGCTAGGAGGATGCTGATGCTCTGGTGGATGGCGGCACACCTAGACATGCGCAGACAGCGCGAATTGGACACGGAGTCACAAAAAAATAAAGACACAAAAGTAGGAGGGAAATGTGTTAGGGCACGGGATGGTGGTGATTGGAGGGATTGATTGTAGAAATCATGATGTATGTGTATAAAATGGTCAAAGAATAGGTAAAAATATTTTTTAAATTTTAATTATTTAGTATATGCATATGTGTTTAGGTAAATGCATGTAACGTGTGGGGGAGCCTGTGGAAACAGAAGACGGCCTCAGATTCCGTGAGGATGGAGTTGTAGGCAGTTATTGCCACCTCATGTGGGTGTTAGAAACTGACCTCAGGTCCTCTGCGAGAGCAGCAAGAACTCTTAACTGTTGAGCCATGTCTCCAGCCCCTAAAATTATCTTTAACAAAAATAACATTAATTAGGAACTCTCCTTCAAAAAACCCTCAAAATTACTTTTTAATACATTCTACTTTTTTACCGAAATCGATAGTTTAGAAAAATGTCTAAATCAATTTGAAATATACATTGTAACTTCCCTTTTACACAAGTTGTAACTGAATTTAATTTTGAGCCATTTTGCTTATTTTAGTCTGTGTATTTTAATAAAATAAACGTCCTTAACAGCTTATAATTAAAGAACCTCCCTCAAAAATGTTTCCCTGAAATAGAACATATCTCTAATTAGTTAGTAACAGTACACGGGTTTTCCAGAAAATGGTGGGTTTCCTTATTTGTGCACAAATATCATCGTTAACAAGGAAACTTCAGAAAAATTTTAACTGGGGTCACTGTGCCAAATTCCTGAGGATCCCAGAGCTCTGTCTGCAGAGATAAGCTTGCTGAACTGAACATTTATGGGGTCATTCAATGGTTTAGGTTTAGATTCTCGGCCTTCTACTCAAATAACAAAATTGCAGCAATATCTCTCTTCCTCCACTAATTAAATGCAAAGTAAAGAGCACTTCCCAGGGTGAGCCTCCTAGAGTGAGACAGAGGTTGGTGCTACACTGCTCTCAGGACTAACTGGGGAATCATTTGTCTTTATAATCTACTTGCAGACTTAGCTTCTATTGGAAGATAGTCATTCTACCGGATCATCCCACCCCAGCACAGTTTCAGCATTTCCCGAGAGAACGCCTCACTTACCACACAATCCTATTCAAGTCCTGTGGTTTTAACCCATTTTCATCCCCTTTATTTAAAGGTTCATACTTTAAAGATTTTATGTCTGTGGGTATTTTGCCTGCAGGTATGTAAGAGCATCACATGTATGTGGTCCTGAGAAGCCAGAAGAGGGCATAAGAAGCTGGAGCTCTAGAAAGTTGTGAGCCCTCATGTGGACACTGGAAACCAAGCCAGGTTCCCGGGAAGAGCAGCCCTGCTCTTTACCACGAAACCATCTCTCCAGGACCATCTAAATGTGTTTTTATTACATTATAACCTATAACAAGGTTACACTCATCTTTATAAACTCACTGTAAGCTAAGAATGTTAGAAACCAAAAACGCATTTGATATACCTAACCTAATGGGTATCTTACTTAAAGAGTTAATACTAGCCATGTTGTTGTGTGCAAAAATGATTAGCCTCACCCTCAAAAAAATTAAACCGGGCACGGTACTTATGTCTTTAATGGCAGTACTTGGGAGACAGAGGCAGGCAGGTCTCATGAGTTGGAGATTAGACTGGTCTACATAGACAGTTCCAGGCCAGCCAGGGCTACATAGTGAGATCTCATCTCAAACAAAATAATAATAATGTAAATTGTTAGAGAGAAATTGCTTTAGCAAATTGTCTATGCAATGCCAATTAAGTACCTGGTATTGTCTAAAGTTTGGAAGAGTTTAGAAAACATGATACAGCTTTTGGTCTGGAGTATCTTACAGTGAAGGTGTTCAAGCTGTGCTCAGACCCAAGTGACAACTATCCGACAAATAGCTGTTACAGCTAGCTTTTGCTGCAAAATAAATCCTTCAAACTTTGTGACCTAAGATAACCATCTACCTTACCTAGCCACTCCGAGGTGACAGTGTCAGTTGGGTGATTTTTCTTTTGGTCTGGCTCAGACATGTAGCTCCAATTTGATTGCTGGGGTGGGGGTGGTGTAGAGTCTACGAGAGGCACATTTACTTCTCTGGTGGCTGGTGCTTGCTGTGAGTTGGTGTTGGCCCTGGGTGGAGAACAGTTATTAATGGTCTAATCATCTCCATCAGTATATGCTACACTTTATGTGGTCCTGCAAGATTTCAGCTAGCAAGAGAAAGTGAGCCCTGGTGCGTTTACAGATCTCTTTACGACGCTCTCCAAGTCTCTCTCTTTTTTTCCTCCCATTTTATGTGCTTGTCGACTCTTTGGCCAAGTCTGAAGTCACTGTGGAAGGGTTTATGCAAAGGCATAAACAAGGTATTCTAGAAAGCATGCATACAGGGGGCACTGGAGTGACATTCCACGGAAACATTATAAAGTGTCATGAGAGTGACAGTGGTGAGCAGTAAGTTCTTGAGACAAAATTGTCCTGGTGATAATGGCTTAGGAAGAACCTCAGGACACTACAGTTTGTCATCACTGTCAGAGAAAGGACTAAAGGGCCTGCATCTGTGGCGTGTCTTGTCAGTCTGTGGCTTTCTTTCACAGTATCTTCCTCATTTGCCCGTCCTTAACCCTCCTCTCCAAAGATTCGTTCTTTTGTACATCATAGTCTGGCATATGTTTGAGAAGCGCTGTTCTGACATCATCGGTATCTTAAAAGCAATTACATTCATTTGCCAGGTGTTTCTCATAAGCACCCGCATTTCCCACCTCGGAACATCCCATGGTGCCTCAGCATCATTGAATCTGATGACCAGCACTGTGCACAGTATCTCCCTCCCCTACACCACAGCAGGTCAGCTTTGATATGAGCTCCAGAGTTTCACCAGCAAAGCCAGTTCCACATTTGTTCATCTTCCTGTGATATCACTGGTCAGTTTATTCCACAGCCCAACTGAACTCATTAGTAATTGTATGGTGACGTTCAAAGTCAGGCAGTCCTCAAAATGGGTTACTTGTAAATATTTTTATGCCACTTTAAAAACTATCATTTATTCCTATTAAAATTTAAAATCCTCACTCTGGACTCAAGTAATGTTTAAAATCTTCAATAGGAGCTTGCTTTAGTATTATTGGCTGCCTGTGTGCGGTTCTATGGTACTCCGCCACACAGTGTCAGGTCAGTTTGCTCCTTCCCTCGTGTGACAAGACGCCACTGAGTATGGCTCCAGAATTCGTCAACTGCCCTTTCTACTTGTTATGTAAACTTGATCTGTAAAGAGCAAGGAATCTGAGTCAGGAGATATAAATTCACTAGAAGTTAAGACATTTTCTGGACACTCCTGTTGTGAAAAGATGATTGTAGTAAATATGACAGCCCAGAGACAGATATTCCTGCATGGCCCCTTAGAATGAATGACAACTGTCAGTGAGGGCTTGACATCCCTCAAGCAAGGAAATCCACACACAAAGCAAGTGTCAGTGTGGCTCAGACAAGGCCTCCTCCCTCATTTCCACCCTCCCTTGTCAGAAGTTATACAGTTTTACTGGACATCATGGGTCCTTTAAAACTATAATTTTCTTTCAAACAGTTTTCTAAATACTGAAAATCATTTCATCTGTTTGACCTTGTCCTAGTTAGGGTTACTATTGTCATGATGAAACACCATGATCAAAGAGTAAGTTGAGGAGGAAAGGGTTTATTTGGCTCTTGCTTCCATATTGTAATTCATCACTGAAGTCAGGACAGGAACTCAAACATGGCAAGAACCTGGGGCACTATCTCATCCCAAGATCTGAGCTTGGTCACATCTTCAACGTCCGCAGTAATCCAACTAAACCAAAAATGGCTGGCTCCAAATCCAGTAGTTTCTCAGTCCATGAGACTAGATGTCTCGGCTGGTCTTCGGTGTACGCTCGGATCCTGAAGTAGGCCAAATGCCTTCGAAGGAATGGACTTTGCTCATGAGGCAAGACAAAGCTTCCTTCTTCTGTGTCCGTAAGTAAACTTCCAGCAGAGGGCGTGGACCAGATTAGATCTGGATTTAAGATGTGTCTTTCTACCCCAAAAATCCAAATTAGAAGTAGATTTCATACTTTAAGCAGAAATCCCTCAGAGGCCTGCCCTCCAGTTTGGAGTTTTAGTTAATCCCAGATATAGTCAAGATGGCAGCCAAGAATCGTTATCATTATATAAGATCAAAGCGCTTTTGTTTTGGAGACAACATGTACATATCCTGAGGCCTAAATAGTAAAAAAACTTCCCACAAATTTCATGATCATACACTACTATCTCCTATGTTAAAAGATTTTTAGGTGTAAGAAATCTCTTACTATTTTTCACATTTTGTTAAACATAAATCCTTATGGCACAAGCATAAACAAACCCTAATGCAGATAATCCCTGGTTGTGATTGGTCAATGTAGTCATTTTTTTTTCAATTTTGCAATGATGATGTGATAGTATATACTTTTTAGATAATATATACTTTTTAGGTGATGTGGTGTGCACACTTTTTTAGAAACCATACTCCCACTTTGTAAACGTTGCTGATGACGTTGTGATGTTGCTGCTTTTTGTCTGAGGCAGGATCTTGCTAGAACTTGTTCTGTTATCTAGGTTGCCCTCAAACTCATGGTTCTTCTATCTTAACTCCCGTAGTGCTGAGCAGACCTGTATTATCACTGTGGGCTGTGCTTGGAATTGAGAATTCGGATACTCTCAATGCCGAGCAGTTGCAATAAGCTGTAGCCCCCAGTCAGCTCATGGTCCCAAAGACACTGTGACACTCTTCAGTGTGGTGTTAAGCTATTGCCTTCAGATGTCCAATGTCAGATATGTTAAATGCATTTTTAGACTTTCAATGTTTTCAGTTTACAGTGAGTTTTATAAGGGTGGATATAACCCCGTTACGTGGTGGACAACGATCTGTCTTTAAACAAAGCGGGTGGAAATGTGTTATGTAAAGACAGGACTGACAACATTCAGCAAAGTGGCTGCATACAACATTAACACGCAAAAAAATCAGTAGCCTCCCTACACACAAATGACAGACGGAGAAAGAACTCGGGAAAAAGTACTTTTCATAACAGCCTCAAACAGACAGCAAACTGTTTAAGAGCGATATTCTAAAGCAAGGGACCTTCCCGGGGAACTGTCAGAAGCCGAACTGGAGAAGGCACCACTAGGGGGCGGTATGCCTCTCACCGGCAGTAACCGGTTTCACCTCTGGCAAATTTCCGGTACCTCTAGCGGTTTTGGAATGTTTCTTCCTACTAATACTTGAGCCTTCATCTTTTTCTCCAGCAGAAAATGTCTGCTGTGTGTAGTATCATTAACCTTGCAAACTCAGGGATTTAGAGAGGTAACTCCCAAGTGAGCTTGGTTGAACTTTTAGAATTCATTATACTTTATTAGTTGTCAAATAACTAAGAAAGGTGCCACCTACGATTTGTAAGGGAAATGATGTCCGGCACAAAGCGCTATGTTTACAAGTAAAAGTAAACACGTGGGCTGGCAAAGCTAGACCTCTACAAGCGAACTTTGCCCTTCATCTTAAACAGGCAGCTGCAATGAGAGCCCCTTTGCCCAAAATAGCTCTTCGTCAGCCTGTCACTCAACCTGCAATCTATCAGGCAGTTCTTCCTAGGCTTTTCAGGTGAGGGCTCCTACAAGTCAAGACTCACAGACCCTGACCCTTCCTGATCATTCTTGGATTCTAAAGAGACATAATATAAAAATGTGTAACATCTAAAATATACTGTTTAAAATACTATCATTCAAAAATCTATACAACTTCAGGTGTGTTGAAAAGGTGCAAATCACTTACTTAGTGAACAGTAAGGTTCTTTTTTAAAACAGGACCATGAACCACAGAGGTAAATATATAACCTTACTGCTACAGTACAAGTTCTGGGGTCTGTAAGAAGACAATCATTACCTTATGGATATATCACATTTGACATGGAAACATCTTCCCTTTTGGATAAATCTCTTTTGAAAACTCACCAACTCTCAGAAATGTTAAATTGTGTACCTGTCTGGCCTGTAGTTAAGAAAGGCCAGAGTTCTTTTCCTGTCGTTCATTTTATTAGTACACGTGATATAATTTGCTTGTAGCTGCCTACACATGAATTTTTTTTTCTCCTGAAGGCAGAAAAAAAAGGTTAAAGATCTTTTAAATATCAGTGGAAATTTGATCTCTCAAAGATGTCACCATCAAGCAGTGTATCTGCTTGACCTGAACATGGTTCTCTGGTGTCCTACTAAAGTACATAACAGGCATTCTTAGCTCAGGTTTCCTGCAGGGTTTGACATCATAAGATTAACTACCTCCTGGCACTACTAAAGGGATACCTGGCATCATGGAGCAGTGAGGAAGGCCAAGATTCCGAGCTTGTGTTAGTGGAGGGTGAGGCTCTGCCACTCAGTTTTGGGAAAAGTCAAAGTGCAGAAACTTCCTATACACTCTGCTCCTGAGTCCCTGTGACCTGTATCAACTAGGGGACAAAACAGTTCAATTAAGTAAAGTACTCAGCTCAGTGAATTTCAAGATAAGGCTCAAAAAGTAAGAAAGACCACATCCAGTGCAATCTAAGAAAACAAACCTCAAAGGTAACTTTCAATTGAACACCAATTAAAATGTTGTCTTACAATGCAGAGAAACTCAATTAATTACACATTCTTAGCATCCAAGGTTATTTTATTGCAAAGTAGAAATGAGAAATGATTCGTTTTGCTCTTGTCAAATGTAGAAGAGAGGGAGAAGGTTGTCAGTGAGTTATCAGCCACCCTAACAGTACAGGGTCCTCTCAAACATCATCTCTCACGTCTTTCACATGGACAGACAATTTTGGATCATATTTACATCTGTGGCCCTTTGACTTCAGTAGACACAATTCTCTGGATTTGTGTTTCCTAGGCAGAGAAACGCTAATTTGGCTAATCTCTTTCAAGGTCCTCGAATAGGTAGGTGATTTGTGCATAATTATACCATTAGCTCAGGTTAGCCACACTGTAAAAATCTAAACAAGCTAAACTACAAGCGTCTTCCAGGTTTGTCCCCATATAACTTTCCCTGTCACAAAATTATAGATGACGGTACATTGAAATGAAATCATCGATAGGAAATTCCTCTGGTCATTCAGGGAACTTTATCTTCAGGCAAAATTATCTGCTAAATGTGATTACATTCCTACACTCCATCTGGAAACTCAGGAAGGTGATTAGGAAAGTTAAAAATAGAATGAATACAAGTGGTTTGATGTCAGTCTTCAGACTTAAATAATGTTTAGCAGGTGTCAAACCAAGGCCTGCTTCTGTCTGATATTTTCATTGGTGACCTAGAAAAGGACCTGGCAATCTACAGTGGCAAAGTCTCAAAAGAATATGATATTGTAAACGCCTCTCTGTGTCCAGCCCACAATGTCTATTCTAATTTCTTCTCCCACAACCAAACTTCAGCTCATTCCCACAGCTCAACAGATTTCATCTCAGAGTTGGTAACTCTGTTAATGACCATTAAGCTGAATAACTAATGTAATTGCTCTTCCAGATGTCCTAGAGAGTCTAGATTTTTTTTAAGTGCGGTTATTGAAAAGAATCCATTTAATGGGTACAAATAAGTATCTTGAATTGCTTATCACCTAGTCTATTGTCTTTGAAATGGTAGCATATTTGAAACTATAGCATTCTTTCTGAACTAAACGATTGAACCCTTATCAATATTATTTAAGCAGCCATAAAATAATTGATTAATTAGCATCTGACAGTACATGCAGGGAAACAATTGGCTTTCTGGTTTAATATGTGAATATGTTGTTGTTTGGAGATAGAGACTAATATTTGATCAAAACCCCTCAGAGCTCATTCTAAATATATCTTTACATACATGTGATATATGTTTTTTATTCTCTACAGTGGAGCTTGAAGAAGAGAAGACTGGACTAGCTTTGGTCCCACGAAACAGAGAACAGGTCATTCCATGAGGATCACTCAGACCTAACAATGACTCTGACAGTAACAAAAAATGCCTCCTGTAATTTGGAAATTTGAAAAGGGATATTTTAACCATATATAGTACAGGCTTGATGAATCTAAAATTATTTTCTAAATAAAAGAGCAACGCCAACTGGAGAATAAACCCATAGGGCACACTTAAGAGTAACCACAAATATCTGAGAGGTCGAGAGAGCAGACTGCCTCTTGCAGACTTTGCTGTTAAAAATATTCCAGTGATGTATTTTTGTAGCAAGCCAAGGAAAATGTCCATAAATAGCCCTAGGAAGACCGGCCAGGAACTCAAGTTGCCAGTGAAAATATTAAATTCACCATCATTAGAAATATTTCAAATTCAGTTAGTATTTTAAAGGGGAAAAATATGGAGACACTGAACCATGGTGATATTGAAGTGTGGAGGGAAATTCCTGCTTTCATTCATTCTTCTTTCCGTTTTCACATCCTATGTACCTTCCTTCACCCAGAGTTTAGTTTTTATTTATCATGCTGCTTATATTGTTATCTGTTCTCTTCTCTCTCTCTTCTCTCTCTCTCTCTCTCTCTCTCTCTCTCTCTTTCTTTTTCTGTGTGTGTCTGTGTGTGTCTGTGTGTCTGTGTATCTGAGCGTGTGTATATCTGTGTATAGTTCTATCAACTTTCCCTCTGAATTCCAAGTCATCTCTCAACAGTCAACTCCTTTACTCCTTTTATGGAAAAACAATCCATATGGGTGGGGTGGGTGTGAGGTCACAAGAGGAAATGTCCACTTCGTGACACAGGATCTGTATCAATAAGAAGCCCTTCATCCTGATAGACACTTCCTTGGGTGTTAACCACAGGCACTCAACCGTAAACTAGAACTTGGCAGCTGTAGACTCTAATCTACCTTCAGGTTTGTGGAGTTTCACAATTTTTTTTCCCTTGAGTTAATGCAATCCCACCACGGAGCCCAGATCTGTGAATAGCACACAGCCAGAGTCCATATAAGGAATAGGATACTTGGCCCCTGGCAGTTGAGGAATGCCGGGCTCTTCTGAGCACACAGCAGCCATGATGATGAGGCAGAGGCTTGCAGCCAATCTCTGAGGGCTTTCTCCCACACTAGATTGAGAAAGAGGGCTTAACAGAAACTGAGATGGTAGCCAGGGACACTTCAGAAAGATAGCCTATGAGTGATACCTTCTAATTTCTTCAGAACAATAAATGTGTATTCGATTGTAAACCCAATTAATTGGATGTAATTTAACTGGTTATACACTTAATCTGTAAAGCTTCCTACATCAAAGGCTTGTGTGTTGCCGCTTCTTCCTCTGATGACTTTACGAGCCATTTAAGATCTCCTTTTACTCCCGCAACAGAGAAGAAAGCAACAGAAAGGGTGGAGAGCGGGACCACAGCTGAATCTCTTTCCAGACTTTCCCATTGTGGAGGGGATCTATGTCTGTGTTGTCTTCAGACGTGAACAGTAGTCTTCTTTGTCTTATCCTTGTATTTAATGTAAAAAAATATTTTAACACATTAAACATATAAGTTCTCTGATATTTTTTTAAAGGTTTATTTATTTATCTATTATATGTAAGTACACAGTAGCTGTCTTTAGACACCCATAAGAGGGCATCAAATCTCATTACTGATGGTTGTGAAGCACCATGTGGTTGCTGGGATTTGAACTCATGACCTTTGAGAAGAGCAGTCAGTCAGTGCTCTTAACTGTTGAGCCATCTCTCCAGCCCTGATATTTCTACTCTCACGAGTCTTTACCAGTTAAACAGTGGAAAGAACCTCAGCTGACAACTTTAAAGCACACGAAAAGAGGGGCAGATACCAAACAACAACAACATTCCGGCTTGCTTTTTTTCTTTTCTTTTTTTTTTTTTTATCTTACTCTGCCACTGAAAGTAACAAAAGGTCTTCAGTCAGCGAACGCTGTTTTCCTGTTTTCCTCCTTCAATGAGACTCCAAATTCTACGGAGAATTTCGAAGGGAGCAGAGAGTCAGTGTGAGCACGCAAAGGGGAGGCTGTCATGATTTTCAGACCACGATTTCCCCAAACCTCTGAGCTTCAGAAACATCTCTAGGTCGTGCAGAGGTGTGCAGGATAACCAGAGGTAGATTTAATCTGTCCCTCATTTATTCTTTAACTTAATAAGACTGAGATTCAGGACATGGAAAATTATCCTGGTTCAGAAGGTTGGTTGTGACTGCTGACCATTCGTATGTGATGGTATTTGCTAACTAGGAGTGAAAGGAAAAGTTACTGCTCTGAGCTCAGGAGAACGTTTTGGTCTCATGGCAAGGGGCATATGGACTCTTCAGTGTAGCCCACCAGCATTTGTGTGCCTGGAACAAGCGTACCTAAGGCTAATAAAGCCCTCTGGGATTTTAATTTCCAAAACATTCTAGTGCATAAACTTATGTGAACTACAGGCGATTAGAAGGTGGCATTAACAGGTATGAAACAATGACCGTTGTTTCTCACACAAAATGCTCAGCAGACAAACTGGGAATGAGCTGAGAGCTATCATTTCACAACTTCAGGACTTCCACAATAGTCTGGGTCCCCAAAGGCTTCCTCTTGTTCTGCCCTCTGACTAATCCACCCACACAAAATCTTTCCTGTTTACACTGTAAAAGAATGGTATTTATAGACCTGTCCTCCTTAGCAAATGAGCCCCACATAAAGCCTTCACAGTAGCATACACAATACCTTTTATTTGAAAACCTTTGAAAGTAGCTATCCCCACACATAGTGCAAGAGAGAAAAAAAAAAAAAAAAAAAAAAGTTAAACCCAGACACTTGGCTGCTATAAACATATTTATTTACATCAAGTGTGCTGGAACCTGAGTAAGGATCCAAATTCTTGAGGATGGTACACTAACTCCCAGCCTTCTAACCCACGGAGTGGATACCAAGACTTCAGGAGCCCCAAGCCTTGTTCGTTTTGTCTTGCAGAGTTGATCGTCCCTATGACTTAGATCTCAGAACGTCGCTGAAGACATTGTTAAACACAAGCAGGAGTTTATTTCTGATTTCTTGACAAAAAATAAACATCTCCTAACACAGTAGGTGAAGCTCCTCTGCCATTTCCCTTAGATAAACAAACTGCCTACAGCTGAGATGTCCAGAAACATCTTTAATGGCTCCTAACCTGTCAAAGGTCAACCGGCTTGGGTTTGTTTTACTTTCTTCCCTCTGTGGGAATTTTCTAAATCACTGTTATCTTTTTAAAAGAAGATTCCGTGTAGTGTTCCATACATTGGGAACTGTTGGGGCTTCTGTTCTGCTGCATGGTGTTTCACTCTGCTCTTCTGGGGGACAGATGCTCACCGCATGGTTTCCGCGAACACTTGAGTGAAGGACATTTGAATGAATCTGCTGGTGTTGTTCTTCCATCTCCAGCACATCCCAAGTTCTGCAAGATGTGAGGAAGGCTGAGTCCACATCCCAGGAGCAAGCGTGGGCGTCGTTGTTCCGTGTTAATTTCTGCCTGATCCTCACTCTCCGTCAACACACTTGGCAGCCATGCCTCTGCCTTGCTAGTATCTGTTATAAAATTTCAAAGCTCCTGCCAACCGCTCAAAGCTACGCTTTGCCTCTGTTGCTTTTGTGGTTACTAGGGCTGGAGTGGGAAGCTCTGCTTACTTATAGGCACCTCTGTGGTCACACCAGCTTCCCTGCAGAGGCTTTTACAAGTCCTTGTAATTCACCCCTTCGCATAATCCTTTGCCCTTAAGCTTCTCTCCCCTTTAATCATTCCATAAGAAAGCAATCATAGCTGTAAGCCGCAGTTAACAATAAATGTAAGGTATCATTACTATACGATTTGTCTAAGTAATTTAAACTTTGTTCACATTCTTTGACACCCAATAATCCAGGACAGAGTAGCAAAGTCAGGTCTGGGTTCTTGGCTCCCAGCTCTCTGCTGCTGCCTGAAAGGAATCATCTCATGAGGAAATTACCCCTGTGGGCACACCAGTGAAAACTCACTCAATGACACAGATGGGTGACTGCACTGGGTAGGGGAACCGAGCTCTCTAAATCTGCTCAAAGAAGTCAGGGTGTCCAAACAAACAAGAGAGGCAGAAACTTTGAACTCTTAGGTTTCAGCAAAATCAGATTGGATAGCGGGCAGTGGTGGCCCACGCCTTTAATCCCAGCACTTGGGAAGCAGAGGCAGGCAGATTTCTGAGTTCGAGGCCAGCTTGGTCTACAGAGTGGTGAGTTCCAGGAACCCAGCTTACTCGTGAAACCCTGTTCTCTGAAAAACTCAAAATAGAAAAAAAAAAACCCACTCCAGTTCGATAGATAGATATCCTATGTACAAAAAAAAAAAATCAACTTACCACACACACACTGACATACACACATGTGACACACACAGACACAATATGCACGCACACAACACCACGAATATGTGCACACACATATGCATGGATCACCTTGAATGGAGTTATCTGCCCCGCCTCCTTCCCTCCCCTTTCTCTTCTTTCTCTCTCCCCTGACCCCATTGTTTATTCAGTCCTTACTTTGAATAACGGGGCCTCAAGTCCAATTTACAGAGAGGAAGAAAAGCCTAGACCCCTCCCATACAACACAAGATGCCTTTCTTCAGTCTACATTAACTTTATTGCGATGGTTCGGGAAAGTTCTTTGAAGGGGGGGTATCTTTCTTTCATTGTGTTTTTCTTTTTAGTTGTGTAGTGATGGGGATGGAACCTTGCAAGTGCCTCTACACAGAGTTTATTGGGGTTCTCTTACTTTTTTGTTTTTCCTTGATGGCAGACACATTCCAGTGATATAAAGATGTAGATCAATAATCACATATGGTACATTTGTATTTGGCTCTGTTCAAATGGTCTAGATTACTTTTCGTTTGGACATTGATCACTTATTAGATAAAGAAAACCCTTAGGGGAAGTGAAGAGCTGTGGGCTCTTGGGAACATCAAAGTCAGTGTATACATGAATATGTGTAAACACATGTGAATGTAAACACATGTAAACATGAATACATGAATCGGTAATTTCATGAAAAATCTTATAGCATTAGTACTCGGGAGGCAGCCTAGTCTACAGAGCAAGTTCCAGGCCAGTCAGGGCTATGTGGTGAGACAGTCTCTCAAAATAAATACATAAGTAAGCAAGTAAATAAATAAATAAATAAATCTTATTCCAATGACTTTTATATAGAGTATTAATTTGGGGACTCTAATCTACACACTCCCACATTCCTTTAGGTGCTTTGCATGTAAACAGCTCAATTATTCTTCAAAATGCTAATTGAACTATGAGATGACAACTATTATTATCTATGTATTCATAATTTACTAATCAACTATTAAGCAGTAGTAAGGTTCCAGGTTCAAACCCTAGCACTCCTGTGCCCTGCCCTGCTCCAGCCCAATTGAAAGAGCCTTGTCCTCCTTGGTGAATTCGCAGCATTTAGCTAGCCACTTTTCTACAGTCTCCATGGAGTCAGCGCCATTGTCCTCAGCAAAGTGACCACTCTCAGACTCCCCATGAAGCTCAGGGTCTTCAGGGTGAGGACTGAAAGACAGGTGAAGGACTACATCTTCATCACCCCAGCACTCGGAAGCAAAAGGATCAAGTTGGCACAAGAGGATCAATGCCTCAAGACTAGCCTAGGCTGCATAGTGAGGCCCTATCTCAAAAGCACAAACAAGACCCAAACAAACACGCAGCAGAAGACCAAGAAGCTCCTCTGGTATTGTTCCAGAGCCACTATTAAAACAAAGGTGTAAATTCGGGAAACACTTAGAGATACTGACAAGTGAGTGAAGGAAATTATTCCAGGGCCAGGCCTTATCCAGCACTGGTTACTAGAGTAACAGAAAGCAAACATACAGCACTCACTGGCCTCTAGAAGTCCCTGTCCCACACAGCCAAGGGGTCCAATGTTATTGATCTGCATGACCTTACTGGTCAAAGATTACTCTCAATGGTTCTTCCAAGAAACATAAAGAGCCCTATCTCCCCCCACCACACACCCCACAAGCTGGCTCTCAATCACGATGGCTGTCAGTAAGGAAAGGGAGTAGACTGGTCACATGCATGTTTACTTTATGCTTGAATAAAACAATGAAACCTGAATGAGTGTGTGTGCCAGGGAGAACCATCAGAAACATACACTACACACTACCCTATCCAAGGTTACCTTGGGAGTAAGTTAGGGAGACAGGATTCCAACACAGGCAGCTTGGCGCCTCAGCCCAAGGTGGAATGTCACTACTGCACCTTTAATACAGACAACGCTTGGATGGAGAAAGTGGAGCCAACAATCCTAGCCATTATGGGCCAGTGGATGCTTATATATTCAGTCTAACATTATTCTGGGTGTTTTGTGAGGGTGTTTTACTTGAAAATGACATTTAAATTGATAGATTAAGTAAAGCAGACTGTCTCCTTGGTGTGAGAGGGCCTAATCCAGTCTGTCAAGGGCCTGCAGGGAACAGAGGGCTGATCCTTCACCTAGCAACAGAATTCCTTTGGCCTGACTGTCTCCACACTGAGATAGAAGCTCTGCCTGGCTCTCTGCTCCGGCCTGCCAGCTGCTGGACTAGAATTGCACATCAGCTTTCTGGAAACCAAGCCTTCAGATTATACTTGGGACACACCATCAACTCTATTGGGTTCAAGCTTGTCATGTCCCCCTGAGCCTTTGGGATTTGCCAGCTTCTATAAACTACGGAACCTACCCTTATAACCATCTCTTTCGGTTGATGTTTGTTTTAATTTATTTCCTTTGCTTTGATAAACTATTTTGAGGGGAAAAATACTTAGAGGAGGAAGGCTTTACTTTAGCCACAATTCCAGGTTACAGTCTATCGTGGCAGGGAAGCACAGTGGTAGGGCTTGAGAGAGCTAGTCACTTCATAGATGCAGTCAGGTTCTATATGCAGAAGGCGACAAATGTGAACCTCCCAATGCTCAGCTTCTTGTCTCCGTTTTATTCGCTCCAGATTCCAGTCCATGAAATGGCACCAGCATTCACGGTGGGACTTCCACCTCATTGGCCCAGATAAAAATGTTCTCACAGATATGACCACAGGCCAGCCTAATCTAGACCATTCCTCAATGACATTCTTCCCAGGTGACTCTAAATTGCCCAGGTTGACAAGGATAACTAGTTGTTACAAGAAATAGACCCAGATGCTTCCATTTCTATGAAGAACCCTTATGAACACAAAACTCCATCTGCGTACACCATGGAGAATGATGGTTCTCTACTGAGATTCTTGGAGTTGACCAAAAGGAAAATTAATATTTCACCGTTATCCTTTCAAAATGTAAAAACATACTACCCTGTGTTATAACTTACAATTCTGGAAATTTTTTAGATATTCATATAAAAATTGTTTGAAATTTTTTCAACCTAAATGCGTAAAGTTCAGCTATCCCATTTATATCTCGATTTAGTCACTAACAAACACTCTAGAAATAAACTATAAATAACACTCTGCTGTGGCCTATGAAAGTCTGTTAAAATGTGGGAATAATTGGGGTTTTGGTTGTCATCCTTCTTAAACATTATTTACTTATTTGTAGAAAAGGGAGCAGAGGGAAAGAAAGAGGGAGGAGGGAGAGACAGAGAGGGGAGGGAGAGGGAAAGGAGAGGAGGAGGAAAGAGGAGGGAGGAAGAGAGGGGGGAGAGAGAGTAAGCCCGTACCATGCTGCGCTTGTGGAGGTCAGAGGACAGCTTGCAGAAGCCAGTTCCGTCCTACCATGTAGGTCTCAGGGATGAAACTCAGGTCATAAGCCCCAGTTGCAAACACTTTCACCTGTTGAGCCTTCTTGCTGATCCAACAGAACCTCATTTTAAAGAATTAAAATGGTTTTGTTTGGATTTTTTTGATTTTGGTTTTGATTTTCTTTTTCCGATTTTGACTATGTTCTTTCTCTGAAACACTATCTACTAGTCTGTAACTTGATTTTGCTTTTCAACTCAAGTAGTAAGACTGTTCTCTCTTGCTTCCTTCTTAAGCAAGTCTCAACTCTTCCCACAGACTTTGCAGTTTTTATTTGCAGGTCTGATTACCATATGAGATTCGGGACTTGATTTTCAACTGAGAAATCTTATTCTTGGGAGCTGTTCATGCATGTAGTTAATTGATCAAATACATAATCTCATGTTGAGATAGCATCAGAAATGCCAACAGTCTGTGGTTCAGTTCCTTTTATGGTTAATTCAGAATAATTTATTTCTCCTGTTGATAAACAAGTTTTGACACAGAATATGTCCTTTCCTAGTCAGTGTTCCAAGGTCTTAATTAGATAAATGTCTGGCTATTTCCTTTACTTTATGGCCTCTTAAAAATTGCCTTTTGGAACATGAAGATTAGATAAATCTCAATCAAAACTTTAAAAATAGAACTGTTCAGAATGCAAACTAACATGTCGATGGCTTCCTAATGTAGTTATTCCTCTAATACAATAGTATTTACAAACTGGAGCCTCATTAGGTATAATTGCATTCCCCGTTTTGTTTTGTTAATTAAATCAGGGGAGCTGGTGATTTGCTACAGTGAGTAAGGTGCTTGCTTTACAAACATAAAGACTTCAGTTTTAGCATTCAACTTTAACCCCAGCATTGAGAGTCCCCTTACTAAGAGACAGACGGATCTTGAAAGCCCACTGGCCAGTGAGCCTAGAAAACACTGTGAGCTTTTAGTTCTGTGAGACATTTCCCCCACCATGTGAAGGCAATTGGGTGGAGAGCCATGAAGGAAGACACTTCATGTCCTTCTCTGACCTCCACAGGTGCACACAAGGGTACACGCATCCTTACGCACATGTAAATGCTTCACTTAACACAACAACAACAACAACAAAAAGTTAAACCAAATTAAAGCCTCTTCGATTTTAAAACATTTATGTTCCTTTCTCCCAAAAACAAACACTCAGTACAGAAGGATTGCTTGCATAAAACAGAGAGTAAAATGGAGCCAGTTATCAGAACAGTTTTAATCATTGTAATTTCTGGAAAAATAAAGCGGTGGAGAGCGTGCCTCTGTGTCACTAAAAAGATACCTTCCATCCAGTTGGTTGGACCCACTATGGATTTCCAAGATTTTTTTGAATAAGTAATCATCTTTCTGAAATTATATATAAATGCTTAACTGACGATTGAATGCAGGTATCTAGTCTTTAAAACAAGTACCAATTACTACTAAAACTTTCCCATTAAGTTGCTGATTCATTTGGAATTATTTGGGGAAGGGAGGATCTGAACAAATAGGATCCCTTACTCAGCTGTGCCAATTATTGTGTTCCATAAGTGAATTTAAATTATAAACTTTTCTTTTGTCTCTACTCACATGGGAGTTACATGGGATTCTGTGTTCAAAGTCAAGGCTTCTGTTTTCGGGGTACCTTATTTTCCAGGTCACAAATCCCCAGGACATGATCTTTCTTTATTAGCCTTTAAATTCTTTTTACTTTCTTCTCTGGGAGAAAAATGAAGCCCCTGTGAAGCGCAGCATTTTCAACCCAACATGCTGTTTGTTTGTTTGTTTGTTGTTTTTTCCTGGTGCACTTTGTTGATTTCATTTGTGTGACAAAGACTTTTGCTTTTTGTTTTTTTTTTTTCCTTTCATTTTCAAGTCCCTAGTAATAACTGAGTAAAGTGTTACAAAATCAGTTAAAACCATATTCATGCGCACACACCCGTGTGTGTGTGTGTGTGTGTGTGTGTGTGTTCTGCATTTTTGGAATAGAGTTCTATCAAAATAGGGAAATAGATTTAATAGTTACACCAATTTATTAGCTCAGAGACACTGCAGGTCTTAAATTGCAAAGGACTAGATCTGGTATTGAGAGGAAAACCAAGACTTTGCTTTCCTTTTAACAGGACAATGATAAGCTTGACTGCTGAAAACATTTTAAAATGTAGGAATGGAGGACTTGATTCAGCCATGTTTTGAGTCCAGCAGGAGAAGGAGTTTGCAGAAAATATTAGCATGGTTTGAGTGTAGCTTGAGGTTTTCACACACTTCGTGAAAGGTTAATGTTAAACGCTTTGAGTGATAGACTGTTCACAAGATAAGATCCCCTAGGAACACCAGGAGGAATGCTCAGAACACATTGCTTCCCTCCAGTTATCTACTTTGACAAGATTAGGGGCCTCTGGGGCCTTGGTATTCCTCTGCATTGAACCACAAGTCAGACTGCAGACCATGAGATTGAGACTACACAGAACTGCCCCTCCTTTCTTAAAAAAGTTAATTATATACAGATTCGAGTAAAATAAACCATTGCTGGCTGTCAGAGATTCAGGAACGAAGGGTTAATTCAAGTCTTTGCAACTGCCACTGTACATTTGCAACAGAGGCATCTGAGGTATACCAGAACACTTTTAAAACTGTCAAGTAGCATCCAGAGACAAAATACACAGGAGAGGCAGTGCTCTTGCTACAATTCCTTCTCAGCATGTCAAGAACTGAGCAGAAGACTCTACATAGTACCATGAATATGCCTTGAAACAATTTCTCAGGTAAGACTATTGACTTTATAGGTACAAAACCATAGCACATCATCTGGCGTCAAGCTGTGGTCTCACTGACTCCTTACTCTCGGCCTACGACTTTGCCTAGTCCTGGCTCATGAAAGACAAATGTGTGCTGCCAAGAGAATAAGAGCCTGTTTGACTTAGGAAGGTGTCTTGGTTGTATGAGTGGTTAGGGAACACTAAACGGATGGACTAACTGTGCTCTGAAGTAGGATTGACCAAATCAAGGGAGGAATACCCATATAGTATAGTTGGGTTTTGATTTCTTTTCTTGCTCACAGATATCTGAGAAGTGGCAATTCAGCACCTTCCTGCCTATGGCGATGGCATTTTAATGGTTGTCACAGTAGACTGGAAAGCACAAATGAATTGGTAATAGGTTTTGTGGGCCAAACTTGGTGTTAACATCTATGACTTCTGCCTGTTCTCACACAAACACCCAGTCACATAATTCTTCTGCATCCAAAACAGCCAAGTGTTAGAGATGGAGCCTTTTGGAGATGTTTTCAAGATGGAGTCTCCCACATGGGAATAATGGCTCCCTGGAGGCCAAAGGAGCTGTTCATCCATACACTTTGAACTTTCTGCTGTATGAAGATAGGACATTCATTGAATGTGAGTTGGCTTGTGCTTTGATCTTGAATTTTTCACTTTGGTGTTGAATTTTTTAGCCTTCAGGATGTAAGACATACATGTCTGTAGCATGTAAATTACATAGCTCACACCATAGACCAGCCTTCATCAGAGAAGCTTCTTCTTGCTGTAAGTAGGAATTAACACAGAGATCCACAACTGAACAATGAACCAAAAGAGAGAGACTTTGGAGCACTCAGTCCTTAGTGGGATTTTCATCAGTCCCTTCCTGCAAAGCTCAGGGACGTATGTGGAAGTAGACGCAGAAAGATTATGAGAGTCATAGGTGGTTATGATTCCAAGGAAACAGTGTTGTTTAGATGCAGCAGGACTGATACACATAGGAACTCACAGAGACTGTGTCCATGTGCACAGGACCTGCACAGGTTCAAGCAAGACAAAAATCCAGCACTGAAAAGGAAAAGTGGCCATAAAATCCCACCCCAACAAAGAAACTGTTTGCAATTGATTCCTGAAAGGAAACAGGAAAGCACTCTCTGCAAGGAAGCTTCACTGGGTGTATCAACCAACCACACTCTGGGGCAGGACTCAAGCTCAGGAGTAGTTGGTCAACACAAAATGGACTGTTTGTTTGTTGTTTGTTTTGTGGACTTTATGTTTTGTTTTGTTTGTACATTTTTTGTTTCATTAGTTTTGTTTGGTTGGTTTAGTTTTCTGACAGTGCTTTTTGTTTCTTTGTTTTTGAGAGAAAAACATGAGGTTGGATACATAAGGGAGTAGAGAGAATTCAAGAGGGATTGGGGGAAGGGAAAATGTGATCAAACCATATTGTGTAAAAAAATATATAGCTCAAGATATCTCATTGCAGAAGTATGAATGCATTACAATAGCGCATTGTCTGTAAGAGGATTGAGTTTGAGACCCTGGCTTCCTATCTTAAAGAATAGAGCTGCAAAGGCACAAAACTGTTTTAATACTGATAAGTGAAAAGTGTACCCCTTTGCATAGTTAAGCAACCACTGTTTTTGACTCTCATTTCTTTAGGTAGTTTTGCAAGTGAGTTCCTTTCCAGTCCACATGGTCTGTATTCTGTCTACAGAGAAATTTTTCTCTAACAGCTATTTCAGGGAGTTGACAAGGGAATCTGTGCACAGGTGTTCATGAGTGTGAGCTTGGACTTTTCAGAGTTGCATGCACATAATAAAGATTTGCTTGTGTGTGTTTGTGTGATGTGTGTGTGTGTGTGTATGTGTATGTCTGTGTGTGTCTGTGTGTGTCTGTGTGAGCAGGCCATGACATACACAGGGAGGGCAGAAGACAACCTTGTGTGTCTGTGTGTTGTGAGCAGGCTATGACATACACAGGGAGGTCAGAAGACAACCTTTGTCTGTGTCTGTGTGTGTCTGTGGAGCAGGCCATGACATACACAGGGAGGTCAGAAGACAACCTTGTGTGTCTGTGGTGTGTTCTGTGGTCTGTGTGAGCAGGCCATGACATACACAGGGAGGTCAGAGGACAACCTTGTGTGTCTGTGTGTCTGTAGTGTCTGTTGTTCTGTGTGAGCAGGCCATGACATACCACAGGGAGGTCAGACCTTGTGCTGTTAGCAGTCTTCAGACTCCACTTGGCAGGTTTTCTTGTAGCTGACCCACAGGCTTCTGGTATTCTTTTCTACTCAGGACGGCTCAGATTGTAAGTGGACAGATCTACATGTGTTGTGCAGGCTGAACTTAGTTCTCATGTTTTGCTTAGCAAGTACTTTGCTCACCAAGCAATCTTCGGAGCCCATTTTGTGCTTTTATTATATAGTTATTTTCTTTCTTCTTCACGTGACTTTATATATCTCAATGATAATATGTCAAATTGCTTTTTTATTGCAATGAAAGACTTAATAAAATGTGTGCTTCTGCTAGAATAAAGAAACAGGGGAGAAATTTGCCTTCCATATTAAACAAATAAGCATTGAGCAATAATCTAAACTGATACTTTCCAGATACTGAACATCTGTCTCTTAGTGCTGACGTCCCATCCTGTGGTTTGGTTCTGGAGAGTTCTCCAGAGGCCACATCTTAACTGCTTATTCTTCAGATGGCTATTGAAGTGATGGGACCTTGGTGCACGGTGGATTAGTAGGAGAAATAGATCCTGGGGTATGGGTAGACTTTAACAGGATTATAAAATACCCATACCCTGTCTGTACCCATTGCTTCCAGGGCTGAAGCCAAATACTAATAATCAGTGTTTCTAAGGTGATGGTTTAGGTATTTTGTTTCACAGTGAGAAGATAGCTAACATGATTCTAACAAACAAAAACAACACATTGGGAAGATAGCTTGGAATCTGGGAGGCTGAAGCATTTCCTCTTATAGGATAGGAGCCAGTTGGAGAGGGTAGAACATGCCAAGATCTGCAGGGGTCAACTAGAGGATTTGTCTGAGTTCTGATATGCATATGTATGAGACAAGATCACCATTCAGAGCTTAGGAAAGAAAGACCTATAGCAAACAAGAAGCTGAGAGTTCACAGCAGGCTGGCAATTTTGTGTTCCCATCAGCCAGAGTGGAAAAGCCTTTAAATACACAGCCATTGAGTACAATCCTCAGAAAGATTAATTAGGGAATAAGATAACTGAAGTCTAGTCTAAAAGCTTTTCTGGACACATCTTACCAAAGTTAAGTTAGCTTGGAAGCTTCAAACTAATTCCAAGTAGTTTAACTCATTTTTAAAAGGCCTATATTATTTAAAGGAATATAGCAAAATATATAGCCCAAGCTTTACAAATAAAAAAAAAACACTATAGTATTCAAAGACAGAGGAACACAGACACACATAAACTTGCATGTGCTCACACACACAAATCAGAAACATATACTATCCACAGGGATATCAAGGTTATGAAATGAGGAGATAAAAACTCACTAAAAATGACTTTCTTGCTCAAAATAGTAAGAAAGAGATAAATGATACAGAAATGTAGGAGACATAAAAAGATTTGAAATTTGTTTAGATTAATAATACAGTTTATACAATGAAAAGTACACTCGATTAATTAGGAATTAACAACACATTGGACGCTACAGTAAGACCAATTAAGTTAACATAGATTCATGCCTAAAGAAATGATCCAAGATAGAAAACAAGAATTTTTTTGAAAGTTAACAGTGTCTGAGATAAAATATAGTATGAAATTGTCTTTGTTGTTGTTTTTGTTGTGTTCTGCTTTGTCTTGTATTAAAGAAAGTGTCTCACTAACCCAGGCTGGCCACAAACTCACTCTGTAGGCTGGGATGGCCTTGAGCCTTTGAGTTGCTATCTTCTGTACTAAAAGAGTTATATGTTATGGGTGTGTTAGGGTTAACCTAACTCCTGTTATTAAGTGATCTGACATGCATATAAGTGGAATCTGGGAGAAGAGCATGGGAAACGATTTTCAGAACTAATTCTAAATTTATCAAGAAACACAAACCCGTGGATCACAGAATGTCAATAAATCCCAAGCAGAATAAATTCAACAGGTCCACAAATACATTGATGAGGGCAGCTGGGGCCGAGCTGGAGGCATAGGTCAACAAGAAAGCTGTACAAGTGGGGCCAGTCTCGGGAGGATTGGGTTTTGCTTTTGTTTGTAGGTGCAAGTGGCACATGACTGTAATTCTACTACTCAAGAGGCCGAGGCAGAGGATCATCAGTTTCAGGACAGCCTGGGTACATAGTGAAAAGAAACCCCCAAAAAGGATAAAAAGACATTACATACACTCACACCACACATGCACATACACATATTAAAGGCAGTCTGAGGGGAAAAAAGAAAAACACAAAATTAAAAACAACAAGGCTTCTTGTCAGTGAATATTCAAGGGAAATGACCTGAAACATAATTTTAATTTGTTTTGTTTGTTTGTCTGTTACAGAATGATGTTGCCTAGGTGACCCTCCTGTCTCAGCCTCCTGAGTGCTAGGATCATAGAACAATATCTTTAAAGTTCCAAAGGGAGAACAAAGCAAGCCTTCCAACCTAGGATTGGCAGGCAGTGAAATCTAGTTCAAGAGTGAAAGTCAAGTAATGACATTTTCCTAGCAAATACAAGCCAAGCAGGTTCGTTGCCAGCAGACTTACCATGAAAAAAGAAATTAAAGGAACTCATAGGCAAGAAAGTAAAATGATTCCAAATAAGGACACGTAAAGAAAAGTCCCCGCCCCAGGACATAGTCACAGTGGGAAAAGCAGCAAAGACCTCGTTCTTCCATTTTAAAGCTCATCAATGTTATAGAATAGCTTAGTAGGTAAAGATGGATGGTCTGCAGGTGTGAGATCTAAGTGCAAGTCCCAAGAAGATTAGAGCTGGTCACATAGCAACAGTATCTGTAATCACAGCCAACACTCCTTCGGAGAAATGGACAGCAAAGTCAAAAAAACTTCTGAAATCTTAAGGGCCAGCTCTCTAGACTACACCACAAAAAAAAAAAAAAAAAAAAAAAAAAAAAAAAAAAGCAACGGAGACCCACAAAGGCAGGAACCTAGGATCAAGGTTGTTTCCTGTGTTTCCTGGCCTCTACTTGTGAGTGGGAACATGTATGGGCCAACCGCTCCCCCCACCCCCGCCACACACACAAACATATACAGTGTATACACACACATACCAAAAGCAAAAGGAAAACAATTAATGATTTGAAAAAAAAAATCACATCGTCACAAATAGGGAGTTGACGTTGTGCGCTGGTGGCAAACTTTGAAATGAGAGTCCAGTACAGGGATAGGGTAGCTCTCTGGGAGCGCATGAAAGCCATAGATCTTCCAGAAGACCAGCCCCGTGTTCCAGGAATTCCAGGGCTACAATTACTAACAGAATCCTGATCTTCTCACTATAGGAATCCTCTAAACTGTTCCTGATAGCTTTGGCTACTCTCTTACCTAAACAGAAAGAGTGATTCATCGCTCTCTTGTCCGCTAACTGACTTCATGCTGAAAGCATCAGGTAATACGGCAAGCTGGAACACTTGTAATTGCTACCTAGCTCCAAAGAGCAAACAAACAGGCCTCGTGGATCTAATGATGGCCAACTGGTCCTGGCCTTGGGCTTCACTGGATAAAGGACAGATGACAAATACTTTTGAGATGGATGTGTGTGAACGATTTTAGAGCCTGAGGCAGAGCGTATCATACTACAAGTGCAGCCGAGGGAGGCATAGCTGGGAAAAGAAAGGAGGCTTTAAGGCAGGGAACATGTCGGGCTCCTGCCAGAAAGAAAGGAGCCGAAGCTGCACCTGTCTGCTTTAAGGCTCACTAAATGCTTGAGTGGCTTTAATATCCTGCTAAGTATTTCATTCTGGTGGTTTACTTACCATCTGGTTACTTATTTGCCATTTAAAGACTTAATTCTTGTTACATTGTTACTAGTATATTTAGGAGGTTTTCACTACAAGTAAGTCAGGAGCAAGATTGTAAAATCTGAAGGGACACAGATTTTATAAAATGTATAAAGAAGAAAACTGTGATATCCTCTCTCAGTGCTGATTCTTGTTCCTTACCCTTGCTACCAAGCCCTCAGTGGTCATCACAGTGCAGTGAAATGCCCCCCTCCCCCGCCCCGCCGGCCTACAGTTTAAGCCTCAGTGGTCTTTACATCTCTGACCACGCATTTACTCCTCTTCCACTGCCTCACTGTATTCTTGACTTCCGTGCACTGCTGAAAGCATTACATGCACATAATGTTAGATGCTTTTTATTCTTTCCTGAGATGTTCATAAATGTTTGCGTACTTCATTCTACTATATCACCCAGTAGTTTCTTTGCTTATATATCAGCTGTTTAGAAAACCCTTGCCCAAATACTGCTCTTATGGGCCACACTAGTATCTTGATCTTATCTTTGTATAATAGTTTGTACAGCATTTGTTGTTGCTTAAATGGAGTCTATTCATCCTTTAGTGTCCAGAACATACACCAAAACCATAGCTTCTTGGGATTGTTGACTGTGTTTATCACTTCAGTCACATTTGAGCAAGTACTCAATGAATGGATGAATGAATGAATGAATGATGAATGAATGAATGAATCAGTGAGTGAATGACTTCAGCAATAATAACTACATAATTTAATAGAATGTTTCCTATAATTTACTTCCTATGTTCCTACTTTTCTGTGTACTAGGCACAAACAAAATTGGGCATGAATATTGTTTGTTTTTCTTTGGAAACGAAGCAAAGAAAGCACTAATCAAAAATAACTGAGCCAGTGCCGTTCCTGGTTATTAAAATACTGCCAACAATCCAGCACACTAGAATGAGTGATTAATTATGTGTTGAAAACTGAGTCCCAAAGTAGGTAAGGGAAAAAAAAAATCTAATGAACACATTAATGTTTGTGTTCTTGCAAGGCCATTTATATTCTATGGATTCTGTTTAGATTCTGTTTAGATAGTTCTAAGTGTCTCCAAAAGACAGCAGGGTTCACGTGTGCCGACCACACATGTGTTTGCTAGAAACAGTCTCCTGGCTTTCCTCAGGCTTTGCCAGTGCCATTCTCTATTGGGCTGGACAGTCCAGCCCAGCTGGTTCTGGAACTCTGCCAAAGCCATGGATGTCTTCAAAGGCCTTTTTCAAATTGCAGGACAGAGCTGTGCTCTCTGGGAGCTTATGTGTGTTCTTCTAGACGTGCATGGTGACCTTTTCCCAACTCCAGCCATCACGCAAAGATGGCTTCGATCTATTTACAGCCACAAGAACTCACTCCATGGCCCAGGAAGGTGAATTCTAACCATCTTTCCCAGCATTCTGTCTAGGCAAATGAGACACTGGAGTAAAAAGCTCCCCTATTAACCTCTCTCTGAGCATTTGTAACAGTGTAATCCAGTACTCTACTCTGCCATGTATATGGCAAGATGATACCTAGTAACAAAGTAAGATAGCTAGTTGAAGAAGAATGTTTTCTCTGTTTATGGTTTCCAAAGAAATACATGCTTTTCAAAGGAATTTAGGATTTCAAGTCTAAAACATCTTTGAGAATGGAATAATCAAAATCTCCATACAGTTGGGTGTTCTTTGAAAATATTACATGGTCAAGTGGTTCTCTTTTTTATCAATTAAGCAAAAGAACATCTGGTATGCCAATGGTTTTAGGAATCACTTCTTGATGTGCAGTAATGCCATTTTTGAACCTGCACCTCTGAAGGTATTGGATATCAGGAATGAAGACATCAGATCTGACTTGCAAGCTTTTGCCTGAAGCATATGACATTATAAACTCTGTCTAAATTGGTAATGAAGGAAGCAAAAGTGGCATTGCCGAGAATCCCTGGCAACTGTTCCCAACGGGCCTGAAAGCCAGTGAAAACCACCAAGTGTTTCTGGAGGTCACTGTTATATTTGGAGATATGACAACGGATTCATACCAAACTCAAGCAAGAACGGGATTTAACCAAAGTTAAGTGCTGTGGTGCTCACTCAGTCCAACTTGTGTGAGGCCAGTTTGAGAATGTGTCTGGTTCTTTCCTCTCCTCTGAGTGTCCTGTGAATACAGATCACACCTTAATCAGGAAAAGGTTTAGAAGATGACATTGAAACTGTACCAGCTAGCACACCTTCACCAATCAATACAACCTTCCCCTCACTCCCCACTTCATATATTGCCTTATTTTAGAAATGATACTTGCAGTTTTGGTTTAGATTAGTGGTTCTCAATCTTCCTAAGGCAGTGACCCTTTAATACAGTTCCTCATGCTGTGGTGACCACCAATCATAAAATTATTTTGTGTGCTACTTTTAACTGTAATTTTGCTACTGTTATGAATCATAATATAAATAGTTTTGGAGACGGGGGAAGGGTGGGGGAAGGGGTTGCTGGGGGTCACAACCCACAGGTTGAGAAACACTAGTTTAGCTGTTATACCATATTTTTAAAAAAAATATGTATTTTTTTTTTAAAAATCCCTTGTTAGAAAGTACTATAAAATAAAACATAGAAGGTTTTTATTTCTATGCCCATTTGTTTGTTTTACCATAGACAGATAACCCCTGAGTGTTTAATTAGCAATTTTCCAACTTAGTGATTGGATTGAAGTGCTGTCAATTCAGTAGAAACTCTGAGAAAAGCCTGGGCTAGAGAAACGTGGCATGAGATTCTCGGCAGCAATGAGCCACGATTCAGTTAGCATCCTGCTCACGAGACTGAGCAGCTGGGACACTGCAAGATCTACTCTACTGCTAAACTGTAATGCAGATAGATGGATGGATGGATGGATGGATGGATGGATGGATGGATGGATGGATAGATAGATAAATGATGGATGGATGGATAGATAGATGATAGAAGATAGATAGATAGATAGATAGATAGATAGATAGATAGATAGATAGATAGATAGATAGATAGATTTGGATGTTGCCTGATGTTAGTCAAGGAGTATGAGGTTATAGCTTTCATCAAAATTTCATTTCTGGTCAGACATTATGCTACACATGTTAACCCCAGCACTTGAGACAGAGGCAGATGGATTTGAGGCCAAGTGGCTCTACACAGGGAGTTCCAGGCCAGCCAGAGTTACATAGTGAGACTCTGTCTCAAACAAAAGATATTTATAACTTGAAGTGGAATAAAAAAGAGAAGGTGACTCAGTCAGTGATAAAACTGAGGTAAGGTCCTTGGCAATTCACATGGGAAGAGCAGTAGAAAGTCTGTATTAAGGTACCCTTATTGCCGGGCAGTGGTGGCGCACGCCTTTACTCCCAGCACTTGGGAGGCAGAGGCAGGTGGATTTCTGAGTTGGAGGCCAGCCTGGTCTACAGAGTGAGTTCCAGGACAGCCGGGCTATACAGGGAAACCCTGTCTCAAAAAACTTAAAAAAAAAGGTACCTTTAAGTTAGGTCTCCCATGTAGCACTCTACTCAACTTACAATGAGATTCTTTTGTTCAATTGTTTGTTTTGTTTTTGTTTTCCTCAAGGGCTCTCAGTTTTCAGGGTTTAAGCAGTAGGTACCTCTTAACATTCTTTTAGACAACAGTGACAACAAAAATAAAGTACTCTCTGAAAGAAAAGGAAACTTCAGTTCAATTTATTTACGATTGCATTCCTCCTCATATTTTTTTCAAGGTGATCAGTATGGGTTCTTTAATGAGATAATGAAATTGTATTACGCAGTAATTTTATAAACCAGTCATCACTGAGCTTTTAAAAACAGCATGGGAAGAGAAAAAAGAGTTGTCTAACTCATATAAAGTTTTAATTACTAAGATATTGAGTTATAAAAATCTAGAATTCTCTATGACCTGAATAGTGAAGTGCTAGTAGTTAACCATGCTTCTTGTGTTATACATTTAAATTGCCAAGAGGGTAAGTCTCATGTTAATTGTATGTTCACCACTAGAAAATCCCAGAGGGACTCAGTGTTGAGACAAGATGACTATGTCTGTGTCCTTGACTATGAGAGTCTCTCACAGGTGTCTACACATGTCCAAAATCATCAGATTGTATACATGAAGCATGTGCAATTTACTTCAAAACAAATTTTACTGAAGAAGGCAAAATAATCACCTTCAATGATGATTCAACATGGAAGTGTAAATGTTAAGCAATGAAGTTCAGTCAATTTAATACCATTGTGTGGCCAACACCCTTCTAAGACATGGACATACAGAAAGAAAGAGCCAAAGTCCTGGTCCCCCTTGGAGTCCACACTTGTGAAGGAAGATTCTTTTTGAGCCTCACTCAAAGGACACAACCTGGAGAATTTCTGAAACCTTTATCTCACCAGCTATACTTGACTTCTAGCTGCCTGGAAGACAGTGGTGAGATTCTTCTACTAATTGGTAGACACAGCTTCATTTAGGAGATGTGATGATACAATACACTTCGTTACAATTGTATCCTAATCATACAGATTCTAGAAACAAAGGAAGCTGAGTGGTAAGAAATTGCAAATCTTTGTCTCCTATGAGAGTAGTAACTGAGGACCAAGGACATGAGGTGGGGGCTGGATGATGGCTCAGCAGTTAAGAGCACTGGATGCTCTTTCAGAAGACCCAAGTTAGATTCACAATTGTTCATAACTTCAGTTCCAGGGTACTCAATGGCCTCTTCTGATATCCTTGGATATGAGACATGCAGGAGATTCACATGCATACGTGCAAGCAAACATGCATACATAAAATTAAATGAAAATATTTCAAAAGGATTTAAGGTAGACCTCTCTGCAAAATGGCTTATTAGTAACTTCACAGTTATAAACCATGGACCTCTTCATAACATATCCATAGAAGACCCCAGAGTTCTGAATTAAACTGGTTTCAAAATAAACAGCAGAAATAGAAATTTTGATACACACTGTTTTGAATTACAACATTAGGGGATTGGAGATTTGGCTCAGTGGTAGAGCATATGCTTAGCATGTGTGAGGCTCTGTGTTTAATTACCAGCACGCACACACACACACAGACACACACACACACACACAGTATATACTGGCGATCGTCTTTCCAAGAATGCAAAGAACAAGCTGACATGGCAGACAGAGGTGTATTAGATATGTTACTATGAAAAAAATGTCATGATATTTTCTAGGCTCCTCTCTGCTGTCCTTAATACCACACTTCATTTTAGTATTTTACCCTCTTTGGCACTGTAAAGAAAAACAAATAACAGAAATATTATTTATCGTTTGAACCCACAGAAATTAAGACACCAACAGTCTTGGTTGCATATGCCTGAAACACCAGCCTTGAAGGTGAAGGCAGGCACATCTGGAGAGATCTCTGGCCAGCCTGTGTAGCTGAAATGACAAATTCCTGGTCAAGTGCCAGACCTTGTTACAGGGCAGTAAGACAGAACAATAGAGAAAACATACAATGTCCTCCTGTGGCCTCCCATACACTCATGGATATGCATGCATCACACACACACACACACACACACACACACACACACACACACGAGGAAAAGAAAAAAAAATCCAAGTATCATTTTATTTTGATTGATGGCCATTGGCATGGAAATCAGAATGAGAAGCTTGGAATCATTGATTTTTATCAATAGGCATAAATACCAATGTAGTATGGTTGAGATCCTGTACACAGGGGCCAATGTGGAATGAAGCCGGACATTCCTTAGGAAAAATGGTGGTTCCTTCTCTCCATTTCTTCCCTACTCTGAAAAGGCAGAAATAGAAATTACTTCTAGAAAAATAAACAGCATAATAGTTCCCTCACATTTAATAAAATGTTCTAAATGTCTGTAGGACTGTGAAAGGATGA
This sequence comes from Mastomys natalensis, assembly GCA_021653895.1. Taxonomy (NCBI): domain Eukaryota; kingdom Metazoa; phylum Chordata; class Mammalia; order Rodentia; family Muridae; genus Mastomys; species Mastomys natalensis. The sequence goes on from JAJTUV010000739.1 coordinate 237,406, forward strand.
CTTGGTCTCCCCAGTAGAGCACTGGTTTTGAGATAGCTGGAGACCCAACAGGTGTCCTGTGCCTGTGTAGGGACAGAACATATCTCACCACGCCCCGGATTCCAGACTCATGGTCTGACACATGGTCTAGACCTCCATTTAACCTGCACCTTGCAGTCACGTTTGGCTATGCAGTCCTTCCCAAAGGGGTGTCACCTAACACAGAGAGAGGGCGTGACTACAGGCTTCAGCCTAGAAAGATTTCCATATTCATGAGTTACCTAAAGCCAGAGGGCATAGCCAATTACTTATTCCTTCCCAGTCCCTCCTCTCATCTCCCTCCCTATTTAAGCCAGGCCCACTCTGGCTTAAGTGGGGGGTGCACATCTAGGTCATCTATCACACACCATGAAAAATAACACCACAATAAAGCTTTGGAACCCCCTTGTACTTTCTCGTGTTATTGGGCCTGCCATCATGGAAAGCCTCCCTGTGTTTCCACCTCGGGACCTGCAAATGTCTACAGACATTGGAGACAATGATGAATCATTCTAAGCTGCAGTGTCCTCGTCTGTACTGTAAATAAAACTGACAGCTTCTTCATAGCATTATTGTAAGCTTACAAACATGCCCTAGAGGCTCCGCAAGCAATGCTATTGCCGTTGCTCTTGATTGCCCGCCATTACTAGATGGTAAGATCCTGTTGCTGAAGACACAGAACACTATGATTGTAGGGCATGGGGATATCAAAGACATAGAAAGAGGTGGAACTGACCTGGAAACTTGTTCCTTACTGGCTTGCTCTCAAAGTGCTAAGCAGGCCACCGGGAGAGAGCAGTTGGACATTGCATGCTCTGCAATTGATATGCTCATGCTTTCTGATTAGATTTGAGGCCTGTTCCACCAGTAAGAAATCATGTCCAGTTCTGTGACCCAAGTCCAAGTCTGAGATGTCTTAAGCACTATAGGGCAACCTACTACTGTGGTTTCACCAAATGGACATGTAATCAAACTGCCTTTTCAACATTTACGTTTGTGTCTGTACGTTACTGCCACTCTCAACTTTGGTTAGAAAAGCTTCCTCATGCAGTGGGCAGCTGTCAGTGCAGACTCATAACTGGCCAAAGCTTAGAGAATTGGTGACTGGTGAGTCCTCACCCCTAAGTAGGATATCTTTGTCAAGTCCTGCAGTGCTCAGGGAACATCACCAAGGACGGAGTAGAAGGATTCAAGAGCTAGAACATGGGAAGGGTACTGAGAAATGCTGCCTTTCGTACATGACATGACTCGTACACTTATGAACTCACAGCAGCCACACACCAGACAGGCCCAGATCAAGCCTGTCAATAACTCCACATGGATGTGGGAAGGGACTCAAGAGGCTCTAGCCTGGGGTAGGAGTGATTGGCACGGATGGCTGCTGGTGGAATGGAAGCCATTTTTCTCAGAGGGGGACGTGGCCACTGTACTTTCAGTTGCCCATGTACTTTCAGACAGGGTTAAATGGACTCAATGGGTTGTTTTAAAAGAAAGAGAGGACATGAAAGTTGGAAGGGGCACTTGTATGTGTGTTGGGGTTGCAAGTAGGAATGAGAGAAGGAGTTAAAGAGTTAGGGGTGGATAGTGGATATGCTCAAGATACATTGTATATATGTATGAAATTGTCTAAGAATAAATAAAAATGTTTTAGAAAAGGACCACGTATGTGACACACTCTGCCTCATATCCTGAACATGGTCTGTTCACAGTGAAAAGCGTCATTATACTATTTGTCTTAAGCCAAATGTGCAAAGATTTTCACACACCCACAAAGATACATTTGCCTGTTAAATATATATTAAGCAACATAAATCATGATGTCTACCACTTGCTAACTAGAGACATATTGATGAACAAGAAAAATAGCTCATGCTGCTTAGGGTCTTACAAGCAAGAGTGACATTAGGTAACAATCATTCCAATTATAGGTTATGGGAAGAGAGTACAAGTACTATAAAACCTGAATCCAGGGCTAGGAAGATGATGGCTCACCCAGTAAAGGTGCTTGCTGTCAAGCCTGCTAACATGACTTGGTTCTGAAAGACCCACAGTAGAAGAAGAGAACCAATTCCCACAATTTTTCCTTTGACCTGCATATGTAGATGGTACACACATACACACACACACACACAGAGAGAGAGAGAGAGAGAGAGAGAGAGAGAGAGAGAGAGAGAGAAAGACAGAGAGAGAGATATGTAATCTAAATTTTCTGTAAAAAGTAAATCTAAACACATTTTGTAACCCTGTGCAGTCTTCTCTTGGGAAGCCTAAGAAATTTGACACCAAAAAGTAGCATTTAAATTAAAATCTACAGTCAGGAAAATAGATTTATAGAGATGGTACCGAGGGAATGTAGTGAAGAATCAAAGAAAATCTCATTTCCACTGAAGGTACTTTTATTTAAAAATGAAAGAAGAAAAAAATTTCATCACCTCCACAGTCTGAAACTATTAGTGTAGATATCACTAGATTTTCATACTCGAAAGTCAACATAAAAAATTTATTTAGTGAAATATATTAAAATGAATTCACTTATATGAACTCAAATATTGTGGCTTGTAGATCCTAAGAACAAGGTTCTATGTCATGTTTACATGAAGATAAATTCAGCTTTATTTTCTTTGGAGAGTTTCTTTACATGTTTGTATTTTTAGGCATCACTGCAGAGTGGAAAGAACACTGGATCTGACGTCAGGAGCTCTGGGTTCTATTTCTGACTGTTGATCTTCTGGGAAGCCATGGGGGAGGCACTTTATTAAAGGGAGCATTACTTACTTGTGTCATAGAGCTTAGCAGAGGGCTACCAGCTCAGGGGAGGACAGTGTTCGCAGCCGAGGGTTCCTCAGAACTCTGTCTTCTCTTATGTCAGCATCACATAGCTCTTTCTTTTTGGCTTAAGGACTTTTGGAGGGGTTGGGGTCTTATTACCTTAAGATTGAACGGAAAGGGAAAAAAGGCCCTAGCAACGTTGATCATGATTAATAATTAAATTATTATTATGAATAATAACTAAGATGAATAATTATCTTGAGAGAAAGATGATGGGTATTGGAGGCTTACTGCCACTTCAAGCCACTTGGAAACTTTCACCTCCTCGGTGATTCTCGAGGACCTTTCACCAACAATAATACTGCTCTGAACCCCATTCGTGTCTTAGAATGCCATTTTCTCCATCTTGTTCTTCATCAGGAAGCTAGATGCTTGCCCTTACCCCGTTCATCCTTTGTTTCTTCCTACTTTTCTCATCTACTGCTTTCTTTTCCTTCCTTGATTGACTGCTTTAGCCCACAAGAGTGTAGTAAGTAACGACCATTAATTAAAAGCCTTAGTAAACAATTGAAGCAAAAAGTGTCATAATAAAAGCCTCAACATTTCTAATCAGTGTTGTGACAATGTACCTGGATAGTGATGTTGCTGACAAATAACACCACAGGCCATTGCTCATGTCGCTCAGAAGTACTTACAGGGCTCTCTCTCTTACATAAAGTACTATCCTGCCACATGTTGTTACTTAAATTTTTAAAGAAAAAAATGTATAAAGATTAATAAGAGTTATATTTATGTTCACTGATAGGCCACTTCGAGCTAAATATATCATATTCTGATACAGTAAGACATTTTTATGTCATTCTGTAGTAGGCACATCAAGGAGGTTTTTGGCTATAATATTTTCAATTACATAGACAAGAAAACAAATATAGACAAATACACTTGAACAAAAAAGTTTTGATTTAGATTTCTTTTTTTTTTTTTTTTTTTTTGTTTTTCGAGACAGGGTTTCTCTGTGTAGCCCGGGCTGTCTGGAACTCACTCTGTAGACCAGGCTGGCCTTGAACTCAGAAATCCGCCTGCCTCTGCCTCCCAAGTGCTGGGATTAAAGGCGTGCGCCACCAACGCCCGGCTTTGATTTAGATTTCATAGAATTAACCACAGGATTTTTTTTAAAATTTAAAACTAAAAAGAGAATTACTTTTGGCCAGAATACTTATATGCAACATTTTATTCATACATAAGATAATGAACTGTGATCATTTCAGAGATGTTTTATGTATAAATGTTGTATATATATAAATGTATATAGATGTTTTATATATAAATGTATATAAAATTTTTATATATAAATGGTATAGCAAGACAATTTCTTAGTATCACTACCATGTTGGTACTATATGGTCCTCTAGCCAACCACCTTGGTGGAGGAGGAAATCCATTTTTGATAAGCATCACAACCAATTGTGATACAGTCAATAGGGTATGATGAACTTTTTCCACTGATGTTTTTCTTTTGTTTGGGATTAACTTTTAAGAATTTGTATCAACACACATTAATAAAATGTGGGACCTCCTTCTCCAAAACATGATACCATGGAATTTTAGAAGCAGAGAGATGGGAATTTCTTTCCATGCCCCGTAGGAGTAGATCATAAAAGAATTCTATGACTTTCCTGGGGGGAGGGGGCAGGGACGCCCTGATGAGAAGCATTTTCCCTAAAATACAGCATAAAGTATGTCTGAAAATACAGTCCTTGCCATGTTCCTCTCAGCTTATTGCAAGTAGATCAGTTTTCCCCCAATGTTTCTCTATAACTATCTACTTCTTCATCAGATGTCAGAGAAACCATAGGCTTCAGTAGGCTTTCTAAAGTCTATAGTATAGATTTTGTTTGCGTGCTTTGTTTTCTTAGCAATCTGTCTTTTGTCTTGGCGATCTGTGCACAGTGCTAACAATCTTATCTTCCCTACGTGGCTGATCAGGTCAAATTCTAATGACTTGGCAAGGGCTGGGTTGGGAAGGAAGCCAGGCAGAACAATGAAAGAAGTCACACGTTCTCTGGCTGTGCTGGCTGAGTACATATTCTTAGGGGTCCTCTATTGATTTAGTGTTAGAGACAGTTAATCAAAGAGAAACTAAAATAAAATGCTCTTGAAGTTTCTGCAATGTTCTCCAAGTATGACAGTACAGGGGCTAAGGCAAGGGGATAGTGAGTTCTTGACCTTTCTAGTCTGTCTTAAAACACTTAAAGCTTCTAGATGTCAGTAAATAAAGTTAATTTAGTAATCGCATATTGATATCATGTGCATAGATGAAGGGGAAAAGCATCCATTTTATTCATTTTACAGATAAATATTAATAGAGTCATGAAGTGAACAAAAAGATTTTTTCTGTGATGTTCAACCTGAAAACAAGGTAAGGACTTAGATTCTTTGGTCAGCTGTCTCATCCAGATAGGGTTGCTATTCTGTCGTCCTTTGTTTGCTTTCAATATGAAGGTGTGTGTGTGTGTGTGTGTGTTGTGTGTGTGTGCCTGCTCACACTTTATCTGCATGAGTGCTAAGGCACATATACCATAACACATATGGAGGTATGTAGACAATTTCAGATGTTAATCCTTGCCAACTACCTTATTTGAGTTCTGTTTGCCCCTGAGTATGCCACATAGTTGGCTTTTGAGCTTGCAGAGATAATTTGGTCTTTACTTTCCATCTTGCCATTAAGAGAGTTGGGATTAAAGATAAATGACAGTGTCTGTGGGTTCTGGGGATGCAAAGTCATGTGCTCTCATTTGTACAGCCAGTGCTTGACCCATGAGCCGTTTCCCCAGCTCCTCTTTCTTTAACTATTTTAGGAAAATAAGGAGGAAGAGGAGGAGAAGGAGGAGGAGGAGGAGGAGGAGGAGGAGGAGGGAAGGAGGAGGAGGAGGAGGAGGAGGAGAAATGCTAGAGTTCTTTTTTTTCTGATGTCTGGAAAAGTAGAAAAATTCTGAGTACATGCTTTGCCAGCATTCAAGTCTAAATGACACAAAGGTAATGGGTTGAATACTTGGGGGTCAATAGTAGTCAATCAGGTTTCTTCCTGAAGTTCAGCATAGTGCCTTGGAGTTTTACTAAAGATAAAGGGCTTTAGTATAAAATAGTGCTCCTGTGGATAAGCTGCAGCCATAGAAGTGCCACAGCTCTGTACGTGTTTCAGTAGTAAAAAGAAATGGAAACCAGAAATGTTGAAAAGGAAGATTTGAAACTCAGCCATTTGGTGTTGTCCAGGCCTGGGCTAGGGGAAGGTGCTATGACTATCCTCTACTCCTTACTGAAGTGATCACCCATAAGAAGAATCCATCCTTCATCACAGTAAGTACACATGAGAAGACTCTAACTCTTAAAACAGTAATCACTCATGGGAATAGTCATTCCTTATAAAAGTAGCCACCCATGAAAGAGTCTATCTCTTACAGCAGTTGTCACCCACGGGAAGACTCCATCCCTTACAATAGTTATTACTCATGGGAAGAGTCTATCCCTTACAGTAGTAATCACCCATGGGAAGAGTCCATTTCCTACAATAGTTATTACCTATAAGAAGAGTCCATGCCTTACAGCAGTCATCACCTGTGGGAAGAGTCCACCCCTTAGAACAGTAATTACTCATGGGAAGAATCTGTCTCTTTCCCTAACAACATGAGACTTCATGAAATGCTTCCTTCTCTCTTTACCTCAATTCACATATCAGCAAAGTTCTAATCAAAATTATATTTTCCCATTATGCATTTCTTTGTATAAAATTCCCGAAAGACTGAAGACCACCTTATAAACAATTATATGGCTGAACTAAATGAAAGCAAATTTCTGAACATTCTGAGTTTTAATTCAAGGACCTCTCTGTGTCTATCTCTCTGTGCTTGTCTCTCTGTCTCTGTGCTTCCCTCCTCTCTCTCTTTCTCTCTCTCTCTCTCTCTCTCTCTCTCTCTCTCTTTCTCTGTCACACACACACACACACACACACACACACAGATGCACACACACAATGTATTTGCCTAAGAATTTAAATCTGAAAAGGGCCTGTCAAGACTCTCTTTACCAAATCATAAATACAACATGAATGAACTAAAACCTTTATTGTTTTATGTAACATAAGAAATAACTTAGCGGCGGTGGTGCCACGCCTTTAATCCAGCACTTGAGCAGAGGCAGGTGGATTTCTGAGTTCGGGCACCTGGTCTACAGAGTAGTTCCAGGACAGCCGGGCTACACAGAGAAACCCTGTCTCGAAAAAACAAAAAAAAAAACAAACAAAACAAACAAAAAAAAAAATAACCTGTGAGGTCTTGCCAGGCATAACATTATTTAATAAAATTATGTAAATGTATTTGTGTTACATCAATGATAGCAATTAGTAAGACTAGATAATGGAAGCATTGAAGTTCATTATACTATTATTTCTATCTTGTGCATATTTGACAAGTTCATAACAAATACTGAAACAAGAATGAGAAGCAAACAAAAAGACACACCAGGAGATTTAAAAGCCATCTTCAAATAAGTTGTACAATTGAGGCAATATGGTTTGTTCCATGCCTGGATTCTTCCTGTATTTGTCTCCACAACAAGGAAAACTTTAGCTCCAGTTACATGGGCAAGAGTATCAAGTGTCTGCCTCCTGCTCTATGCTATCCCTTTGCCAGAAGGTTCTATATTTGGATCTGTGTGTAACTGTCAACACTCTGCTTCAAGCTGTAAAGAATCAACTTGTTTCTTTTCTAGGTGGAATTGATTCTTGTCTGCCTTTGCTAATGCTTTTGAAATGTCTATGATAGAGGATTTAAATTTTTCAGGTGACGTTTCTGCCTTCTTGATAAAATAACTAGATAAAATAATTATCTTAGAATGCTAGCACCCTTTCCCCCTTAATACACTAATACTTTTTTTTTTATCAACTCCAGCACTTGTTCTCCCCCTCCCTCTTCACCTGGGTCTCTCTCCTCCCATACTCAACAGATCTGCACTCTCTCTCTCCAACCACCCTCCACCATCTCTTACACCAAATCAAAAATCTTTATTGAGTTCAACTGGAGTGGCTGCGTGCATGGGGCCATAGGGTTGTCCACTGCCGCATGCACAAACAGACATACTCCTGGGAACCTACTTTATCTCCTCCATGACCAATTTACTATCTGCAACATCTCAACTAGTGGTAGGTCCTTGTGAGTGTGTTCACCATTCCATACTGATGAGCAGACTTTGTGCAGATCTTTTGTAGTCAACCAGAGATGTTGAAGGTTTATGAGTGCAACTGCCTATCAATTCCAGAAGACACTGTTTGGTGGCAGTTGTAGGAGGAGCTAAGGTGGGAGGAGTTAGGAGAGGAAGAGGAAAGGAAGAGGAGAAGTTAGGAGAGGAAGAGATAAAAGGAAGAGGAGGAGCGAGAGAGGCAGAAATGTAGGAGCGATGGAGACAGATGTTCACATGTCTGTAGCAGCCCAAGGTAGTTGGTATACTGAGGTTGGGTAATTGGTTAACTTCTGATTGTATGGTATCTTGTTACTGATCATTGCCAAATATATAAGCTTTGATTGATCTATAAGAATTAGAGTCTCATTCTTTACTGGGCCTGCATGGATGGCGGAATGGTATGGGCAATGCCCTGCCTTGCAGAGACAGCGTGGAAGATTGGCAGAGCCATCTCTTATGCTGGCATCTAGTGGGTGGCAGGGCTGGTGTTTCTGGCAGCTGGTTCTAGCTGCAGCACGCATGTGGCCTCCAGCCGAGAAACATGGCGGCTGGGCTAGGCAGAGCTGCTGCAGCTTAGATAGTTGGCCTGAGCCAGAGGCCGATTTAAATAATTACAACAGGCAGTCATACTTGACTTTTGCTCTTACAATGTATCGGGCCCTTCTATGGGGTTCTTGTTGTTCCTTGACTTTTGTGGGGAGGGAGCATACAAGCATTCCATTTCAGATGATAACTTCTCCGTCACTTTTTTCTGTACTTTAAATGTTTATGGTTCTCTGAGTTAACCTTTGTCTACCACAAAAAGAAACCTCTGGGGAGAGGGGAGGGCTGAGCCCTCCTTTAGATGTAAGGATAAATATTTAGAAAGTGGTTGGATATTATATAATTTAGCAAAATCATAGTAATACATCCTCTCTTAGTGTCTACAACTTCTCTAGCCATAGGTTCTTGGCCAGATTTATATTATCTGGGATGAGTTCCTGCCTGAAAATGGGGCCTTAAATCCAATCCTATAGCTGTTGGTTACTTTACACACAAAATGTTTGTGCCACTGTTGCCATATCTCGGACACATCTTGCACGAATGTCAATGTCTGTATTCTCCTGTATGTCAAGGGGATCTCTTATTCAAAACACTTTCTCTCTCTCTCTCTCTCTCTCTCTCTCTCTCTCTCTCTCTCTCTCTCTCTCTCTCTCCTGTCTTTGGGGCTGGAAACACTTAGGGTTACAGTGTGATTTCTTAAACAATGCACTGATATAATTAGTTTTCCACTTTGACCAGCACCAGTTTTGGGGTGATGCTGTCTTTCCTCTACTGTATATCTCTGGCTTCTCTTTCAAAAACTCAGGTTCCATAGGTATGTGAATTTATGTCCAAGTCTTCACTTTGGTTCATTGATCAATGTATCTGTTGTGTTAATACCACAAATTTTATTACTGTAATCAGTAGGACAATTTGAGTTGGGGAATAGTGACATCTCCAGAAATTCTTTCATTATTTAGGAGTATTTTAGCTACCCTGGATTTGTGTGTTTGTGTGTATGTGTGTTTCCATATAAAGCAGAAAATTATCCTTTCAAGGTTTGTAAAACATTATATTGGAATTTAGATGGGAGTTTGGGTTGAATCAAAGATTACTTTTGGTAGAATGGCCATTTTTACTATATTGATTCTACTAATCCATGAGCATGGGAGATTTTCCATTTTTTTTTTTTTTTTTGATGTCATCTTCAATTTCTTTCTTTTATATCTTAAAGATTTATCATTGAAGTACTTTACTTACTTGGTTAGAGTTACCCCAGGATACTTATTTTATTGAAATGATTTGCTAATTTCTTTCTCAGTCTGTCCTTTGCATATAGGAGAGTAACTGGATTTTTGTGTGTTAATTTTGTATCTTACTATTTTTCTGAAAGTGTTTATCAGAAGTTTCCTGGTGGAATTTTTAGGTTCTTTTAGGTATAAAATCATATAATCTCAAATACTGGAAAACTGACTTAGCCTTTTCTGTTTGTATGCTCTTGATTTCTTACAGTTGCTTGTTTCTCTAGCTAAGACACCAAGTGTCACATTGAATAGATATTGAGAGTGGACATCCTTGTCTTGTTCCTGACTTTTAGTGGAAATGCCTTGGGTTTCTCTTCTCTTAGATTGACCTTGGCCATGAGATTGTTATAAATAGCCTTTATTATGTAGAAGTATGCTCCTTGTGTCCCTGGACCTTCCAGGACTTCTATCATGAAGGGGTGTTGAGTCTTGTCAAAGGTTTTTCTACATCTAATGTGATGATGCTGTGTTTTTGCCTTTCAGCCTGTTGATATGATGGATTAATTTATCAGTTTATATATATTGAGCATCCCTGAATCTCTAGAATAAAGCCAACTTGATCATAGTGGATGATCTTTTTCATCTATTCTTATATTCTGTTTGCAAGTCTTTTTTAAAATAATTTTTGTATCTTTGTTCATAAAGTATATTGATGTATAATTTTATTCCTTTAATGGGTCTTTGTATGGTTTTAATATCAAAATAATAGAGGCTTTGTAAGAAAAATTAGTTAATGTTGTTTTCCTGCTTCTATTTTGTGAAACAATTTGAAGAATATTGAAATTAATTCTTCTTTGAAGATCGGCCAGAATTCTGTACTGAATTCTTCTGGTCGTGAGATTTGTTGTTTGTTTGGTTGGTTGGTTGTTAGTTGGTGGATATCATTAATTACTGCATCTATTTCACTAGGAACTATGGTTCATCTTGATCTAACTTTGGTAGGTTGTATATATCAATAAACTTGTTCATTTCTTTTAGGTTTCCCACTTTAGTAGAATACAGACTTTTAAAGTGTGCTCTTATTATACTTTGAATACTCTCGGTGTCTGTTTTAATGTTCCCCTATTATCTCTAACTTTATTCATTTGGAGATTCTCTATATATGTTTTGTTTAATTGGGTTAAGGGTTTGAAATTTTTGTTGAGTTTTTCTCAAAGAACAAATTGTTTGTTTCATTGATATTTAGTATTTTTGTTCTTACTTTATAGATTTAAACCCTGAGTCTGATTAATTTTTGGGTGCTCTTTCTTACTATTTGAGACCTGCTAGGTATTCCATTGAGTTGATAATATGAAATCTCTCCCTCTTTTTGGATGTAGAACCTTAGATCTATGAGCTTGATCCTTAGGCCTTTATCCTATCCCATTTTAGGCAAGTTGTGTTTTAATTTTCAGTTCTAAAAAGGTCCTAATTTAATTCTTTGTTTCTGCTTGACTCCATTTGGCCAATAGTGAGTTTTTTTTTTCAGTTTTCATACATTTGAATACTTTCTACTGTTTCTGTTGTTGTTGATAGCCAGCTTTGATCCTTGGTGGTCAGATAGCATCTATAGTGTTACTTGCTTTGTGTCTTAATACAGGCCAATTTTGGAAATTTCCATGATCTGCTTAAACACAAGTCTATGTTTTGGTATTTGGGTGAAATGTTCCATAGATGTCTGCTAAGTCCATTTGATTTATGACATTATTTAGATCTAGTATTTCTTGGTTCAGTTTCTGTCTGGACGACATGTCAATTGTCAAGAGTGGACTAGTAAAGTCATCTACTACCACTGCATAAGTGTCAAAATGTGATTTAGCTGGAGCACTGTTTCTTTTATGAACTTGGGTGCCATTGTGTTTGGAACACAAATAATCATAGTATTATCTCGGTGGATTTTTTTCTTCAATGATATGTAGTGTTCCTCACTATTTCTTCTGATTGGTTTTGGCTTTAAGTCTATTTTGTCAGATATTAAACAGCTATACCCTGTTTGGTTTTTGAGTCCATTTGCTTGGAACACCCTTTTCTATCCTCTTACCCTAAAGTGATATCTAACTGTGATGGTGAGGTGTGTTTTTGATGCAGCAAAAAGACGTATCTTGTTTTCTTTCTTTTTGTTTGATAGTTTGTTTGATGTTTTTCAAAACAAGTCTTACTGTATACCTTCATATTCTTAACTATATTCCATATATCATAGAACTTACTATGTAGAGCAGGCTGGCCTTGAGCTCACAGAAATCTGTCTGCCTCTGCCTCTGCCTCCCAAGTGCTAGGATTAAAGGTGTGTTCCATAGTCTTGGACAGATTCCTTTTCTAATGTAATCTGTTAGTCTATGTCTTTTTACTGGGGAATTGAGACCATTGACACTGAGAGTTACTAATGAGTAGTGTTTATTGATTCCTGTTATTTTGTTGTTGTGATGTGAGTTTTCCTGCCTTTTATTTACTATTCTGAGATGATTTCTTCCTTGTGTTTTATTTAGCTCTCTTCAGACTGAATTTTTCTTGCTAGTCTCTTCTGTAAAGCTGGATTGGTAGACAGAATTATTTACATTTATTTTAATTCTGGGATATTTTCTTTTTCAATTGCTTGTAATTGATAGTTTTGCAGGATATAGGAGAGTGGGTGGGTATCTGTTGTCTCTTAGAGCTTGTAGAACAACTTTTCAGTCCCTTCTGGCTTTCAGAGTTTTTACTGAAAGTCAAGTGTTTGAACCTGACTTTATATGTGACTTTCTTTGGGATTAAAGGCATGTGACAACACCACCCAGATACTGGCTGAGTATTCTATTCTTTGGTTGCTGATGCCCATTCTGGATCTTAATCAACTGTGGTGGCTGTAGGTCCCTTTAGAGTGTGCTTCTGATGGTTGGTGGTTACACAAAATAATAAGCTGGAGTGAAAGGAAAGGGTAAACAGGTCATTGGAAAGAACCCTGTCTGTGTTTAGGGGGAAGGAGGTTGGTCCACTGTAAGTGGCATAGTCCCCAGAGATTGGAGATGGGATGGGAGGAGAGCCTCCAGTAGGCAACTTCCTTTAAGAGAGTGATTCTGTGAGTCTGTGGGTAAAATGGGCCAGAAGGAGAGGCAGAGAAGGGTGGCAGGAGATACCTAGTGGGCCCCTGGATCAGCATTAAGAGGCATATTACCCAGGGAATGTAGTGGAGGTGGGCGGAGAGGCTTCTGCAGGCAGGCTGCAGCAGGACTCTAGAACTAGATTTTTTGATTAATTATTAGATCACTTTCAGCACCCCATCCATTAGATTTGGCTACGAAGGGTACGCCTTCATGCTTTCCACCTTGCCTACAACATGAATACCTTCCAATCAAAACAACAGTTCCTTCACTTTTCCAACACATATAAAAGGATTCTAAACACCCTTAGCAGAGGTACTATTCTTTGGATGGAAGGGTTTTACTGTAAATAAAGCATGGTAAGATTATATTTCCCCAAGGAACTTTCTAATCCAAAATACCACCTAAGACCTCATTTGTCCACTAGCTTGCTAATTATGTCCTCATAATTCTACCCTTGATGGAGAAATGTGTGGAGAGGTGTGACATTCTAAACCCACTCTCCATAAATCTAGGAAAGACTATTTATTGAACCAACAGATTAATTTCTCACCACAACCAATTAGTAAGGTCTGGGCCAATTTCCTTTCTTTCTTTCATGACTTCCTACCCAAACATCTTCCTCTGCCAAACCTTTTCAATTACTATCTGTGGGACTTCGTAAGGGTATCCTGGTTCTTGGCTGGGCATGGGCCTAGAACCCTGAGACTCCAAGGGAGAAACGGCAGGAGTTCGGCTACCTCCCCAGAACTCAGGGTCCTAACAAGCAATCCAATCTCCATAGATCTACATTGTTCAGTCACATAGGCCATTACAGCCCCTCCCAAAGTGCACAGGTAGAGGGTGTGACTACAGGCCTCAGGCCCTAGAGATTTACATACTAATGAAGGTCAGAGGGAGGAGCCAATTAAGCATTCCTCCCCAGAACCTCCCCCTTTCTCCCTCCCTACTTAACTCAGGTCTGCCCTGAGTTTGGGGGGGTATAGCCAGATCCATCTACCAATAAACCCTTTTGGAACCAAGGATTCCTCGTGTCATTGGGGCGTGGGCCTGGGGCCTGCTGCTGTGGCCCCCAGTTTTTCCCACAACTACCCACACATTACCTTCAAAATCATTCATGGATTTGAATCTCTCTACTGCTGTGTGAGTCCTCATTGAATTCACTGAGGAAAAAGAGTGATTGTATGAGGAGTACTCCTATCCTGCTATCTCAGACACAGAGCTCCCCTGCATCATTTTCAATGTCCCTCTGATTCTCAATTCTCAGTCATAATTTACTTACCAGTCCAGCATTTTTTGTTCACTAGAAACTGCCTGCAAGGTGCACCATCCCTTTAAGAATGTTCTTCTTCCTTCAGTAGCAAGTATTAATATCATTCAAAAGGAGAAACTTGAATCACTGAATCTAATTGAAACCCTGCCTTCTTATTTGGGTGTATGTTTCCTTGGTTGCCTAGAAGGTTTGGTTTTATATTCATGCCCATCCTTTTATTTCTTTCTGTTCTCTCTGTACCCGCCCTAAGTCTGACCTTCTCCCAGTAGTCCTATGAGGGCATTTGATTTCCTCTAGAATAAATAGCACTGTCTTCTGTTTCTCCTCAATACTGAACATTAAAGTGAGAGACTACATAATGCTAGTTCTCTGTTATAGATTTTAACCATTAAACAGGCATTTCCTGATAGTGCTTTGGAGATTTAAGATATACATTGACATAGAGTAATATAGAAACTTTCAGGCGATTGGTGGCTTATATGAGCTCATCATGGCCATGTCATCTTGCAATTAAAAGTTTCTGTTATTTTTGAAGGGCTGCAAGGGGTTCTGAGTCATATGTTGGACCATAAAATGCCAAAGCAAACATTTATACACTTAGATAAATACTATATTTAGATGGAATAGTCTATAAACTCTTTTGCCATATTGGTTAATCTTTGGTTCTCCACTCCCTTTTTGGTTCCAGCTGGTTTTGGTGGAGTTTTGAATATGGTTTCATTTTTGTACAGTGCCTCATTGTTTTGCCCTATGAGAATTAACAAGTCCATGGATGTTGGTTTGGTTTCCCAATGGCTCAGCTGTCTTCCTGCTAGTGTAAAGTAAAAGACTGTCCATCAAATCATGACTAACCATTTTATAAATGTTAGTCATGAAGGAGGTAGATGAAGAGGAGCCAAAATGGCTCAGTGGCAGCGCACAACAGGGCAAGTCAAGGCATATGCCCTCCAGGATGTGGTTCATGGAGTGCACTCTCCCTCACATACACATAACTAAGCATCGACTTTCTAATTTGCTCCAATTGTTCATGAATGATTCTCAGAATGTTAGGTTCTATGGTGTCTCTTCTTTCTCTGGTTTGTAAGACTCTCTAGCCTAATTGAATTGCAGTTATTTCTCATTAAATTAAAAATATTTTTAATATGTTATTTTCTATGTGCGTGGGTATTTTAAAACATATTTTTATTAATATTTTGAGAATCTCATACATGCATGATATATTTTGATTTTATTCCATTTCTTCCCTTCACTCTTTCTTTTCTTAGGCCTTCGAAACTTTTTATCCTTTTAAAATTATTTTTTTGAAATATAATATTCTTTTTTATTGGATATTTTATTTACAAATTATAAAATTCTTACATCATCTCCCTCTTTCTTTTCCTCTCCCCAGCCCCTGCCAAATATTCCACCTTGGTCTTATTTAAATTTATGGCTTCTTCTAATATGTTTATGGTATTGGATAACCAATTGGGGTGCTCTTCCCTGGGGAAAGTTATTTCTCCTGCTCTGAGCATCCTTTACCTGCCTACACATCCTTGTCTTAGGTTAAGGGGCCTTGTGTGCTGTTCCACTTTCATGTCAGCATGTCTATTGTTGCCATCCTTGGTCAGGTCCTGTTTAGGCAGCTATGTTGGTGAGACTTCATGGGTGCAGCTTCTTTGACATTTCTAGGAGACAGTCTTACAACAAGCTTCTTGTTCTTCGGGCTCTTACATGTTTCTGCTCCCTTCCTCAATGATCCTCGAGTCTTAAGTGCAGGGTTATGTTGTAGATGTATCAATTAGGAATGGGCTCCATAACTCTGAGTTTTGGTCAGTTGTGGTTTTCTGTAATGGTCTTTCTTCATCTGTTGCAAAGGTAATTTTCCTTGATAGGGATAAGAAACATTGTCTGTGGGTATGAGGATAAATATTTACAATGTAGTTATGGATTATGCTGTTTTAGTAAATTGGGGAGTTTTAGGTTCTCCTCCAAGATTCATGACTTCACTAGCTTGGGTAGTTAGGTAGATTTCCAGTAACAGGCTGATTTCCCTTCTGTTGGATGGGTCTTACATACAATTAGAGAGCTGTTGGTAACCACCGAGATATGTGTGTCAGAACCTTAAGTATATCATGACATGCTGGTTGTTGTTCTTGTTTATTGGCATCATAGCTTGCTAGGCTTGCTGGTTGCTTCTGTTCTTGGAAATTTTGGTGCTTTCTGGTAACATAAAGACTAGTCTTCAAGAAGGAGATTTAAAGATCAGATCTAACTTAGATCCTCTGGGTCCTGTGTGAGGAATGCATGGTATCTTCAGCAGTAGAACCTTACCTTCCACTTCTGGGTGCAACCAAATGGAACAACAATAGCCAACATTCCAAGAATGTTTTGGAAGTCTCTTGGAAACCACGACCCTCGAAAGAGAGATTCTTACACCTTGTGTTAGGGTTTTTGTTAGTCTATGGCTCTTGGGGAGAGCATTGTGTTTTGCCTGGGTGGGTCTGAGTATCTCATGAGTGTCTCATGCCGTCATGGTCAGAAGAGAGCGTTGGATTGCAGATGGTTGTGAGCCCACACTATGGGTTCTGGGAATCAAACTTCAGTCTTCTGGAAGAGCAACCAGAACTCTTAACTGATGAGCCATTTCTCCAGCCCCTTAGCTACCATTAAATTTAATCATGCTCTTCATGTATCTGTTTCCTTCTCTGAAAAAACTACATAGATGAAGGAATTAAATAAGATATTTGTACGTAAAGTACCACAGACAGAGTGCATGCTTAATAGGCGCTGAAATTCTCTACTTGCTCTTTATGATATACTAATCTAATCACTTAATTAGGGAAGTTTTATATAGCTATAATTTAACACCTACTTGGTACCAAGCATGCCTTGTGGTGCTTTGTATATATATATATGGTCCATCCTCTGTAGTTGGAAATTTGAATCAGAACATTGAACATAACACAGATGCATAGTGTTAGAAAAAATTTATTGCTATCCAGAGTATATACTTGTTTCTTATCACTTTCTCTATAATGCAACATAGTAACTATTTACCCTGTGATATGTAAGGTATCTAGAAACGATTTAAAGTATCAGAACTGTATATACAGGCTAAGTTCAAACTCCACATGATTTTACACAAAGAATGTGAACATCTGAGGACTTTGGTATTGGAAGGCAGCCTGGAACCAATAAAGTAATATAGTTGGTATGAAGCAATATGGATCATTTGGTAAGCTCACAGTTATTAGTAATTATGATTCTCTTCAAGGTGAAGCAACAGATAAGTGCTTCTCACCTAACTACTGTATGCAGTTAACTGGAGTCCAGGAACATTTCTAGGCAAGTAGTTTTGTGAGTTTTCCTTTGTTTGTGTGGTGCCTCTGGTGGTGGTGGTGGTGGTGGTGATGGTGGTGGTGGTGGTGGTGGTGGTGATGGTGGTTGTTGTTGTTGTTGGTGGTGATGGTGGTGATGATGGTGGTGGTGATGATGGTGGTTGTTGTTGTTGGTTGGTGGTGGTGACGATGATAGAAGCTGAGGTAATGTTAGTGGTGGCATTGAGGAGAGAATGAGGCCCTCATAAATGCTTGATGGGCCCTCTGTGCCATCAATGGGGGAATAATTTTGGAGTTAAAGTTTAGTAACTTCCTGGAAATGGAACAGGTAGTGTTTGTTTAAAAGTGTGATTTTGGGAGGCATATCTAAGGATTCTATGTTTGGATGAGACCCAGGAAAAGACCACTTTCCAAGAGGGCAACTGGATAAGTAACAATTCATGCAAGATGCCTTAACATGCTGATTATTCTTCAGGCTTTGGACTGGAATGGGAAGGGACGAGGTTCAGGGCCTGGTTTGCAATTAGGACTACAACTTAAGGTACATTTGGGACATGCTATTTACTCTCAGCTCTTCCTTCATCATCTCAAGATGCTTATTCTCTGGTGCTATGACTTGTAACCTTGGTAATGAAATAGCGTTGATCTAGTTCAGTTTTGTTGTTTCAGCACCAAGCAGATGAAAGGTGGAGAGGAACTCTTATAAGGTAACACTAGGGACTGACTTCTCACAAGTGGAATTGTCTATCACAATGTTATAGAATCTGTTGCAACTTTACTTTTTAAACATTGTAAATAAGGATGGCATTCACCTTATGAAGGCAACTGTTAGGCTTACTATTTGCTTTGCAGGGGTATTTGTTTACATGTAACCATTTTAACCTTTTACTTTTGAATAAGCTGTGAAACATAATCCCAAAACACACTAGACAAAGCTCATGCTAGAAAAATCTTCCCTGCAAACTAGTTTTCTTTTTAGAATGTATACAATCAACAACTGCCCAACAAAATATGCAAGTTACATCCATGTTAAAATTCCTAGTACATACATTAAAAAATGAAAAAAATTTTAATAATGTTTTAAATAAGCAGATAATATCAACATGTAATCAACATAACCTATATTTTAAATTTACAAAGTTTTAAAAACCCGGTATATACATGTCAACTTGACCACCCAACAGTACAGTTAAATGTAGTCTCACTGAAACTTATATTTAATAGAAATCCTATCCTACTCATGTATAAATTTAGATGCATAAGAATGATATAAAACATTTTTACAATGAGTTAGACATATGTTGTCAGTGGCTACTATTTCAACAGCTTTGAACCTACTCTAGAATTTTGCTTGCACCTCTAGAGCAGTCTCTAGACTCAGAGACTTCGGCTGAGGTTTGTTTTTGTTTGATACACCATTTGGTTAACACTTGTGCTTTTAATATTTTGAAAGTCAATTCAAAGAGTAAGAGAAAACTCTGCAAGTTTCTTTTGGAGTGTTCACTAAACATAACTAACGTTTGTTTGTGAATAAATTCTCCGGGCAAAATCAAATAACTTTACAGAAGTAGGTAAGTGTGCTGTTGATTTGGAATTAGAAAAATAAACCTAGAATACAGGGCTGAATCACTTTTGGCCGCTGCTTTGTATGGCTGTCTTTTAGCTTGACGACAGATTTAACTTCTGCATATTAGGGTTAGCGATTTTCACCTTCCTGACAAGCAAACTTCAGAGTTTGCACTTCTCAAGAGTATACAGAGGTCTTTCACAAAAGCAGGCGGTAGTCGCTGAACTTGCATCGACAGAGATTTAGCTAAAGCCCTTTCCTATTTTTAGCCAGACCAACTGCGGGTCAATTCAAGTTTCTGCAGAGTGAAAAGCGCCTAAATACAAAACAGAGAAGCGGAAGGCTAGATCTTTGCCAGGTACCACTCCAAGACTACACCCCGGAGACTACGCCCACCGAAACTCCACAGGGGGAATTGTTTTTCTCAGCAAGTCCCGGAGCACAGCCGGGAGAGGCTCCACTGCCATCTAAGCCCAGAGCGGCGCCGCCCCGCCCAGCCCGGACCAGGGAGGCGTGGTCATTACTGGGGGGCGTGGTCAGCCTTGGGGCGAGGCGGGGCGAGCGCGGAGGCGGAAGTTCCCCACCGGCTTGAGTGGGACGGCGCAGGCACCGCGAGCCACTTGTCAGCGCTGGTCTGAGGCGAAGGGTGCGCCGTGCGTGTCCGGAGGTGAGTGGCCACGGGCGGCGGAGGAGAACGTCTTGGTCCGCGAGAGGAGAGGAGGAGAAGCGGGTGACGGGGTGCGGCGCGTGGAGGGGCGCGGGACGGGAGGAGGACGGGGTGCGCGGCTCCTCAGGTGCTCCCGGTGCGCGCGGAGGTGCGAGAAGTGTCCGGGCTGGGCGGCGCGCGGCCGGACAGAGCGCCCGGAGCCGGGTGTCGCCGCGATCGGCGCTCCGGAGAGCCGGACGCACCAGGGGCGTCCGCCGAGCCCTAGGGCAGGCGGCGAAGGGCAGCACCTCGGCCTGGGGCGCGCTAGTCTCCAGGGAGGCTCGGGCGAGCGGAGATCGTGCGCCTGCACGGGAAAGCGGGGCTATTTTGTTTGCTGGCTCCCAGGCTACGAGAAGCGTTTATTTTCCTCTCCCTGAAAATATTTGCAGTTGTGTAACCTGTTGTGGTTACACGTCGGTGCGTCCAGAATGAAAGCCCACTTAGATCGGTCGCGGTCGCCAGTTTTTAGGAAACTGATGTACTCGTTGGGGCTTTGGTCAGACTGTGCTTCAGCCGCGTTTGACAATGAGTGGAAAAAGGAAGGGCGTATGGACTGGACAGAACTTGGACAGAAAATTCGTGACTGGGCTGGGCAGGTCTAGGGTGTGATCGCCAGATCCTATCCCAGGTCCGCCTTCTTGACCCGAGGACGTCTGAACCCGCCTGCTACGGAAACTGCTAGCTGGGGAACCTTATTTGGCCAACATGGCTAGGCGTGAACCCAAGCTGGGAAACGTCTCATCCTCTTTCATCCTGTGCCTTAGTCCTCCCACCATTCTATCTCAGGAGAGGAGAAGGAATCTCTGGGTAGTCTTAATTGAAGGGCTCCTCACTCACCGTAGGTCTCTCCCCATTACGCACACCAAGGAAACAGACACAGAAGGTATGGGAAACCACTTTTAGCTTCCCTCACTAGCAATAGATGGAAGGCATTATTTAGACTGTCCCTAAAAGAAAATCCAAAACTCTACAGAAATTCCAAGTTTTTACATGTTTGAAAGCAGAATAAGCTGTTATTTCCTGCCTGCTTGGTTGGTATTTTAGCGTTTGGGCACTAATAACCACATGGGGGAGACTTGGAAAAGGCCAATAAAAAATATTGCCGTCGCTGAAGGATCAGAATATTTTAAGACAAATGAATTCCAAGTGAAGCTAGCAGAAAGGGAATTTAGAGGAGAGACTGGTGTTGTGGTTTGGCTGGCTTGGCTAGTGCTGGAAATGTTAATAACTAATGGGAGAAATAAGGAAGGGAGCCCTAAGAAAGGGAAGTTACGTGGATATGGGGTGACACACTTACAGTACATTCTCTCCTAGGGAAAAATGGAGCCAGAGTATGGTTAGCATAACTTTCACATTCTTCCCTTGGCACAGTTAAAGATTAAAAAAAAAGAGTAGCCCAGCACTATCAGTTGGTTTACTGATTTATTTGTTACTGTATGGCACTATCAAGACTGCCTCTACTGGTCTTGAGATCTTTCTGTAGCAGGAAGGCGGTGTTGTGTGGCTTGTTATTAACTCCCTACCATTTGGTTTTCACCTGCTGTTTGGCTTCCTATGGGTCTTTTTGTATGGCCTCTGCTTACTACTGTGATATTTTGGAAGTAATGTTACTACACACTAGGTCAGTACTACCATTCCTCTTAAAAGCTTTGTCAGTACACATTATCCCTGAACTGATTTTTTTCTTGAGGAACTAGATTTCTTTCAAAGTGTTGCCTCATTTTTCCTGCTTGAGAAGAAAGCATCCATTTGCATTCTCCTCAGTGGTATGTATGCTGCTGAACTTGACATGTTGGGATAGACATTGGAGTGGATGTAAAAAGATATTATACATAATCAGACTTCATCTTTTAAGTCAACTGCATTAATATACTATATATATTCTTAACATATATGTATATATAGTATTATAGTATATATTATATATAACACAATTAGACCCAAGGAAGGCCTCATAAATGCTACACAGACTCTCTACCACTGAGATATCCCCAAAGCTTTGCTTTGACAAGTGTCTTTAAAGTATTGCAGTCATATACCTGCCATATTTTTAGTTGGAAGAACTGTATATCCTTACTATTCTTTTTAAAGAGGGAACAATGTTCATTATTCCCAATGACTCCTAATTGCAAGTAGGACACTCTTAAGTCAATTTGAGCTTTTAAAAGAGCTACCCTGAGTCAGATGAGCCTAATGTACAGCATGAGCAGAAAGCAATTCTAAAAATCGAGCAAACCTGCTATCATGGAATCTAAGGCCCAATTTAATGTTGTCAAAAAAATTAAGTCTAACTTTGATATTCGCCAGTAAATGGTTAGTATAGTATTTTAATTTACTAGGCTTGGACAAGGTTAGTTCTCTTCCTGAGCTTTTGCTTTTGGATTATGAGTATAAAAGAAAACAAAAATTTAGACTAAAATATCACCTGTTCTCGACTATAGCCTATTATTGCCTATATGAAAGAAAAATAAGGCCTTGGGTTTAATTCCCAATCCCATAAGCAAACAACTAGACAGACAAAACCCAGTTTCAGACATACTTCATACCTAGAAATTCTGAACTGTCACGTCAGCAACCCCATCTTTCCTTCCTTGACATACTCTTTTACCTTTTAAACCCCACCTAAACTTCTGTTCTACCACCCCAGATTTAGCAGCATATGTAGATACGGACCCACTGAGGATGAAGCAATACTAGTTTAGGGAATCTAGTTCTTAAAAATGACTTCAGGGATAATGTGCACTGGGATGAAGTTTCCTTAACTGGAAAATACCATAGTCCTATAGAGGAGGCTAGGAGTGTCAGTTCTAAATTAGAATTAGAATTATTAGTCTCAGTTTTAAATAATTTATTATTTAGAATCCATGAACAGAGCTGGCAGATATGCAGGCCCTTTTATATGTTCACGTGATTGAAGTAAGTGAGATGGAAGGGATCTTGTTGAATACAGGAAGTATGAGATGGGGGAATAGGAGAATCACTTTAATTACAATTGAAATAAAATCTTATTCTGATCTGGTATGTATTTCCTCCAATAAAATATTAAGTTTTTAATGTAAGAATCCACCAAATTTGATTCTGCAGTATGGAAAGCTGGGCAGATATCTAAACATACATCTTGGTAGGGAATTGGCATGAGTTTGAAACCGAGTGTTAATTAGCTCATCGATTCTTTTTCCTCGCTGAAATTAATAAAAGAGTTTGCTAGATATGACCTATGTATCGTTTTACCCTACTCCAAAAACCTGAAAAGGTTTTTTTTGGCTTTATAGCAAATGCATTGATATATGAAATTGAGTTTTTAATAAGCATTTTAATTAACTATCTAATTTTCTTTTGCAGTTTCTTTCATTTTCTAGAACTGCACATTGAACCCTTGGAAGCATGAGCAACTACAGCGTGTCATTGGTCGGCCCAGCTCCTTGGGGTTTCCGGCTCCAGGGTGGCAAGGATTTCAACATGCCTCTGACAATCTCTAGTGTAAGCAACCTTGGTGGACCTTACCACAAGTGCTCATTCGCTGTCTGGCCCTGGGAACTGCAGCACTGGATTGCCGAATTCTCTTTTACCTGTATTAACTTGTTACAATTGAGGAGTTCTTGTTCTTTCCCTCCAACCAGGCTTGGCTGTCTAATACAGATACACAGGGAAGGCACTTGACAAGGACAGCTTATTTAGTCAGCTCATTGTCAGTTTCTCCAATATTAACAAAATTAAAATAGAAAACAACTAACTGAGGAGCCAATGCGACAGTTTTGAACAGTCCCTAGTTTGGGAAATTCTCTGAGCTTTAATTTCTTCAAAAGTACTTTTATGGCATTGGATTATCAAGTTTTAAAGACCCTTTTTAAAGTTTAAAGAAAGTTTTCTTTTGGTTCCAAAAACTATCTGTTAAAACTAGTGACCATGACTGGTTTGGGCGTTACTTCCTCAGCTCACATTCTGGTGGAGGTAACAGACAAAGCTGCTTAGGTCTGTGGAGAGGATGAAGGGTGAGGGGCTCCAGCTAGATGCTCAGCCTATGAGCAATTGAGATTTGACTTTTTACCACATTTGGGATTTAGTTGAATGCAGTGTGTGTGTGTGTGTGTGTGTGTGTGTGTGTGTGTGTGTGTGGTGTGTAGACACAGAGAGAGGGAGAAGGAAAAGGAGAGAAGGGAGATAGGGAAGAGACTGACACTGTGTCGCTCTGGATGGTCTGGACTAGACCAGGCTGGTTTGAACTCAGAGACATCCTGGTCTACTCCCCAGTGCTGAGAGTAGAGGTGTATCATCATCTCTGGGCGTTAAATGTCTTGGTGATTTTGAGAAAGGGTTAATCACAATCAGGCCCAGTTTCACTCACCAAAGTGATTATTACTATTATTTATTTCTATAACCCGTGCGTGTAGTGTGTGTAAGGTGCTAACCTTGGTTGTGAGTCTGATAAGAGGGGACACTGTGTACATACATGCATGCCTTCCCTGGCACAGAGAAATGCTTTCCTTGTGTAGACAGAGTGCTAATTAAAGGATTTTGAACATACTGATTAAAAGCGACCATGCTAACAAAGCTGCTGAGTTATTTCTGTTCTCTTACAAAAGTGTCTGCCATCTCCTGTGACCTTTTTGGGCCTGTGCAGTGGGGCATGCAATTCATTCTGGACTGGACAGGATTGGGAGGGGAGGAGAGGAGAGAAGGGAATGTTGGCTCAACTGAACAGCTAGGCTCTTGGCCTTTTGGTAGCCTTATTTTTAACCCCTTAAATGGTTTAGTTTAAACTGTCCAATAACAGTGTCTAATGAAAATTTGTGCCTTATAACATTTATATTATGTCAAGATTATTACTGTTACCAATGCCACACTTATTTTAATTACCTGTATGATCACGCTTACTCTGCTTTTTTATATAGAATGATTGGAATAATTTTCAGTGATCACCAGGTTCTTTAATTAATAGTATTAAGAGGCAGTTAAACCTGATACCGTGCCTTAAAATGTGTAATTTAATGGTTCTCTTATGTAATTATGCATGTGAAAATTCTAGCAAAGTTTGCTACATTAAAATCTCTCATTTATTTTTTTTTTTTGTAATAATACATAATGAAAATGAAAGGCCTGAAGTGTTTAATCCCTCTCTTCCCTTTAGAGAATATGACAATCATTATATTGTTATTATTTTTACTTAATGCATGCTAACACTGAAAAAAAAAAGAAAACCAAAAGAAACCCTGAAGCTTGTACATCTGTATTTTTAGAATTCAGAACTATACAGTTTTTTCTTTGATGAGATGGGTTGAACTCTAAAGAGTCATTTCCATTCCATAGAACACTGGCACTTCGGGGTATTAAGCAGTATTTCAGGTAAATATAAGCCACTGTCAAGGATTTAAAAGTTTTATTTCCCTGAGATTTTGTTGCAGTAGCATATAAATATGCTGTACTGACCTGGTTCGTAAAGAGTGCATACTACACAATTAACGTCTTCCCAAACGTTGTCATTTGTATTGGGTAACGTTTCGTGGTGGGCCTCTAAGGTAGGCTCAGCAGCTCCTGCCAGTGTTTCTAAGCGGTGCTCAGACTGGACAACCGTTTGAGCATGCCGTTGTTTTCTGGTTTTCTCTCAGAAATGCAGTGTGGCTGCTGGAGTTTGCAGGCCGCTTTTTATGACCCTGTGTTTATGGAATAGCCCTGAAGCCGTGGAATGTGGGGATGGGTTTCATTGTAGCAATGTTGGTTTGTTGGTCCTTGCCAGTATATTTTATAAGAAGAAATAGGAGACCAGTTGAACAATTCAAGGCTATATTTTGTCAAGCTGTTTTTTTCTTGGTGAAGTTGTAAGGACTTTTGTGTATAAGCATCTTTTGGATTTGAGATCACAAAGTTGAAGTACTTTATTGTGTGTCATTATGTGATGTTTGACCCGAGAACGTCTTTTCTTTATTACTGATATTTGCATTTCTCCAGTAATCTCCCAGTTTCCTCCAGTAAATTCGTTCTAGAAGTTGCTTCAGAAGATTAGTATAAGGTTAGATTTTTTTTTTTTAAATACTCTGTAAAAAAAAAAAATTGACTCGGATTTTCAAGAGTTAGAGGAGAATAGATTGTTACAAGCTCAGATACATTTCAGTTGGATTTAAAAAGTCTAAGCAATCGACCAGTTCCTCATGTATGGAGCTCATGTTGTGGTCATATCATGGAATACAGGAAGACTTGGCTGGGAATTCATTTACTTGGAAGTTACAAACAATCCTCCTAGAAGCTGCTGAAGAAACAGTTTTGAGAGATACAAAGTTATACGGTAAAGAAGAAAGGCCAGTACCATAGTACTGAATAATATGTTACCTTTATCACGTGACAGTATTTGATGAAATGACAGATGTGTTGGTCGTGTTTTTCAGTTTTAGTGGGTGTAAATCTTCTGTATTTCAAGGGATTTAATTCTTTAAAAGATATTATTAATTGAAATGTTTCTCAAAGGATGGAATTTGCATACCTCCAGTTTTTCTGTCATTTTTCATTGTACTATGATATTGAATACTTTCCCTGTGGTGGCTTGACTCCTAGTTAAGCTATGAATGCAGTTGAGTACTTCTGCAGACATGCCAGCTGCAGTGTCTCTCCTGGAGAACAGACTGAAACACCCTCCAGTCCCTTTAAGCTGAGATGAGAGAACTATCTTACTTTGAATAAATGGGCCCATTGTTAGTTTAAAGCTGTTGAGTCATGGTGCCCAGATACAAAGTTAACTTAGTTTATGTAACTACATAACCTATGTTTCACTATATATTCACATGCTGCTTTTAAGGTACTAATTGTGTTTTTTGGGGGGTGGGGGTGGGGTTGTTTTGGAACTCTTACTTTTCTGATATGATTGTCTGTTTTGTGGTCATAGATGTCAGTCACCTTAAGATAATTCTGAAGATAGTTTTCTGTTGTAAAGAAATAAAAATCAATGTATCTTAAGATTTTTAAGCTTATTTGCTCTTCACAAATACTGCTTTTGTAGGGAAGTTATTTTTAAGAGGAATCTTACTGGTAAGAAGGACTCTTGTATCTCCTGGAGGAAACAATCCTACAGGGCTTGCCTTGTAAGACTAGCACTTCAGCCTAAGTAGAGAAGGGTTTCGTTGTGGGAGTTAGTGTTTTCCCTGTGAATGGAGAGGGCTGACGGAAGCTTATGGTCTTACTTTGGCTAGTTGAAATCTTTGGTGGTGTTGGGCATGGTGTGTGTGGATATGAAGTTGACTTGTTGCGTTTGTGCCTGACATCCTATTTGTAGTTGTTCTTGCCCAGATCCCCCTTTCCTCAGGGTGAGCCATAGCCTGTTCTTCCTCCAGTCTTAGGATTGGAGGAGAAATCTTGATATTTCATTAATCTAGATGCTAATATGTTTTTTTCTTTTTTGACAAAAAAGAGCTTGTTCTTTTGGTGTCTTCAAGGGTATTATTGTGTTTCAGCTTCGGCACGTGAGACTCTAGGCCCTTACTCCAGTGTCTAAGGTGAAAACAAAGACTGAGTGTGTGATGTAACACTTGACAGAGTGAAGCACTGTCATGAGAAATGTCAGTGTTTGTCTTCATGTAAGTAAATGGCAGAGGGGAAAAGTAGAGGGAAAACATTAATTTGAGTAACTGAAGGACAGGCAGTTCACTGATCCTCAGCGATTCCAGATGCAGAGCAACTGCCCAGCCACACTGTGAAGGCAGTAACAGAGAGAGAAAATCACAAATGTTCTTTAGGTGATGAATAAAATGGACAAAGCAGTATATATTGAATTTAAATGTTATTTTGGAAGAACTTTCTTATGCTATTGTTTAAGCACAATATCTTTTTTCCTCTTTAAAGATTTATTTATTTATTTTTATTTTATGTGTATGAGTATTTGGCCAGTATGTATGTAAGTGTACTGCATTTATATATGGAGCCACAGAAAGCAGAAGAAAGCACTGCATTCCTCTGGAGCTGGAGTTATGGTCTGTTATAAGCCATCATGTGGGTGCTGGGAACCAAACCTAGGTCCTCTGCTAGAGCAGCAAGTGTTTTTAATTACATCTGTCCTGCCCCTAAATTGAATTTCTTAAGTTTTATGTTCACTTTGCCTATCTTCCTTAACCTTCTTTCTTGTTGAGTAAGTGGAGTAATCTGCCCTTTTAACAGATACTCTGGTTTGTTTTATAGCTCATAGATATGTTGTTAGCCATTTATCTGTCAGTTGCTGAGCAGAGTTCACAGTGCTTGTTGGCATTTAGGCAATTAGTATTCAGGAGGGCTACACAGTGGCAGCACATGTCCCGAGAGGCCTAAATGTAGGAGCTTAAAATTAATGTTGAACATTAACAGGAAAGAATGAAAAAGAATGGGGCTGGAGAGATGGCTCAGTGGTTAAGAGCACTGACTGCTCTTCCAGAGGTCCTAAGTTCAATTCCCAGCAACCACATGGTAGCTCATGACTATCTGTAATGGGATCCAATGTCCCCTTCTGGTGTGTCTGAAGACAGCAACAGTATATTCATATACATGCAATAAATAAAATAAATCCTAAAAATAGAATGAAAAGGAGTAAAATTAACACAAAAAGAAAGAAATAATTTTCAAAGTCTACAACCTTTGTCAAACTTGGTCTTTAAGAAATCTTGCTTAATCCTTTACACCTTCTTGCTATGAGAGTTTTCTTCAGTCAAATACTTCATCTAGTTAAGAATTTAAAGATATGAATGCTTTTGCCCTGTTACTAATTTCTTTCTGAAATACTCAGTTTTAGCATTTTCTTGCATATACTTGTAGAGATAATCTGTATACATACATGTAAATAAGTATATACCTCCTTAATACAAGAACTCAATACTAGAACTAGTTTCTTTAAGAAAGAAAATCTTGGCAGTTTCTTTTTTCTCTTAACGTCAGTTAACATGTCTTTCTTAAAAACAAAACTGCTACAGTGCTTTTGGCTATGTCATAATTTATGTAAGCAGTTTATATTAGTGAATTGTTAGGTTCCTTCTAAGTCTTTTGTAGTTACTGACATTAGTATAATTTTTTATGCAAGTGTATACACACACACACTCCAATACACCGCCAGTATATTTGTTAGGTGAATTCCTAGAAATGGTACAGCAAGTTCAAGACTTGTATATGTTTGTAATTTTGGTTGGTGTTGCAAAATATCTTTGTAGAGATCCGCCTACTGGTGATATTAGGTTGTCTCCTTTTCCCATACCTGTGCTAGCATGAGTCTAAGCAGACTTTGATCTTTTCAATCAGATGGGCCAAGTTCCAGCTGTTTCCCCTTTCTACAGGGTTTAATTACAAGTGATATACTAAGATTTCTCCATCTTAAAATGGCTCATTATTTTCTACTTGAAATTGAGCATATGAAAGAAAAGTGTTCTGTCTTTAGAAATGATGTTGTTAATTTCTTAGGGATAACCTAAAAGTTTCTTGATTCAGAGATTTTGTTAATAGTTATTTCTTTCATTAGTTTCTTTTTTTCTAAGATCTCCTCTCTGTTACCTCAACTCTCTGGATACATGGCAAAAGATAATTGTGTGTGTGCGCGCACGCGCATGTGCTTGTGGAGGCCAGAAGTCAACAATTGATGTCTTCTTCCTCAGCCACTTTGCATGTGCTGTATGCCCTGATTTGGCTTGGATGGCTGTCTACGGAACCCCAGGGATCCTCTTGTCTCTCCTAGCTCTGGGGTTACAGGCACATGCTGTCATATCTGTTTCTTTCCTTTTTAAAATGTGGCTTCTGACCTTGTGTCCTCATGCTGTCTTGGCAGTCACTTTACTGGTAGTCATTTCTCTCCTCTTCTCCTCCCCCTTTTATGGAATGGTTTTGACACCGCTCTGTCATAGCTGTCTGAACAGTTAAGCAAACCACATTTAAGAGTTTCCAAGTTGTTATTATTGGGGTTTCTCCAGCTGCCTGATGAACTACATGGCTTTGAATCCCACTCCTCTGTAGCTCTCTTTGTATGATATGATAGGCGCTGGCCATTCTGAGGTGCTTCGTCAGGTTGTGGGAGTAGTACATCCATCCTGTAATGTTATGCTGCAAAAATTTAAATACAAAGAGTTGAATTAAAGAAGAGTTCCTCATTTCTGTGAGTTATCACACACATGCATGCACACACACACACTCACATGCACACTCTAATTCATAGGAACTCAGATATATATGCACATGCTCACACATGCAGTCTTGCACACATATGTACATACGTTTCCATGCACACACATACATGCACACACTCATACATGTGCACACACCCACACCTTACACCTGCTTTAGGACCTACACATGGTCCTAAAGTTGATTTATCAGTAGCTATCATTGCCACAGATATATTTTAATTTACCAAAAGTTGAAGTATTTATTTTAATGACATTAAAAATTGAACACCATTTACCACTAACTGGACATTGAATCTAAGTTTTGTGATTGAATTCTGATGGGAATCTGCTGCTCACATTTCTGTTATAGTAGTAGCACAGTATCAGGTTGTAGAGAAAGGGCTCATTTTGCCTTCTGCTTTCTAGACATTTCTTTTGATGACTGAGCATACATACTTGCTTTAGGCCTGTGGTTGGGAGCCAGTATATCATGGTAGGAACACACTTCATAGCAAAATGGTTTACTTCATGGCTAGGATGAAGAAATGAGAAGACACAGGAGAGACTATCCTGCATTCAGGAGTGTGTCTGCAGTCTTCTACCTCTAATAGTTTCTCCTTCTCTTAGTCATTCCAAGCTGGGTGCTAAGTCTTTAAGACATGGGCCTTTGTGGGACATAAAAGACCCGAACTACAGAGGGCTCAGTTGGTAGCCCAGTACTTTTTCCAAAAGTTTCTGAGACATTACATTAGAGATGTAGGCAGAGGAAGTTCGTTGAGATGTTCTGAAAGTATTTTTCCTGCAGGACAACTGCCCTTAGAAAATAAATGTTTTATGTCTTATGTAAGACCTTTTAAAAGATGCTCTGGAGAAAGAAAGGAGTCTATATGTAAACAGAAGCATTGTTCTACCATTTCCTGGCTTTAGTCTTCACCTTGAAGTTTCTCTGTGCTACTGATGTTCACGTGTTCTGTAAGTGCCTCGTCTGACTTTATGCTGTTCTTTTTATATATACCTCTGTCCATTTTAGGTTATTGTAGTTGCCTAGCCTCTAGCTTCCAGAGTGATAATTTTGATATTTTAGCAGAGTAGGCTGTTAACAAAATTGGAGCTTACCCTATCTTAGTCTGATTCTTTGTTCTCAGGACATCTTGCCCAGGCGAGAATTATTGAATCTTATGTTTAATACTGTCCTACAGTAGAACTCTAAGAATGTTTTATTGTCTGTTAAATTCTTACTTGACTCCTCTACTTGGTATCCATGTTGCATATAAATGATCCCATTTAATACAACCGAGTTTGTAATTGAAAATATCAACTTGGAACTCTTAAAAGTCCTTGCTGTCTATTCTTCGTGCTTACTACCTTTATTGTTCCTCATTATTCTTAAAGGCCTACCTATCTTCTAAGACATGTTCATATGTTACGTGCTCTTTAAAGTGTCTGACTAGTCACCCTCACTTGGGACTCCTTCTTTTCCTGTATTAGACTGTCACGATGGATGGAGATGTGCTAACTCTTACTAAGCCCTTGTTTTTGTCTAGGTCCTATTGAAGATGTTTTGTTTGTGTGTAACAGGATATTTAATCCTTATCACAATTCCAATGGAGAGTATCTTAATTTTAAATCTCTTAACTTATAGATAAAGAAACATGAAAGTTAAGTTATCCTGAGTCACATAGTGTAATCAGACCTAGGACTTGAAACCAGTTAACTAAGTAGTAGTGAGTCTTTTAATCATTATGCTCAATCACTAAGACCAGTTAAGTATGTGTGTACATTTCACAAAGAATAGCTACTGTAATGCTGAGTGTGATGGCGCACACCTCTAGTCCTAGTACTCTGGAGATAGGGGCAGGTAGATCTCTGTGAGATTTAGACTATCCTGTTCTATATGAAAAACTTCAGTCCAGCTAGCACTATACATAGTGAGACCCTGACTCAAAAAACCAAAAAACCAAAACAACAGAAAAACCTAAAAACCAAAAAAAAACCAAAACCAAAAGGAACCACCACTACTGCTACCAGCAACAGCAGCAGAAACAACAAAGGAGAAAGAAAAAGGTGCTATAGAATCCAAAGGCTTGTGCTTATGGGAATAATTGAAATTAGTAATTAATTTTTGAGAGTAGTTTCCAGACTAATTGCTCCAAATCCTCAATGAAACTTAAGAAGTGTGGATTCTGTGATTGCTACAGATTTTGGTTAGATGCTTGGGGTTCGGATTTACGTATTTTAACCAGTGAAACATTTTGATTTTCTTTGTTCTTAATATTGATCAGTGTTAAAATATCTAGAATATGCTTTAGAAATTATAGTAGAGCCCTTTATCTCACAAAGTATAGTCTTCCTTCGTGGTCACTTATAGTTGACTTTAAAAAATTTTGTTTTTAGTGTTGATGATAGGTAGAGTTGATTACAGCGTCAATTGGCGCACTCTCAATGTCTATGAGTAAAGGTCAGCCAAAGAGGTCACTGTGTCAGTCTCTATTCTAGGAAGGTTTTATTGTATCCAAAATCTGTAGAACAGATAGCTTTCCCAAGGGGTGTTTTCCTGACCTTTTGATTGACAGGTTCATTTGAATAGAGGCTTATAAGGAAAGACCAGTAGGTCCTTGTTTACTAGATAGCTTCTGGCTAGATGGTAATCCTGTGATCTTCTGGGTAGTTCAGAATTATTTTGTATATATTTAACTACCCAGCAGTTCTGACTTTGTTTTCTAGTGCTATGCACAGAAGATACTCATGACTACATATTTCAGTGTTTCACATAGTTCAGTGAGCTGTGTTTCTTGAGGGGCAAACAGCTTAATATGCTCAAGGACTAGAAAGGCCAGTACTGTGTGTGGCTTTGGAGTAAGCAAGAGGAAAGCACACTTCGGTGAGGGGGTTGTATGATGTGTCTAATGCCAGACTGAGAGATAGAAAGGTTCATGATAGTGATGAGGACGGCATTAGTGCTGCCAGAAGGAAATCCACAATTTGAGATTGATCCTGATTCCATTGAATTAGAGCTGAGCTGGGCAGAGTAGATTCCTAATTATGATCTCACCACATCTGTGGGATAGTGTGCTTTGTAAATTGCTTTTGAAAGAAATTCCAGGGGAGGAATTCAGAAATTTTTTTGAGCCATGAAGACTCTGTAACCTTCCAAGGTGACTATTTTTGGAAATGAAAATATATTTTATCATGCATTTGTTTTGAGAAGGTATTTATAGTTCTAACATATCCATGATTTTTTATGGTTATTTATATACTAATGACACATTTTCCCTTGCCTTAACTTTTTACTGTTACTCAGATGGTTTCTGTTTTCACTTCCTTGTGATACTGCATTTTCTATTCTAAAAGAATTTGCATACACATTCAGGAGTTGTTTACAAGTTTTTATGGTAAGTGTAGGTAAGAACCTGCCTCAAAGACACAATGGATGGTAGTGTGTTTATCCTACATCAGATCTGTTGATTTGAAAATGGTTTTAAATTATTATTATTTTATTATTATTGTTTTATTGTGAGACAGGATCCCACATTACTCAGGTTGGCCTTGAATTTGCTATGTAAATGCTGGTGATTAAATCGTGAGCTCTAAAACCTGTCTGTTTTTAAGAAGAGTGAGTTTAGTCTCTTGGTTGATTAGGATAATACCAAGAATTGTTTGTAATGACTTTTTCCTTATTTCTGGTGAGGGTTTAGATAATTTGATATTTTTTTATGTTTATGAAATTTCAGAGATATCATTAAGGGTTAATGTTTTCTAGGAAAAGGCTGATTGATAGTTAATATTTCCATAAACTAAGGAATTTTAATACCTTAGGAACATTATAATTGGACAAAAGTTGTTGGTATTATATAGTGATAGAACTACTATAAAAATCATAGTGCCTGTATTTATTATAGTGCCTCACTTTATATTTATGATTAGCTTTTTATAAATTCAAGAAAAAAGTTTTGAGATATATTTATAAAATAATGCTTAGAAAGCTCACCTAATTATCTGTGCACATTCAATAAACAAATCAATATACCATGTATAGACCATTACTTTTCTTAATGTTTTTATTCTACAATTTAAAGCAATTTAATTGTAATTAATTTCTGCACTCAAGAATTTAAGATAACAGATTATATAATGATGAATGATCAAATGTTTGTGAGCATTTTATAATAAGCTAACTATATTAGGATTTTTTTGAGGGAACAAAACGCACATACAAAATCTCTCTCTTTCTCTACACACACACACACACACACACACACACACACACCACGTGTATAAAGTGACTTATTAGATTGGCTTACATGATTGAAGGATGGGCAGTCTAATACTGGTTGCCTACACCCATACGTACCTACATCCAGTACTGGGAGCACCCAGTAGCCTTAGTTCACAGAAGCGGGCAGTGCTGCAATCTCACTTAGAGCCTAAAAGCCTGCAAAGGAAAAATATTAATTCTAGTTACTAAACAACAGTGATTTTATAGAAAACCGTGGTGAAAGAAGCCTGGTGGGGGATTCTTTACCTCATGAGAGATACAGAGCAGAGAGCTGAGACAGTAGGGGCAGGGACAAGATACCCAGAATGATCTGCTTCAGGAAGTACTTCTTCCATTGAGCCCAAGGAGGTGGATTTGTAGTACCACAACCTCTTGTGGGGTACATCCATTGTTTCTAGGACCACCTTCACAGATACACTAAAACTGTGAATTGATAATCTCAATCTGTTTTTCTGTCAGTATTTTCTTTTGTTTTTCACTTTAAAGTCACATGCTATGCTATATTCTAATGAGAAGCAGTTGCTTCAGGATTAGTTTTCACTGTGGTAAAGAGTAAGTTTAGTTATAAAAGAGAATATATAACTGAGCTCAGACTGGAAAAAGATAAGCAACATGCCTGCCGTTTCCTCTGTTGCTTTCCAGGAGTGCTCATGGTCTCAACCGTCTCTTGTGTGTAGGTTTCTGTGGCCCTTGTTCTTGTTCCGGTCACAGCCAGCTAGCTCTATGTGGGATGAGTGCCTGACCAAGATGCAACCATTTATAGACAAAATTAGGAGACTGGTGTGTGATCACAGTAGTTCCAGGCTTCTAGAAGTTTACGAAGTACAAAGTTCAGCGAGCCTGAACTTCAGTCATGCAAATAAATGTAAATAATTGTTGCTTACCCGTTAATTTATTTACTCATCCTACAAATATTTGTTAACTTTGTAATATGCTAGATATTATCCTAGGAAACTGGGCATAATGTCTAAATTAAACAAAGGTTTGCCCTCTTACATCTGTATTTAGGGAGGCAAGGAAGACACAATAACGGTAGTTGATAATAGAACATGGTGAAGTTAAACAGAAGTGTAAGGGAATGACAGTGGGATGGGTGTTACTAATTTGTAGATAGTAAGCAAGCAAGGCCTCATACATAGGGAAAAGACATGGAATCTGGGATGGACGAGCAGTGTGGGTGAGAAGAAACATCCTGAGCAGGGCAGGTGTTTGGAGTAGACAGTGAGGGGAAATGGCAATGCCCTCTACTTTTAATTTCAGAGTAAGACATTATATATATATATATATATATATATATATATATATATATATTATATATATTATGTATGTTTAATTTTATGTGCTTTGGTGTTTTGCCTGCACATATGACTGTATGAGGGTGTCAGATTCCCTGGAACTGTACTTCCAGACAGGTGTGAACTGTCATGTGAATGCTGGGAATTGAATCCTGGTTCTCTGGAAAAGTAGTCAATGCTTTTAACCCCTGAACCATTGCTCCAGCACCTCAGAGTGAGATATTCTTAAAACCAATTTACTCATGTTCACAGTCATACATTTTGGCATAATTTGGTACTAATAAACAATCCAATGAAAAAGCTAAAATCTTATTTATTTATTTATTTACATCCCAAAGGTTGTTTCCCACTCCTA
Organism: Mastomys natalensis; assembly: GCA_021653895.1. Taxonomy (NCBI): domain Eukaryota; kingdom Metazoa; phylum Chordata; class Mammalia; order Rodentia; family Muridae; genus Mastomys; species Mastomys natalensis. The sequence continues at coordinate 273,199 of JAJTUV010000739.1, forward strand.
GTCCCCCCTCACAGAGTTTCTCCCCCAATCCATCCTCCCCTTTGCCTTTGAGAGGGCAGTCCTGCCCCAACATTCCCTACCCTGGTGCATCAAGTCTCTGCAGGATTGGGCACATCCTTTTCCACTGAGATGAGGCCAGCCCTCTGCTACATATGTGTTGAGGCCTTGAACCAGCCCGTTTATGCTCTTTGGTTGGTGGTGGCTCATCTGGGAGCTCCCAGGGGTCCAAGTTAATTGGCGCTGTTAGTGTTGCCATCTCCTTGAGGGCCTAAAAGGTAAAATCTTTAACGAACCTTTCAACATCTATAAAAGGAGAATGATACGGCGAATTCTGCGTACAGTTCCTGATGTGCAACAGCACAAGCCAATTTATTGTTTCTCATTTATTACTCTTCTTTCATTTGAAGCAAATTCTAGCAAGTATATAATAATTTTAGCTATGCATTTAATGATATACCTCATAAAGTAAGAATGTTTATTTAAAAATCATAATCAGTAGCTGGAGGAATGGTTTAATGGTTAAGAGCACTGGCTGCTCCTTCAGAGGATGTGTGTTCAATTCCCAGCACTAACATTGTGGCTCACAGCCATCTGTAACTCCAGCTCCAGTGGATCTAATCTCTTCTTCTGACCTCTGATGCGCCAGGCATGCATGTGGTGCACAAACATACTTGCACACAGAAGACTCATACACATAAAATAAACTTAAAAATCATGTACTATTAGCATGTTTCAGAAGTTAATATTTTTCTAAAACCACAATATTTTCAGATAAGGTTCATAGTTTGGTATTGTTCTATAAAGTTAAGTCCATTTTTTTTCCCCTGTAAGTTCCTTTCTAATAGTTATTTTCTTGGGATTTTATATTAAACTAGGACATATGTTGAATAACACATTCTTTGATGGATAACTTATAGAAAAGTTAAGTGACTTGATATCAGTATTTGACAAATTGACTAATTGTTGCTATGTTCATAATTACTGACTTATTTTGGATTCATCATTTGTCTACTGCTGTCATGATTAATGCCCTGTTTTTAAAATAAAACTGCACACTGAAAAATTGTTCTTACTCATAATTTGTAGAATCATGAATTGGTGTGTTTTTCTTAAATATTTAGCCATGAAGATAACCTTTTTATTCATTTCCCACCCGAAGTCACCTTGAATAGCACACACTAGGAAACCCTGCTATAATATTAATGCTGTGTCTCCCATTCCTTCCACTCACCTCCTGTGCTGAAATCTAATCAGGTACCCTAGGAGGGACCAACGTGAAACCCTAGAAACATTTCCTGCATGTGTCCAGAAACAAGGTACATTTTGTACAAAGTATGATTTTACTAGCATACTGCTAGTGAGGTTTGTTACCAATATGAGATCCTGGTTTAGCCACCTCACCATTTTTTATCTCTCAGGTTCAAATTCCATTAGATGAGACACGCTGCTTTACAGAAAGTGAAATAGAAACAGGAATCTTTTGAATTGCTATTAAAATCTTAAGTTTGTTATTAATAAATAGAGTTAGGCAATGACTGAAAACATTTTTCTGTTGAATAGGATTTAGTTTTTAGAGAAAGTTAAATTTGAAGATGATAAAATAAAAAGACAACAGTGATTTAAAAAAAAAATTCCTGAAAATTATGAGAAAGGCAATTCAGTCTGCTAAATAATTTGTTTGAAAATAATGAACTTCGTAGGGAAATAGAATTTCTTGATATGCCTTATATAGATTTTTGTATGCAACTATGTCATATATAAATGGATTGTCATTGTTTGCATTTAAAAAATGAATATATTGTATATAAATAAGTTCTTAAAGTTCTCATGTTCAGGGAGTTGTCCTTGTTTTTAAACTCTACAGATGAAGTTAGAGGACAGGAAGAGAAAAGAGAAGTTAATGTTTAGAGAACTGAGACACGAGGCAAATACATGCCTGGCTACTTGTTACCAATAATAATTGTAGCAGTAATCTTTGTAAAGATGAATGCAAATACAGATTCCGTTTGGTTATACCCATAGTCTGTCTTTCTTACGCATCCTATTTATTTCCTTAGGCTTCACCATTTACATTTAGCGTTTTAGAATTTTGACTACACAGTATCTTCCCTTAGATATATGTTATTGTTGTGTTGTCATAGTGTTTGATAACATAGTCCAGATTGTATTTAGTTCACGCACCATGAGTCTGGATAATAGGATTATAGGAAATTATGTGGTTGAAATTGAGTGAACCACACAGTGAGTTCTGTGTACTTTATAAGCCTTGTGTTTCATGAAAAGCTTGACCTCCAGTGGGCTTTTTAGCTCTCAAACATTAAATCATGTGACATGTGTGTGGGCAATTGATTCTGTTAGGATGGATAGGTGGCCCTACGGCCCTCTCAGGGACAGGGAAGTCCAGTGTGTTTCTTAGTTCATCTCCTAGATAATGCTTTCCATCTGTGTTCTTCTGCCGGACATCAGTTGCATTTCCTATGCACAAAGTGAGTAGAACCGAGCTGGAGGCTGTTTGTTGTGACTGACTGTTTAGTTTGAAATTAGCATTCTTGCTTTAAAACAGTCTTTACCTTATTTTTGTATTTGATATCATGGCCAAGTATTAAAATACTATTTGTCTTTGATTTTGAGATGAGCTAGGCGAAGTTTTCTAAGTAGCCTACAGAGTAAGGCTCTAGGCTAGGAGATAAAAGGAAGACCCTTTGTAAGCAGGGTGTATTGATGTCTGAGACTGAGAAAGTGTGAAACCTGGAGGGTTGGTTTGGTTTGGAGTTTGACACACATTGTGTTTGCCAGTTAAGTGTTTTCATCCCTTATGAGTAGAAGCGCTCTCTGCCTCTTGGCTGTCAGGGTGCTGGCCTAAGAGATTATTTACAGAGACTTTGCAGCATACTCTTAGAAGATGAGCTAGGGAGTCCTATTATTTTGCTGAGTCATCAGGTGCCCTTTCTCCCCTGTGGCATTTCCTTCTCTGTCTGGAAAAGTGCTTGGAATTTCTTCTAGCTCCTTGTGATAATTAACTAGATGGAACCTGTGCAGCTGGAGAGAAAGAATGAATTTAGACCAGTGCTGTCTTCTTCTTGTTGTTGTTGTTATTGTTTGAGACAGGCTCTCACTTGTAACCCTGGCTGGCCTGGTGATGATGATAAGGGGCAGATAGGCCAGACTGCTCTTGAACTCACAGAGATCTGATAGCCTCTGTGTCTTGAGTACTGGGATTAAAGGTGCATACTATCACACCTGGCCACAGGGACATCATTTTGAAGCTATCTTGGACTGCTTTTCTTGACACTATTTAAAGAAAGAGAATACAATTATTTCTTTTTGAAAGGACAGTAGAAGATTCTCTTTGTAGTTGAATGTAATCTTTAGTGCATAAGAGTCACTTCAGATTTTATGGTAATAGATTTGTTGTTAACCTCAGACACTGCTGCTTTCAGTGGATTTGGAGCTATTGAAGACGTTAACTTGGGTAGAGAATTATGTTAAAAAGCAAATTTTCAGTATAATTTGACTGTAATCTATCACCAAAGATCATATGATTCTTGCCTGTCTAAAAGTTTGGGTCTTATGTTCTGGTGATTTGATGTCTGTGTATTGTTTTGAGGTTTTATGCATCTTAAAGCATGGCCTTTTCTTAAAAGATGTGTGGTTCTGAGACAAGGGACACATCGTTTATATGTGGAAATCTATGTATTCTTTCTAATATTAGCTTGCCTCTGTTCCTTTTGAAATATTCATTAGGAGTAGAGTCTTGGTTGTGTTTTTGGGTCATAATATCCACAAATTGCTTTATTTGTTTTACATAAATGAAATCATTTGTATTTTGTGTGGTGATGGGAATATTTATATTTTCCTGTAAGTACTTGTGTTATCTGTGTTTCTTAAGAATGAGATGGGAGCCAGGCAAGTTCAGTGCCAATAACAGTAAGACAATCTCAATGAAGCGCTTCTTTCCTACGTAGAAAAAAGTATAAACAAAATTTGACATGGCATAGAAGAGTCTCTGGAAATTGGAATTACAAGTTCAGATACTAGCAGTTAATTGTGGCCCTCTCAACCTTCCTAAACTCTCATATTTAGGGGAAGAGATGTGTGTGTGTTAGTCTTTATTCCTTTTTTTTTTTTTTTTTTTTTTTTTTTTTAATTATCATCATCATTATTCCGTGTATGGTGGATGTTTGTGTATGTGCACTGACGGTGGTGGGTTACACAGAGGTTGATGTCAGGTGTCTCCTCTATTGCTATCCATCTTAGTTTTTGAGATTGGGTGTTTCTCTGAATATGAATTCCACCGTTGGATTGGAAGGCCAGTGATCCTTTGCAATCCCCCTGAGCCTCCCTTCCTATGCTGAGATTACAGGCATGCACCACTATACCTGGCTTTTTGTATGGATTTTAGGAATCTGAATTAAGCTATCTCCCTAACCTCTGAGAGACTATTCTTAAGCAGTATAAATGATGTAAGTGACAAATGTTCAAGAAATACTCTTTTTGAGTTTTGTGGATTCTACAGGCTCAACACAGGCCCTTTAAGTTGCACTTGTGTATTATAGTGTCAAGTCAGCTAATCCCTCTAGACAAGTGTACTGTCCTGTTGTTACTGACAGTAATGCATTCTAGTTTGCTGAATAGTGGCTCTGTAATGTGAAATCAATTTTTAGCTTTTTTTTTTTTTTTTTAATGTGGCTCCTTAGAATTTGAGGAAATATTTTTCTTGGAGTAATTGAAGCTATTCTTGAATGGAAACAGCCTAGTTTTCTACAGATGGCTAAGGAATTGGTTTTCCATTAATAGTGCTTGCCCAATTTGTAGGATTTTTTTCGGGCTGTCTAGAAACTCCTATTTCCTTCATTTAATTGGAGAAATCTCTCTCTCTTTTCCTGTTTATAGGTGTTAACTTTTTAGTCACTCTTTCCCTAAAGCACTTACAGATGGAAGTTTTTAAGTTAAAAAAAGTATAGCTTACTTAAACTTTGGTTTTTAAAAAACGCAGTATTATTTCTAAATCCCATTTTTGGCTTTAAATGAGTATCACAGATAGCTATGGGACAGACAGTTTTTCTTTCTTTTTATCTGATATAAAATTTTACTTCCAAATAAAACACACGAGGACACAGCTTCATATATGCATGTGAAGCTGTCCACAGTAAATAAAACTCTGCATATTTTGAAATCTCCCCACCTGTCGTGTAAGCTGGCTGGGAGATGGTTTTGAGGGCTTCTTGCTGAGCATGCGGTTTGCATTCCTCTTCCCCACCCTCTCTGTTCATTAGGCTTCTATTCATCCTAAAATACTTTACTCTTTACTAAAGCACATGCTGTGAAGATCTGCCCTAAGGGCAATTACTTTTCTATGAGTAATATACAGGAAGAGTCTCATGAAGGTAAGTAAACAGAATACTTCATCTCCTTTTATGGAAAGTAATTTTGCAGGAAGAACCACCTTGTCATCCTTATTAAGAGTCAGGCATTTCAGAAAATGGCCATTTGGAATATTACTAAAGGTGTCTTTTCCTCCATTGATGACATAAAAATAGACCTTGAAGGTTTGGCAGTCTCTAACTCTTGGGCTTGTGGGCTGTCTTTGGTCTTCAGGGAATAGATAGTTCAAATGAGACAAGTATCTATCCAAGCCACTCTAAATCAGGCCTATATCAGTCTGGGACATTCGTTCCTGGTTTGGGAAGCTCTACGGCCCCTGGCAGTATCTGTGTGTAGGTTACACAATAAGCTGGTCACTGGAATGCATGTGTGTGTCTGTGATACATACCTTAGACAGAGTTGCATAGGCGTGTAAAATAGGGTGTGCACCAAAATAATTCTAGAATTTATTGTTTTATGGTTTGGCTTACCTTATTCCTAATTAGGTGCAGAATGTCCAGAATGTTTAGTGGTATCTTGTAACATCTCTTTTAACACACACATAGAAACATAATCTAAAAATTAGAGTTCAATAATTTGTACAATACGAATGTATAAAATAAGAATTACTCAGCTAATGTTTTACTTTTCATTTCTATGCTGTAATATGTGCCACTGTCTTCTGTAAATGTATAGTCTGCAACTGTCTTTTATCATGTGATACATAGCATCAGTTTGCTTTCAGATTAGTACGTAAAAGCATCTATTTGTGCATCAATATTTTCATTGGTGATAATTGTTAACATAGAGCTTTAAAAGCCATTGTTTACCTTTGCCTAATATACATACATATCTTTGTGTGTAAATAAAAAAAAAATCAGAATCAAAGTATCATTCTTTTACTGCTGAGTATTATTTGCAATTTTAGTTAAAATTGGTAAACATTTAAAAAATGTCCTGCATAGTTTTATCAACAATGGCGAAAATGTTGTAAATTCTGTTTATGAATATCTCTTCATACACTCCGATGTAAATAGCATTCTGATCATATTTTTTGCACCAAATTCCTTCTTAAAACACTTCTTCTCTGTGTAGCCCCTTGAGTCCGACATTTTCAGGACCTCTTGGGAGAAGACCAAAGCAGCAAAGAACAGGATATATGCAGCTCACTGTACAGGATTTGTAATAATTATACAGATGAGAGATAGTAGCAGGAACAGTTACAGCTTGTTTGCTAATCATGTGATCTAAATATGAAAATTGATAGAATATCCAAGAAGTGGTAATTCCTGGTATAAAATTATATTAATATGCCGTTGCTTTTATTGTTACTAATGTTACACTAAGAAATAATTCAATAAATTGATTTGAAGAAGGTAGGAATGGATTCTTAATAAGCCTTTTACCCAGTTCTTTTTATGCCGCTATGTGAATGTGAAATTTATACATGATTGTATGCCATTAAAAAATATTTTTATTGGCAAAAGCCAGTAGGAAACCTTTATTTTCATCTTTGTCATAAATCAGTGTATCTATACTGCCTGAGAAGTTTTATGTGCCAGCGTATAATTTTGCTTGTGTAATTTAACAGATTCTCAACTTTGATTTAGGGATGTGATCACTTCCGCATTTTGAAGCATTGTAGTGATCGTCACTTCCTTCAGAAAAAGCAAGGAATTGAATGACTGCTGGGGCAATCTAGTATTTGTGCTGGTGTTGGTTATTGTTTTTACTTAATGGAACCAAACACCTGAAACAAACAACCGAAAGGTCGAAACCTTTTTTTGGCTCATAATTTTAATGGGTTTGGTTTCAAAACTACTTGGCCCCCCCCCCCCCCACACACACAGAAAATGTCATGGTAGAGCGTGGGGAGTGGGGGCCTGTTCTTCATGGTAGACAGCAAGCAGAAGAGGAATTGGATCTAGAGGACTGGTATAACTGTCAGAGGTTCACCTCTCTTTCTGCTAAGTGCACCTCCTGCTGTTTCCATAACCTCCCAAAATAGTGCCACCAGCTGGGGACCAAGTTTCAAACACATGAACAGTTAGGGGTCATTTTATATCCAAACCATGACAGCGCTTGAGACAAGAAAGTAGACTCTTCCAACTTTTTGAGGTGTTCACTCTAGTGTTTGATTAAATCACTACCCTCAGGCACTTCCTAACTTTGACAGTGATTATCCTTAGCTGAGATAGCATTCACATTATCCCATTAAGAACTGTTTTCCTATTTCTTGTTCCTACTTAAATCCTGGAGCAGTTTCCTTTTCTTCTTTTTGGACCAAGAACAGATTAGATACTAAATAATCTCTTAGGAATGTATCTTCAGTGCCAGTTAACTTGCTGAATATACCATTGGCATGTTATGTTGCTATTCTTTCATGGCACTTGAATATTTTTCAATAACAACTAAGATTTATAACCCTTATGACTAGGGAGTATCAGCTGTTCTTCATTGAAAACATCAGTGAGATGAATTCCCATTTTTATCCTCTTTAAATATCAGAAACTGAAGACTATTACTTTTGTTATGAGAGATAAATGTTACCTACTTTAAAATATTTTATTTTAATTAATTACCTTGATTTGATAGATTATACTTATGTATACTTATGGGATATAATATGATGTTCTGATGTAATATCATATTCTAATATGATATGTTGATGACAACATAGATTAGCTGATTTAACGTAACATATTCATCATCTTTTTGCCTTTTTAAAAATTTCTTATGAAAGCCCAAGAACAAGATTGCCCTTAGCACATGCCACATTTCTATATTAATCACTGAATTCTGGAATTCTCTATTAGGCAACCTTGATAGTGTCATCTTTGTTTTTGTGAGGCAATGTCTCTCCCAGGCTTGATCTCACACTTGCCTTACGCTTCACAGTTGCTTGAATGATAGGTGAGGAGCACCATGCCCAGCATTCCTTGGCATTTTAAATAACTTCCCTTTCACCACATCTCAGTAACTCCCAAACTGTTATCCATTTCCACAAGCAAACTTCTGATATTTTTTCTCTTAAATATAATTTTATATTTTTATTAGGTGTGTGTGTCATCCGTGTCAGCACATGATTTATTTATTTGAAATGTATGAGTGTTTTACCTGCATCTGTGTAGCTGTACCATTATGTTTGTTTTGTGCCTGTAGAGATCATAGGAGGCCATAAGAGGCCCTGGAACTAGAGTTACTGATGGTTAAATTCCAGTGCCACCATGTGGGTTCTGGGAACTAAACGGTCCTCTGCAAGAACTACTTGAATTCTGAGTTATCTCTCCAGTACTTGGTATAGTAGTTTTTAAAAACACAATTTGTATCAATCATATATGAAAATTAGTAGAAGTAAATATAAAATTTAAGAGCAATTAAAAGTTATAAAAGTAAACACTGTTTTAATTGCTATAGTTTCATTTTTCATAATTGTTATAGACACCTTTTCTGTCTTCATGTGTACAATGTCTGCATGTGTGTGCATATGCCTGCCTGTGCATTTATCTGTACAGGCCAAGGCAGAGGTAGGCATGGAGTCTTGATGGATCTCTACCTTATTTTTTGAGATGTGGTCCCTAAATGATGGACTCAGAATCACCAACTAATTAGAAGGACTAGTCAGCCAGCCCCAGACATCTTTCTGGCTCTGCCTCTAGCACTGGAATTACAGGCCTATGCTGCCAGACCCAGCTCTTGACAGCTCCTCAAAATTGCATGGCAGGTACTTCACCCCACAAGCCACCTCTCCTCCCAGCCTTCTCTTCCTGTGCTTCTCTTTTTATTTTTTTTTCTAGTCTTTGCTTAATCTCCAGTTCTCTTGTGTTTTAAAATATCAATGTATCCATAATTCACATAAATTTTGTAGATATTGAATACAGACCCCCTCGTTTGTAAGCTCCACTAAAATGTTAACAAGATATGCCCATATCCATTTGGCAAAAAATAATTGAAAGAATTCAGATGCTAATAAAGTTCACAGCTTTTCAAATAGTTTTACAAGGTTTTATAGACTTGAAAAGGGGCTTTTTTTTTTTTTTTTTTTGTAAACTTTTTCCAAAAGACACAGTAACTTATCCAGAAGAAAAGTCTATTTTGATTTATTAAGGCATGTATACTGACCACCTTTTATGATATTATAGATTTTATATTAAAAATTTTTTCTACAAAAGGAAATATACATGTTTTACCATAAGAAAAAGTATCTAAACATTAAAATACTATTTTTCATCTATCTCGGGAGCTAAACTATCAATGTGATAGCACATTACCAAGATAGAGAGGAAGAGACACTCTGATCTATTACTGGAAGATAGTTTGTCAATAATACATTAAAGTTACAAGTGTACCAATTTTCCCTTTGGGAATTTGCCTTACAAATAACTTCACATATAGGGAAGGAAACACATTGGAGATTTTAAAGATTCTTTCATGATAGTTGGAAATTTGTTGTTATTTTATTAGTCAATGATATTTGATCTCTTTGTATACCTCTCTTTATACAGTCTCCTCATAGAGCTTCTTCCATCATCTATGAAGTAGACCAAAGAAAATCCTCCCACCAAAGGAAAATGTTGGGACATATTTGTGTGTGTGAGGGATGTGTGCCCATGTGAGCCTATGGGTGTGTATACCTGCATGCATTAAGACAGAGGGTGTTCTCTATTACTTTGCCTTTTTCCTTGGAGGTTTATTGAAACTGGAGCTTGGGTTTTAAGTCTAGGATGGTTACAGGCATGCTTTTTTGTAATGCTAAAGATCCAGGTTATATGTGACTTTTTCATAGGTCTGAGGCTCTTGAGGACTGAGTTCAGGTCCTCATGCTTGCATAGCCAGGCACTTGAATGATGAGCCATCTCTCGCTCCAGGATTTCTTCTATTACCAGATAAGTCACACAGACCCTTAATAATTGTCTTGTATTTATCTTGATTTATCCATTTTTAGCTTGAAACCTTAGACTTTTTTTCTCAAACAACTAAGAAAGATTTCTAACTGTAGACGACTCACTCAGTTCTATATCTTTGTTAGTTCATTTTGAGCAGTCTGTTTCCATTAGCTCCTGAATAGCAAGGTTGTGATTTTGCCAAACACCAGTTTAATATGCAAGTTTATATCTATTGTATGTAGAATTATAGAAAACTGGTTTAAATTTTCTGTTTTGGAATCACTGCCTTTTTATCTTTATGGGCCATTATAATTTCCTGGGTTGAAATATTTTATAATATCCCAAATAGTCAGAATTTTGTCTGGCTTTATTTTTTTTCATTTTCTCTGTAATCACAGTCTAGTGCAAAGTTATTTTAGTGTTTTCTTTTGAAATTCTGTTTATTATTTATCTTAATAATATAAATCCATATACTCTGAACTGTAGTCAGATTAAAATCAAAAAGTGACAGTATTTGCAGTCTGTCCGAAGAGACTTGTGATATTTAATGAGACTTGGGATTTGATCTTTGTACTTAACTATAATTATTTAATGGTTCTCTTTTTCTGGATATTCTATTTATTGATTATGTATTTACTTTGTCGTCTTCAGATTCATATTTTTATTCTTTAATATCCATGATATAGTTGTTCGCTGCCTTTTTAGGAAAGAAATCTTATCTCTTTGTAAAGAATTCTACTTTGTTAATAATTTTACTTTATTTCTAGAATGTTCTAAACGCCTCCAAGTTCTTCACTAGACTCAAACTGTGCTTAAAAACAGAAGTCGTTTCTTTTTCAAACTTGTACTCATGGACTCTAGTTCCTTCTTAGGCTGTCTAAACTTCTTCCAGTGAGTCTCTTTAGTGTATATCTTACAAAATCTCTGAGATTTTAAAGATGTGGAGCGAAGAACCCACTCACACAGAGTGTTTTCATAGACCTACACCATGTAGTATAATACTTTTTTTGACAGTTGTGTAGAGCTATTTCTTCATATATCAAGCAAGCAGTAGGTTTCTAGATGGTGATGTCTGGTTGTCTTCCAAGTCTTCCTGTAGACAGTATCATAGTCTATACGTTGTGGACTTAATCCCACAGGCCTGCTTCTATTTGAGATGCCAGTTGTAAGCAGAAGGTTGTTACTTATATTCAGGCTATATATTTAGGTTCTCATATGCCCTTTTTTGGGTTGGATTGATTTAGTGGAGTGATTTTATTTACCATAAAGGATATTACAAAAGGTGTAGATGGGCAGTCAGATGAAAGAGATTGCATATCATTTACCTTGTGTGCTTCACAGCCAGTGGATTGACTGATGATCCATATGAGATGAAGAAAGAAAGTAGAATCCATACCTGCCATCTTTGCAGGTACTGGGTCAAAAACTTCCAGAGTCTGACTTTGTGGTTTATTCTTCTTACACAATTAAGCAGAGTAAAACTTTGGGAAGGGGTTTCCACATAACAAAGCTTTAGGCATAGCTACATAGGAGCTCCCTAACAAGGTAGCCCCTGTGACCTTTACAATAAGAATGAATTCTATTGGCTCATAAACAGAGCTTGAGGCTAGGGCCTAGAGGAAGGATCTGTGATAAGCATAAGGATAGATTTTGTTGGTGGAGTACGCAAAGGACATGGTGTCTCTTTCCTAGGGATGGGTTCTGTTCATGGAGAGGCCAAGCTCAAGATTCTAGCCTAAATATTGCTCAAGATACTGAGAGGTTCAGGGGGAAGCTGGCTCCTAATAGCATAGCGAATGATCACCAGGTTGTTTGACTGCTTTCATGCTGGCATTCCAGGTGAACAAATATCATTCATTTCCTTCCATTGAAGAAAACAGGCCCATGTCATTGACAATCCTGGTTTCTCGAATACGTACTCTTGTGCATTGTACCGATACAGCAGGGTGTATGAGAAGAGACAGTATCCATGCTGTCTCTGGATGTGCCACTTTCCACTACCTGGTTCGCTATCTGGAAGTTTTTTTGTGGAAACCTCATTGTATATGAATGATTGGTAAGACCTTTGCCTATTGTTGACCAACTCATATGTCTCCCTCCCCCCTTTTCCTTGTCTTGGGTATTGAGCTGAAGTTTTAGCTCTTATTCATGCTTTGGTCTTTCCAGTGATCACGTCTCACTGTCTGCTGTCTCGGTCTGAACCATCAATCATCTCAGAAACTGACAAAAGTCATTCCTACCAACTTAGAAGTTCAAGGATTAGATTTTAAAAGCTATATGTCAGAAAGTGTAGATGAAGACAAAATACGTATTTCATAGTATCACAGCTTAATCAAGAGTGTGAAAATCATTACTGTGTCCAATATAGTGACCTTAGTCCATAATTGTATTCCTAAAAGCAGTTTTATATTTTTAATTCATTCTTTGAAAATTTCATATCTTTATGCAATGAATTTTGATTATATCTGTTCCCTACTCCTTCCAACTCTTCCCAGAGGACTCCTCAAATCTCCTACCTCATGATTTTTCTTTTTATTTGTTCGTGTGTTATTTTAAATAATCCACCAACATCAATTCCAAGTATTGCTGCTTCTCTGCACATTATTGTGGGTCCTATCAGCAGCCACACCTCCAAAGAAAAGTGACTCCTCCTCCAGCAGCTCTCAGCTGCCAATAGCTCCTTAGTTAGGGGTAAAGCCTTGTTAGCCTTTCTTCCATTCCTGAAGCAGTTTTGACTGGCTTGATGTTACAGGTGACTACAGTTGCTTGTCATTTGGATCCAAATGCTGTGTTTACATTTATCATTACGTTTTGTATTATCTTGAAGATGTGAAGAGCTTTTGGATTTTTCTTCCAGAATAAAGCACACATTCTTTTTTACACCATTTTTTTTCATGTCTTCAAGTTGGTATGCATTCCTTCTAAATCAAACAAGGTGATTGGGAATAAAGTTCCTAGAAACCAGTGGTGAGTCAGCTTCAATAATTGGAGTTGGTGTTGCTGACTTCACTCACTGTGGACTTATAAATGTGAGAATTTGGAAAAGAAAAGATACCATTGATTAGATACTTAGATGTAAGTGCTAATCAGCATTTTCATTCCTCAAATCAACTACTTGATATCAAAAATGGGATTTATTTTGGCCTACAGCTTCAGAGGTTTCAGGACATAGTCCTTTGCTTTGTTGTGCCTGGGCCTGAGGCAGAACGTCACAGAGGCAGGAACAAGGGGCCTGAGAAAGAATCTGCCTGTCCTCACTGGTTTCTTCCCCCCTTCATTCCAGATAACCCTCTACCTGTCTTGTAGGAGGAGCTCTCACAGATACATCTAGACATGCTGGTGATATATCAATTTAGTCAGGTTGTCAATAAACATTAGCCATCACAATACAGTTTTAGACTTTTGAATGAAAAAACGGATATACCAGAAATTGATTTGAGTTAGAGTTGGGTTAGTGCCTGGTCTTTTGTTTTTACATCCACTCAAGGAGATGATTTTGGTTTGCAGATGGTTTTGATGGAATATAAGATACCCAGTTCTTTTCTTCTTTGATTCTTCCAATTAAAACAAAACACAAGAAACATAATGCTTATTTGGAAAAGAAAATATCCCTCCCTCTCTCTGAAATCTGGGAGTGGAACATGCCTAAGGGAGGGTACCCCTCCCCCAATCTGAAACTTGCTCTAACTCTCGAGAGAACAGTCAGTGAACATTTGTTATTATTGCAGCGGTTTTGGACTAGAACCATTTTTAGTCCAGAAAATGTGTTTTTGACTTAGAAACATTTTGAGGAATCTATTTCCCATCTGAATATTTCTGAGTAATAAGATGTATGTGCCAGCATGTTAGTCTGTGTTTTGGTCCTGTAATATTGTATAATATTGTATAATATAGTATATAGCCAGAGAAATCATGAGATAGAGTCATTCATTCCTATAATGAGAGTTTTCAAACTCAAATGATAGTTGATATTCTGCCTTCTTTTTACCTTTCTTGGAAATCCAGGAATGGGCTTAATTAAAATGACAAGTTGAGAATACTAAGTAACTAGTGGGCTACTATGTGGATTTTCTTAGAAATAAATTCTTAATGTTTAGCCTTTTTGATGTTTGTTAAAGAAAAATTATCATAATGTTAACTCATGAACTAGCATTCTAAAAATGGATAATTTAAAACCACTTTCTGCCTGATCCTTGTCTATTTTATACAGAAATGGAAGGTGTAGAAATGAAAAAAAAAAGTTTAATATAGTGCCTGGTATGAAGTGATTTTTTTTGTCAGTGGGTAGATACATATATATTTTTATATGTCCATTACTCTTACTCTCAACCTTTAAAAAATGTAACAGTGTATAACTGACTCCCCTCTCTGTGCAGATCTATACATGCACATAAAGATACTTGTCTGCTGTTCTGCTTAATGTTAATGTTCACACCAACCGTTTGCCGAAAGAAGAGTCCATGTCTCCCTCCTAACCCTGACTTTTTAGATTATCGCAGTCTCTCACTGAACCAGGAGCTCACTGATTTGGCTAGACTGCCAGGCTGAGTAGCTTCAGGGATTTTCTTTGTGGTCCCCACCTGCTGCCTGGCACTAACATGCCTGTCACCATGCCTGGCTTCTCACTTGGGGAGTGGGGATCTGAACTCGGTTTGTCATGCTCCCGCATCAACTCCTTTGCCAATTGAGACATCGTCCTAGCCTCCAAAAGCTCACTCTTAGAATATCTTTCTGAACCCTTTCTCTGTTCTGTTTCTCTTATGCGATTCATCCCTGTCTTTTTATTATATATCTTTATGTTTATTTGTTTTTGCTTCTTTTTTCTTTTTCTGAACTGAGGTTAGAATAAATTGTGTTATTGTTGTATCATCACTTCTGGGACAGCGTAACACACAGTAGACACTGAATAAATGCTTGCGTCTCCTACTAGTCTAGTAGCTCATTCTTTATTGCTGCCTAGTTCTCATATACTTACTGTATATATAGTGAATGCATACATAAAGCAATATTAAATGTCAGAGGGCTCAGCTGCTACTACTGAAAAATGTTTTTGTCCTTTAGATTAAGTTATTAAATTAATTATTATTTAAATTAAATTTGTTTTGAGGTCCAAACAAGTGGCAGTTCTAGATGTGCCTGTCTGAATGAGTTCTGATTTGCCATTTGCTTTGGTTTCTAATGTTGCTGTAGGTTTTCGTTTAGAGGATGAAATCTCTGAGTTTGCCTGGAGAGAGAAGAGAATATTTGTATTGTTCACACCTAAGCCTGTGTGCACTATTTAAAAAATATCTGTTTAGTAACATAGTAGAGTTTTATTCTGTTCTCACTTGTTTGAAGTGGTTCCCTTATTAACTCATTTTATCTATATTCTGCTTTAATTAATATAAGCAGCCCAGATTTTTCAGAAACTTACTTTGATTTCTGGGTATTGAAATTTATCGTGATTGTTTTTTTAAGACAAAAATATAGCCCTCAACTCATCATGTAGTTCTTGCTGGTTTTAATCTCACAGAGATCTGATTGTCTCTGCCTCCCTAGTGCTAGGGATAAGGCATGTACCACCCTGCCCAGCTTATCTTCTTACTCACTTAGACTAATTTTGTTGCTGCTTTTGAACAATTTCATAAAATCTTGATTTTGGCTGTACAACAGGTTTTTAACAATTTCATGCCAATACCAGGAATTTTCTAAGTATAATGTTTTGCAACAGGGAAATATGGATAATATATATTATGCATTTGGGCAATAATAAAAATGTATTGCAGTGAAAATGACTACTGATGGTAATGGCAATTAGATAAATGAGGGATTATGAAGTGTGTAAAGTATTTATTACCTTACACTTGAAAGAGACTCTAGAATAATTTTATCCTACTATTCTGTCCATCTTGGCAGAATGAAGACACAGATGCAGTGACTTGCTCAAAGCTCAGGAGTTGCTGATGGCTGAACAAGAACTGTCTTCTGGTTTCCTTGTAATAAGATGTTGGGCAGATGTTGGTTGTCATACAAATACATACAGCTTGCAGAATTTTAATTGGCCACAAATACTCTGTGCTTCATTTTCGTGTCATTGAGCAAAAATTGAAAAGTTTACCTTGACAAAAGTACAATATTTTTCCACTCTGTATTCAATAGGAACAGAATGCCTTTGATTAATACTGTAGTATTTCATCAGACGCCTATGTTATTTTCTGTTTAATCCATGCATGATAGACCAAAAAGAAATATGTGATATTGTATTAGCAGCAGCATGCTTCTAGCATAGTCTGCAGACCTGCAATAGTGGGCAGACTTGAAATACGAAAGTGGAGAGTGCCTGCTTATAAAGCTTGTATAGAAGCTGGGCGGGATGATTAGTGCCTGCGCGTGCGCGCTTGTGTGTGTGTGTGTGTGTGTGTGTGTGTGTAGCACAGACACCTGGAATGAGTACTTTTCCTTTTTTTTTTTTTTACTTTTATAGAAATGTGTTAGATTCTTGGGATTGAGGGCAGTGCTTTATTGGAATAATTATAAAATGTTTATTTATGCTATGAAGATTAGAGTTTCAAAAAAGTTAGATATTTTAAAGCTATGCTTATCTCATATTTGTGTGTGAATCTTCACCCCCCTCCCTATTAAAAGCACATATTCATTCTCGTTTGGGAATTCCCAAGTTTTCTTGATGTTTATGGAGTTTTTATCTTGGGACATCTGAAAATGGTTTGCTTGTGGGCTGTGGAAGGTTTTCTCCTCACTGTGGAAGCATGCTGGTGGTGCTGGTGGTTAGGAGCCATGTTTTGAAAAGCTCTGCTCTAAGGTTTTGGTAAATTGTAAGTTCTTCAGTTTTTGGTTATAGATGCCTTTGAGAGTCTGGAGAAAGTTTTACTAGATGGAAAATATACGCATGCTTACATGGAATTTAGATGACCTGACTGGGCTTGACCAGAACCTGGTGGAGGAAGGGGAGAGATTAGCATTATATGCTTATCCTTGTTCATTTGTTCCAGGGCAAACTAGAATTCACTTTAAAAAAAAAATTCATAATTAATTGTGACTTTGTTTAAAAAGCTATTCCAGTAAGTATTCCCAATAGGAACACTGATTTTTCTACTTGTGACAAGTTTACTTGGTTTTGAAATGTTAGTGGATGTGCTTTTTTTACAAACAACCAAACCTTCACATTTCTGGTAGACTGCTATCTGCAAAATTCATGAAATCTTTGGGTACAGACAGACAAATTGACTGTAAAATGCAAATGTTAATACAGCCTCGCAGCAGTGAAGCTGAAGAAGTGTTTTATTTGGATTTGGTGGAATAGAATGAGAATTGTTGTCTAGTAACCTGGTCCTGTGTTTGAATGAGGTGGCTTCCTGACTTTAAGGATGGAGATGTCAACACTGGCTCACCTCTGTCAGAGTGACACACACTTTGAGGTATTCACTGTACTGTTGCCATATAAGGTAATTTCCCCCTAACTTTTGGGTAAAATTGCTTACAGTTTGACTCACAAATTGAAAAATAGAACCCACAGTTAAAGTGCTTGCATGAGTCAGAGTCTAGTTCTTTTATTCAGAGAGGATGTCAAGTGATTGCTTGCCAGCTTTGCCGTTCCACTGTTCCAACCTACAAAAAGCCAAATCAGTTTATTTCAAAGAAAAAGGCTTTAAATACAAAGCAAAATTTAAAGATACTCCATTAGACATCTCTGTTAGTCTACTTTCTGTTGCTGGAACAAAATATTTGATATGGGGTACTTTATAGAAGTAAGAATTTGATTTAGCTCATAGTTTTAAAACACATTAAATCTTTGGGCATGGATATATAAAATGAAGCAAGCCACTACATGCTTATATTTTCTAGGGTTTTATAGAATAGAATAACTAGCTATTTCAATAAATGAAGGAAAATGTAGGCATTTAACTAAAACAGCATTAACAGACTTTCAGTTTTAGAGAATGAAAGTTCGGGATTAGGTTACATGTTGATGAAGGCCTTCTTGCTTGGGGGGACATGTGATGGATTAGCCTCATCTGGTGATTGTGTGTAGGCACAAGTCATGTGGCAGGATGGGAAGCCAGAGAGAAGGGCTGTACCCAGTCTTGCTCTTTTATTAAAAACCCATTCTTGTGGAAGCTGGACTTTCACGATAATCCCTTCTGAGGACAGCGCATGCAGCAATGCTTCTAGTGTGTAGACCACAGCCACACCATAGCAGTTCCAAAGCAGTGACAGCCATTTAAAAATGGTCGTTAGCATCATTTGAGGACTAGTTCCTGTACAGACAATATACAGTAACCTAAGACAGAACACTGCATACTCTACTGTTGTGTTGTAAGATAGACTAATAAGGGTTAGACTGACAGCAAGCAAGATGGGGTTTGAGAAAAGCCTTAGCTGATTTTTTTTTTTTTAAAAAAAAAACAACAACAACAATACTTCATGATCATTTTATTCCTTTTGTTTTTGTGTTTGCTTGGTTGTGTGGTTTATGATGAGCCTCTAAGGCTGTGACACTTTAATACAGTTCCTTATGTTGAGGTGATCCCCCCACCATAAAACTTTTTTGTTGCTACTTCATGACTATAATTTGCTACTATTATGAATCATAATGTAAATATTTGTGTTTTTCAATGATCTTAGGTGACTCCGGTGTAAGGGTTATTTGACCCTCAAAGGAGTTGTGACTCACAGTTTGAAAATTGCCACTCTAACTGCTAATAGAACCCCTCTTGCATTTTATTTGTGATATTAATGATTTGGTGCCATTCACTTATCATTGGCAAGAAAACAAATTCTCTGTTGTAGGTGTGATTTTTTTACATTCTTACGTGTTTTTGAGAGTCGATGGAACAAGCTACATTATAGTGCCCTGAGGAATACGTTGGAGATAGGTTCTTACAAAATTATCACCACAGATGCATATTTTTAAATTTAGTTTTTAAATTCTAATACTGGAAAATACATTTTAAAACAAACTAAACATTACTCATTAATTAGATTAAAAACACTACCTTTTCCAGTTCTTTGCCTCAAGAAAATCCTGTTTATCAGATAAATGAAGCTGTTTAGCATTCTGCCCACCTAAGACCCCTCCCCCAATGTTTTGGTGATTGCTGTTTAAAAAAAAAAAAATAAAACAAAACAATAGCCTTTATTTTCCCATGGCCTGGTTCTCATGGTTTTTGACATGGGAAACGTCTGTTAGCGTTCCTTTCTGGAGCAATCATATTTATTGTTCCTTTTTTACACTGACTATGTGGCATTCCTGCTGTACTGGTGGCGCTAGGGTCATGTGTTCCCAAGCATTCCATATTTGTTGAAAATATGCAGAAAGCAGAAAGCTACGGCTTGGCAACGTCTCATTATGGAGTTGTGTGTCTCCTACTTGTTACCCTACGTCTTCATTATAGGACACTTTAAAAACTTTAAAAAAAAAAAAAAAAAAACTAACAGCAAGTGCTGTGTTTAGTGGAATTCTGAAATCAAAATATTGTTATATATATTTAAAAACTGATTTCTTATGATGAATTTGGGCTTACATATTTTAGTAAATTCTGTCTGTGTGGTTATTTTTTGACTTTTTAACTGCTAGCCGATTTCCAATGAAATACAAAAAAAGGTTTCTACTTTTATTGAGTACTTCTTATAATTTGGAAAGGTAAATTTCATTAGCGGCTTCTAAAACAGTCACTACTGTAACCAAGCTTTTCACAGTTAGCAGCTGAAGACGGTCACTTTAAAGGAGACTCTTAGAAGGTAGGCTGCTTGTGTGTCTGTGCACAGATGTGACAGGATGCGGTCACCTTCAGGAGTCATAAGGAACTTCTTAGTGGTAAGATGGTCGTCTAACTGGCATCTGTTGGATACAGTTGCCTTGGTAGTTTGCCTGTCTCAGGTGTTTTCATTTCAGTCTTATAAAGATGCAGTAAGGCTTTTTCTGGTTAATTAAAAAGCTCTAGGAAGAAACTCTTCTGGAACCATGTATTTGTAAGAAAACTAAAGACTTTAGGAACTCCTAGTTACTAATTTTACTTAAGTTCTTTCTTTTTTTTTTTTTTTTTTTTTTTGGTTTTTCGAGACAGGGTTTCTCTGTGTAGCCCGGGCTGTCCTGGAACTCACTCTGTAGACCAGGCTGGCCTCGAAATCTGCCTGCCTCTGCCTCCCAAGTGCTGGGATTAAAAAGGTGTGCGCCGCTGCCGCCACCACTCGGCTTTACTTAAGTTCTTAATAAAATTTATTATTCATTAAGTAAAATTCTTAAGAAATTAGAAATTACACTATTGCACTAGTAGGTCTCTCTTGCCAGACTGGTCATGGTTATAACTTACAAGAGTCACAGCTGGGAAGGATGGATGATTCCTTTTCTTCTTGCTATAATGGAGCAACAGTGTCCCTACCAGATGATAGAGGCCAGCAAATAAAGACCTCGTCCCAGGAGTGGGTAACTTAGAGTTGCTGGGATAGCAGTTACAGCACTGTGAAAGCTGCCCACTGGGAATGAAGCTGTGAGATCAGTTCCAGTTTCTCTCTCCACGTTCTATGACTTGAGCATGTGGTGTTGTCAGAGGGTCTTACTGTCACACAGACTAGCTGTTCATCAACTGATAAATAGAAAATAAAAAGATGGTAGATTTACACTTATTACTCAGCTATTAAAAAAAATAAAGGTAGCAGGTAAATGGGTGGAGCTGGAGAAATCCTGATTGTGACAAACCAGCCCAATATAAACAAACATTGTATGTTTTCTTCATTTATGGGGTGTTAGCTTTGACTCTTTAGATATGTGATTTTTCTTTTGGAATACTCAGGAGCATCAGAAATTACCAAGAGGCCACAGGGAAGGTTTAAGGGGAGGGGAATAGAAGGCACTAGTATAAAGGCTTAATTGAAATTATAGAACAAGGAGAGATACATTAGGGTTGGGGAGGGGAGGGCAGGAGAAGATGGAAACTGGGAAGGGTAAAAAAACACTAAAGATTATTCAAAGAAGTCATATGAACACCTATTATGGAGTGGCCCTAAAGTGAGGCTAACAAATACAGACCTAGTCCCAGAAATGGGTACATTTTTGAGTTGTTGGCCATTGAGATCCCAAAGACCTCCAAACATTGCAAGCCATTGTCAGAGATCTTGCTTACCCTCTAGAGCTTGACAGTTCATTTTTCTCTTCCTAATAGTGCATTAAGAGTATGTGAAGCCGGCCAGCGGTGGCGCACCACAGCAGTCGCGGCGCTCTCGAGTCGGAGGCCGCCGTCTGTCTGTCTCTCCCGAGTTCGAATCCCAGCCTGTGCTTGTCAATCACCTGGGGGAAAAAAAAAGAGTGTATGAGCTATATAGAGAACAATTTTGTTTTTGGTTGCCATTCTGAAGGTCCAGAGTTGAAGGACCATACCTAGAGATGGCATTCTTGTTGACAGAGCCATGAGTACAGAGATAATGTCTCTTGGGAAGGCAGGGGTGGTGGAGCAGGTTCCTTTTCTGTTCTTTTTATAACAGCCATCAGGATTTCATCTTAGGAATCCTTTCCTAATTACCATATTGGATATTAATCACAAAGGGCTAAACTCCAAAGATCATAGTCAGGTAAAATTTCTTCAGTACCTTACGGAGATTAAACCACAGCCACTGAATCCTTGGGAGCACACTCATATCATAGTTAAACTTGAGCATCGCTGTTTTTGAAAATGTGACTGGAGGAAAGGAGATGCGAGCCCAGGAAGACTGAGTGAAAACTTTGATTGTAGACTAGTAGACAGTAGGTAAGATGGAGGTGACAGATGATCAGTGTGTGGTCACACAGGAGTAGACTAGGACTGATAACATTAGTTATTTCTTATGTGTGGGACTCAGGAACGGGCAGAATTCATGAAGCTGTATGCAGTTTCTGTGTTCCATGAAGGTAAGCACAAGATAAAGACAGTTCTGAGAAAATGCTGAGCCGTCAGTTGTAAACATTTTGAGACTATGGTAGGATCTCAGCATGTAGTAGCCATAAGGAGTCAGAGAGTACAACAGTTCATTTCTTCTTTCGTGTAATTATATTCTTTCTGCATCCTGCATTGCTTTTATATAAGTGCAAGAAAGACAATATTTAAATTGCTTCTGATTAGTGTATTTATAACACATGCCACAGGATTCAGTTTTTGATTTAAGGCTTCTGTATAAGAGGATGCGAAGGTAATTGAGCTGGGTTTCTGTTTCCGGTTCATTTTACTTGTAAGCTTGCCCCTTGACCAGAATAAAGTCTAGGATGATTTGTTTAATTAATAGTTGCCCTCATCCAGACCGAATTTTAATGTATTTGCTTATTTTAATAGAGAATAGCTGTCCCTTTGTCTTCTGGGCTATATTCTTATTTTCTGATGACACCTGTAACTTTGTAATACAGTTTGTATATAGATGAACTGTAAAAACTGTGTAGGATGGAGGAGACCTTTAAGATCATCTGGGTAACTTCCACATTTCTCATGATAGTAATCTGAGGTCAAGGGAAGAGTAACAGCTAGCATTTATTGAGTTAATAGTATCTCATGTTATGTATTGTAAGTCCTTTAAGTGAGTGGATTGACTTTCTCCAAATCACATATAAAATAATGGCATGATTGACTTCAGTAACTATTTCTCTTATAACTATGAAGCACAGTTTGAATAATGTAGTTTTGAGCAATAGAGATGAACAGTAATATATTTTCTCTTAGAATAAATGTTTTCTTTGATATTCAAGTTAACAACAAGAAATGCTATTCCAGCAGCTTACTTATTAGTGCAGTGAAATCATGTTAGTTACTAAGTGGAATGCATGTTCTGTGACAGTCTGTGATAGGATGAAACATCAGTATTGTCTGTGTTTGTCAGTTTACCATTCGGCATTGTTTGCTTGAATTTTAGATATAAATGATTGTTTTTGTGTATTGGGATCAGTCTGCTTTAAGGAAAGAGTTTAACAACTGATAATATTGAGAACCTAAATGAACATAGTATATTGTATTTATTCCTTTGCCCATTATTATATAACACTCAGTTCTGATTTGGTAAACTAAGAGTTTGTTTTCTTTCTTTGCTTGTTTTGATTAGTATTTTTTAACTAAGTTTTCCTATTAAGCTTTTTAAAAAAATACCATGATCGTGGGAAAATGTAACTTATTTAGCTACCTATGTATTTTTAAGTGTACAGTTAGGCTGTATTAACTGAATATATTTATAGTCATCATCCCTGTTTACTGAAAATTTTCATTGTCCCAATAGAATCTCTGTAACATCTTCCTGGCTGCCTTCTGGTTTTGGCCTGGTCTCATCTATCTTCCAGCTACCCAATATAAAGTAATAATCCCACTATAAAGTAATAACCAGCTTAGCCTAGTTGGTTGCTGAGCGTGCCTATTGGGTTAAAATGCTTCCTTTTGTTTGTATTTGTTTCATATTTCTAAGTATTATGAAAACTGCATTGTTTTTCTCCTTATTGTCATTTTGTATTTGCCTTCCTGAGGCAGTGAAACACTTACATTTGCAGCTTGTAGGAGGTCAAAGTTAAGTGATGTAAACATTCAGACATTTTTATTGAGTAACCAAAGAAACACTGGGAGTTGAGGGCTCTGATACACAAAAATGTCTGGCAGTCTCAAATCAGCATTTCCTTCCGTTCCTGTTAGATGCCTTGAGCAGGAAGCACACCCAGTATGAAAGATACTTGGGCCTGTGATCTAAAAGAAGTTAATCCCCAAATGCGGATGTAAGCTGGACTCCAGAGAAGGAGGGTGCCAGAATCCTCCTTTCATGTTTAGACAACAGTTAAAAGAGTTTTAAAAACGGATTTTTAAAAAATAATATACTTTGTTTTAGATTCTATTCTTTTTCTTTTGCTAAAATGAGAATTTTTCATGAATTCTTTAGTTTTTTTTCTGCTTCTTAACAATCACACACTACTGCAGTATAGTAAATAAATGATGAAATTAGCAGAGACCATTTTCTAATATTGTTTGTTTCGTAATAAAAATTTAAGAAAAAAGCACGAAAATCACTTCAGTTTTTACCTCTTTTATCAAGCAAGGTAATTTTATGATGCTCTAATAGGTATACTCATGAACTTCTTTATATGGAAAAAGTATAATTCTATCTGCGTTAGTGTTGTATTTTAAACGGTGAGGTTTCTAATGAGACTTGTTCCTTGCAGCTGAAGGATGGTGGCAAGGCATCCCAGGCACACGTCCGCGTAGGCGACGTGGTTCTCAGCATTGATGGAATCAGTGCACAGGAATGACTCATCTCGAAGCCCAGAACAAGATTAAGGCTTGCACAGGCTCCTTGAACATGACCCTGCAAAGGTAAGAGAGACCCCGGCACTGGGAACATGCTTTTCTGTGTTTGCCTCCTGCTGTGTAAGACGCAGATTCTCTACTGCTGTTTTAGGTAGACATATGCGAAGTATAATGGCCCTTCAGTCAGATTATGTATGTGTGATGAGAATTGATGAAAAGATGCGGGGTATTTTTCATGTTATCCATGTCTTCATAAACATTGGTCGTATGTTCTTTTGAGAATGTAAGAATTTCTGAAATTTTTCAGTAGAGCTCAGGCTAAAAGTTCTTATGATAGGATAAACCATTGCTTCATATTTGGAACAGTATATTAGGGTCTAACCTTCTATGATATTGTTTGACTTTCCCCAGTCTCTTTTTTGCCTTTCTTATTTTGAATAAATATTCTTAATATGTGCATTTGAAGAGTAGACTTTTAATTTTTTTGTTTTTAAGTTCTTTGGTCCTCCAATAATACATAGTTCTCTTACTGATGATAGTCAGATGCTTTGAGCATTCTAACACTGCAATCACTCAGTGCTTATTAAAAGCAGTGTTGGCTGTACTGCTTTAGACCTTCTGCATGTGAAGATCAGAGTTATATGCAGTTGGTGTGAGATACAGTGCAGTTTCTCTTACTATGAAGAAAGAGAATCAGCTCTGAACCTTTATGTATAAGGAAGGAGCCTGATCACTGACCAGGATCGTAAGTCCACTTTTAATGATTTCTATGTTCAAGAAATAATAGTATTTTTATTCTTGGAGAATTTCATGCATGCATACATTATATTTTGATTATTTACCCAATCCACCCTAAGTGTTACTGATTTTATTATATATGAAAGATACCATGCCTCGCCCCTCTCCCAATCCCCTAAGAACCCATATTTTCCTAGAAACTGTCATGCAAATTGGGATTCTTGAATAAAGGAATAAAATACAGAATATCTTCTGAATATATTTGATAGTAGAAACTTTCCTTTCAAAGTCTCTCCTAAGACTAGTGCTCTATGGAGAGCACTTTGGCTGCCTCTCTCCTCTTTGCTGCTGATGTTCCAAGGACTAATAACTTAAGACATTAAGACAGGGCAGAATACGTTTGCTTGTTTAGATGAGTAGGTGGAAGCTTTAATATTTACAGTTTCTTGGATTTGTGGATGGAGTATGTTGTATTATGGTTATCTAACCAATTGAATCCATTTTTGTAAGTTGAAAATTTTTCTTTCAGTGGGACCACTGAATAAGCAGTTAACACATATTTAAATTTTTTTTTTTTTTTTTAGAATATAAGTTTTTTTAATTTTTATAAATAACTTATCTGTTACAAAGATAGTTTACCCAGCTAAATCACAAAACCATCAACTCAAGATATCCAAATTACGTTTTATTAATAAAACAAGTAAAAACTGATTTACCAATCTTCACATAGAACTGCAGAGGAAGCTGAAAAACAAGGCCTACTTTTAAAACACAATGCATCAAATGTACGAGTTTTGGGGCTGCTGACTCGTGACCTATGGTTGCCGTCTCTTTCCATACTCATGGTGCAAAGCCCGGAAGGCAAGGCTGTGACCTTTTTAACACTCATCTGTAATAATCCTGTTTATTTAAAACATAGCCACTTGTGAACATTTACAGTGGAGAATCTAGATTATTTCCTATTTTCTTTTTTTTTTTTCCTATATTTCGGCACTTCCCTAGCCCCATTCCAAGCACTGATAATTTCATAATTCTTTTAAAATGCATACTGTTATTTTTTCTTGATTTCATTTAGTTATATACATTCCTGATCATATGAATATTTATTTCCTTACAAAAATATATCATCAAATAAAGAGATGTCTGAGGTTGCTTCAGTGTTCAAGTCTGCTTGTTTTCTTTCTTTTTTCCAGCTTTTCTTCAGTTGTCCTAAAGATGCCTATGTTTTATAAATACACACGACTGTCCCAACAGTACGGCAGCTAGATTTCTTCCTTAAATTTTTGATAGCTATATATTTTAATGCACAGAAAGACAACCAGTGAAAAAGAAAACCAGTCTATTGCTAATGTTTCCACACTGCCTGTCTGTCTATATAGGCATGCAACATAAACATTGTTACTTATTCAATGAAGATGTCAAGTGTTATTTGTAGGCGTTTTTTTTTGCCAAGTTTGACTTTGAAAGGCAACAAGTACTTAAGCTTGCCTGGGATAATTAAGAATATAAAACAAGCACATACAATATGGCTGTCTTTCACAGCCTAAAACTGATTCCAAATAGTTACATCTGCTCCTTCCTGGGTGTGATCATTTCTTTCATAACTGCCTTCTTGTTTTCACATTGTTCTCTTTATTTATAATCCAGACACTATATTCCTCATTTTTATAAACCAGTACTCAATATCTTTCTTTCTTTTGAAAACTCTGAGTCTCATAAGAACAGATGAAAACCAGATGTTGCCCTTTTTGAATATACTTCCAACTCCAGCAGTCTGCCACTCACTCCAGTACAGCTACCAAGTACAGCCTCTAACTTACAAAGCCAACTCAATATTATAAACATTTGAGAATTTTGTTGAATCTTATCTTTCTTTTTCCAAAATTGACTTTCAGGAACCCAGAATATGTAAAAGAGGTTTAGAATTCTGTTGTAATTAATTGTAATTCTTTTCACGTTTCTAAAGATGTCTTGTATTGGGTAATAAGTGCCCTTTGAGATACTATGTGTAAATTTGTAGTTGTGTGTGTGTGTGTCTAAGTTAGAGTCCACCTGAGTAAGATGCCATTTTCATTGACTTGTTCCTCACCTATTAGACCAAGCTGACCTGTCAGGGAGCCCCAGGGACCGAGCTGCCTGTTTCTACCTCCCCAGTGCTGTGATTATAAACCACTCCTGTTTTCTTTTTTTCCCCCAAGAGTTCTGAGAGTCTAACAGGTCCTTTGGCTTGTGTATCAGTAACTTTCCTCACAAAACGATCTCCAGCCCTCTTATGGATATTTTTTAGTTTATGGCATAACATTGACAATACTATTGAAGAGTACTTTCGCTTTTTAAAGAGAAAATGCAACACTGAAGGATTATTGATTCTTCCTACAAAGGCTCATGTCTTTTTCTGTTTTTTTTTTTTTTTTTTTTTTTTTGTATCACAACAAATCCTCTGAGTTTGAGTAGTGTAATTGCTTTTTCTTGCCCCTCACCAATCAAACTGTTGTTAACTCTCCTCCAGGCTGAATTACCCACAACAGCACTTTCCCTATGGAATTATTTTTCTTATAAACAGTCTTCTTTGTGAATATGGGATAGTCTACACCGATTTGCCTTAGTCCTATTTTCTTAGAACCAGAATGTGAGAATAAGTGTTCTTCTATAAGAACTAATTAAGGGTCTTCATTTTAATGTTTCTTACAAGACTGAATGAACTTGTGCAAAGATGTGATTTCATAGGAATAGCTACCTTCTTGGATCAGGAAACTTGGGAACAAAATGGCAGCTTAACATTTTTCTTGCCTTGAGTCAGAGAACTGGACAGGCTTCCCTGTTTTGGTCGTGTAGGTGACTAGCTCTCTTGGAGGGACTGGAAAAGGAAGAGAGGCATGATCAGGACTTAGTTTCTGTTGCTTCTGTCATGGACTTCAGCAGCAGTACAGGGAACCCCAGGGGTTTGGTGTGCTAGGGGTCCAGGCCTGGCAGCAGGCTCTCATGAGGTTTTTGTCCACACCTGAGGCCTCTGCTCAGAAGGTTATGCTCTAGTTTTCTTGTCCTGTCCTCTCCGGTTACTCTTACTCATCACTAATGCCCTTCATTCTGTTCGACTGAGGTTTCTCACAAGTCTCTGTGCTGCCTCATCAAATTCTTTTTGTCTGTTTGCTGCCAGTGCATGCTACAAAACACTCTTGGAGCCTCATCTCCTGCTGTCCTAGTTTGCTTTTCTGTTGCAGTAACAAAACATTGACCAAAATCAACTTGGGAGAGGGAAGGCTTTCTTTGGCTTACAGGTTAGTCTCTCATTGAGGGAACTCTGGACAGAGACTCATGGCCCAACCTGGAAGCAGGAACTGAAACAAAAACCAGGAGGAATGCTGCCTGTGGGCTTTCTCCCTAAGGCTCTCTCAGTTTGCTTTCTTATGCAAACAGAACCACCTGCCAGGGTAACCCTACCCACAATTGCTAGATCCTCCCATTCAGTCATTAATCTGGCCTTCTGAAGAGACTGATTTAGTGTTTTATTGCTGTGAAGAGATGCCTTAACCGTGGCAACGATTATAAAGGAAAACATTTGATTGGGGCTGCTTTACAGTTCAGAGGTCTACTCCATTATCATCATGGAAGGAAGTATGGCAGACAGCCCAAGAAGGAGCCAAGAGAGTTCTACATCTGAACCAGCAGGCAGCAGGAAGAGAGAATGACATTGGGTCTGGCTTGAACATTTGCAATCTCAAAGCCCGCCCCCCCAGTGACACACTTCCTCCAACAAGGCCACCTGTCCTAATAGTGCCAGGCCCTAAGAGACTTTGGAGGCCAGTTTCATTTAAACTACCACAGAGACAATTCCTTACCTGAAGTTTTTCCCTTCCCAGTTTGTGTCAAGTCTTCAAAACACTAACTAGCACATGGGTTCTTTCTATTCCTGCAACTTATTCACTTTCCCTTCTGAACTTGAAGGAGACTGTATATGACACTCATTTCGCATTTAATTACATGCTAGGTACAATGTGAAATATCCAGGCTAATTTCATGAGTCATTTACAAATAAACCAAATTAGTGAATAATCATACCTAGTACTGCCTGTTATTAAGATAATTATCTAATGTATTTTAGTACTCATTCTCTGTCTAGACCAGTGGTTCTCAACCTTCCTAATGCTGTGATCCTTTAATACAGTTCCTCATGCTGTGGTGATCCCAACCATAAAATTATTTTGTTGCTACTTTATAACTGTTACTTTGCTACTGTTATGAATTGTAATGTAAATATCTGATATGCAGGATATCTGATATGAGGCCCCCAAAGGCGTTGCAACCTACATATTGAGAACCATTGATCTAGGCTTGTGAAGGCAAGACCATGCTTTCTGTACTATTTATAGTTGATATAATATATTGTATAGTTTTGTGTTTTTAATACGCAGAATAATCATTTGGTATGTCAGCATTACTTACCGAATGTAGAATTATTTATTTCAGAAATATTTATTGAACTTTGCTCTGAGACAGACATTGTTGTCTATGTTGAAAACAAAACAGCCAACAGAGCAGACGAAGACCATCTCCCCCCTCACAGTTTTGTCAGTAGGCAGGCAGACAGAAATTGAGTATAGATGCTTTGATGGCAGTAAGTGCCATTGGAGAAAAGAAAGCATTTAGGGAAGATAGGAAGTTCAGATGTTGCCATTGTTATTTTAAAGTAGAGGTAAGGAAGGAAAGGTTTATTGGCTTCCTGGGCACTTGGGACTCCAGTTATGGAGGCAGAGGGACATGATTAACAACCACATTGTTCTTCAGAGCATGGCTAGTGAAGCGGTGTGGTAGAAGGCAAAGCCAGAGAGCATAGAGAGGAGCAGAGGTAGATAGACCCGGTAGAGCTTTTGGGGGTCATTATGCATTTACTAATGTAATTTGAATTTCTTTATCCTGTAGGGGAAAAGACATGAGAAACCTTTGGAAAGTTATATTGCTAGAGCAGAGCTTGGGAGATGAATGGCTTTGTTATTAGAAAGAGAGCCCAGTAAAGTAAAGAAGGAAGGATGAACTGTGCCCTTCTCTGTTTAGCAGTCTACAAATTCCAGATGAAGACCACTGATGCTAGATTCCTACCAAGAGCCCACGGTGTGTGTGTGTGTGTTTGTGTGTGTGTGTGTGTGTGTGTGTGTGTGTGTGTGTGTTGTGTAGTATCTTAGAGAGATCAGGTCATGGGGAGGGGAGCCAAGGAGGATAGTAGAGGTAGAGAGAGCCAGAGAGAGAGAGAAAGAGAGAGAGAGAGAGAGAGAAAGTAGAGGCCAGTCATGACCACATGGAGAGAGGGGGAAGGGAATGGGGAAGGAGAAGCAAGAGATCAAGAGAGAGAGGAGGGGGCAAGCAGCCCCTTTTATAGTGGGCAGGTCTACCTGGCTGTTGCCAGGTTACTGTGGAGAGGAGAATACCTGGCTGTCGCCAGGTAACTGTGAAGGTGGAATTTAGACATAATACTAACATAAGTAAGATAAGAATATTTGTTTGGTAAGATTGTTCTGAGACTCTTAATCCATATCTTGTCCTGTTTTTTTTTTTTTGCAACACATAGTAAAGTACACATTTTGCTTCTGTAATAACTTAAACCAGTCAGACTACATACACTCTTGTTCTACTATAGATACAAATGAATAAAATAGTGGGAAATTTTATTTTCTATTATATTCTTTTCCAGAATTGGGTTATTTATTTATTCACTTGTTTGTGTGACTTGAACTAATTTTAAGATTGCTACAACTGTACTATGAGAAATTCTAATTACTTCTCCAATTAGGATAATCAGGTAGATAGAAGTGATTTATTATTAAATACCAAATCTATTTTGTTTGATTTTTATCTAAGTTAAAATGCTTAATCTTAAAAATTGCATTAATTCAGCCAATGAATGAAGAAAATTACTCTCCAGTGCTCTTTAGTAACTATTGACTAAAACAAAGTTAGATTCTATGAGTAAGACTTTCAACAGCTTCACATTTCAATAAGTCTCCACGTGGGGCATTCTTAAGAAACTTGCTACAACATATGATTAGGGAAGGTCACTAAACTTCTGTGCCTTAAATTTCTTGACTATAACATGAGTTATATTTGTTTTCAAAATCCCATCTTTTCAGTGAAAAGTCTGGTTCTTATTCTGGTCTTTCAACTGTAAAGGGTAAGTTCCCTAGCGTTTGCCACTAGACCAAAGCTAACTTCGTTTGCTTATCTTGGCTGAGAGAATCAGGAAATTGGACGTTTTTCAGTGGAGCCATCTTACTCTGTGCCAGGTTAGCGACGTGACTTTCAGGTGAAAGGTATGTCAGATAGATTCGCAGATAGTGCTTCACCATCAGAGGGTAGCAGACACTTTTATCCTCCTTTGTTATTTTTAAATTAGGCCTGTAGAAATCACAGAACATTTATGTATGGCTTTTTTGTTCTCTTGTTTTTCATTAGTGGTAGCATTTCTGGGGGTTCTTTTTTTCTTCCTGTTTTTCTTTTTCAAGTTTCACTCATGTGAAATCACTTGATATGATTGGAAATGAGAGGTCTAGAAGGGGTGAGTTTTGAAAAATATTGATGTACTTTTCTTTTTCTGCCTCCTCTGTCTATATCCTTCAAAAAACAAAACAATACAAAACAAAAATTGCCAGAGGTCCAGTAACTACAATTAATGAATGACAGATTGGAATAATTTAACAGGCACATTGAAAAAAGGAGAAAGTAGTCTTGAACCAGACCAAAGCTGTTAGTCATCTTCTGTTTTGTTTTAGCGGATTGCTTAATGCCCTAGTACTGAGAGCCATGTGGGCTCAGTTCTACATTTGTTTCAGTAAGAGCGTGGAGACTGCTTTGTTTTTAAGATGAGATCTTCTCAGTTCTGTATCTGCAGTAATTGAAGCATTAAGCCAGTTGTCTTTCTCTTCAGTAACTGGAGCTGCACATCATATTGAACATCTTGTTTTCTTCTTGTCATCTCACTTTTTTTTTTTTTTTTTAGTACCTGCTCTACAACTTAGCTTTTACTTGTTGGCTTTGGGTTTTAATTCTTAACTTGGAAGATAGCTGTCTTTCAGAAGGACTTTCTGATTCTGTCTCGACCTACCAACCTCACTGTTTGGAGGTGCTGTGTAAGCATATGTGGGTTAGGGTTTAAGCATGTTTGTCTTGTGAATAACTTTTCACACACATCACTTAATGCTAAGTCAGTTCAGTAGAGGATGGGGTTAGAATGCCTACTTCCTATAGTGTAGAGTTCATATGATTTGCCTAGCAAAACCAGTTCAAAGGCTGTGCCTCAGCCTTTCCTGCCTTAGCCTTCTAGGATTGCAGGCATGTAACCAGGTCTGGCTGTCTTCTTTACGTTTCCGGTAAAGCACAGAGCTTGGTGACCAGATGACTTACTTGAGCATACATTAAAAGATGGCGTAGAAGCACAATAGGGACAGCCTGGACTTGGAAGCGCTTGTATGTCTCTGCACAGAGTACTTTTCAGTTTCTCTCACCTCTCTGTATTCTATATTAGAGATTAGAACCCATTCATTCTAGGCTAGTGAGCCACTAAAGCGAGTGCCTGGGGGTGGCTGCTGAGTGTTAATTTGGTTGCCCATTCTAAATTTGAATACTACTTACTCTTTCCCAGGCTGACTGTTCTGCTAAATTATTATTTCTGAATTAAATTTTGAACTTAGTTTTTTTTTTTTTTTAATTAAGCTTCTTGTATGTTATTAAGTAGCTCTGTATTCAAGAATTAAAAACAATCTTTTTGCTTAATATGACTAGAAAAGTAGTATCTGCCTTGCATATCTCTCTCTTTAATTCAGTAGTGGTAAATATTGTTAGAAATAAACATTAAAGTTCAATATAGTTCACTTGTTGAATTGTCAATAGTACTTTGACCATAAACAAACTTGGTAAACATGAACTTCACATCCTGAAAGTGTGCAGTTGTTCTAAAACATGTAGTCATTTATTCTTCAGAAAGGGGGAAAAATATTTCAATGGTATTATAAACCTCTAGGGGAAAACCCTAGGAAATAATGCATTTAAAGACTTGTTCTTCACTTGTAAATGAGCATTACAGCGCCTGCTTTAGAGTTACTATAGTGTATTATTATGAAATGTATATAAGGAGCCCGTAAAGAAATTTAGGTATTCTTCTCTCCTTTTCTCTGTCTTCAGTAGAAGAGTGTTAATGTGGTATCCATTGTAAAATTACATGGAAGTCATATTTGTTTTGTCTCTTGGAAACAGTGCTGGGTGTGACTGCAGGCAAACAGAAAATGAAAGAGAGCTTGGCTGAGGGGTACTTGTGAGGAATAAAGAGACAAGTATTAGAAGATAGGAATGAAAGCTTTTCCCAAAGAGTGTAAATGGTTACAGCATCCTGACTACTGCTCTGGTTCACAATTGTCTTCACCAGTGATTTATGTGCCGTCTGGTAGGAAAAACTGTGATGCAGAGAACCAGTACTCACTTGTTTATTCTGCTAAGACCTTGTTCTCATTAGAAGAACAGTAGAGTTACAGTTCCCTCTCACTGCGGTCAAGTCAGAAGGAGCGACAAAAAGGACGACTTTATTCCTTTACTTCTAATTCATGTTTCCTTTAAAGTCATTTTCTAGGGAAAATTGAAATCTAGTAACATTCTAATGTTTGAACTATGCTTTTATGAAATGTTTAGAAAGAATTTTGTTTTGAAATCTGGTGTTCATCAACAGTGCCGCTAATACTAATGTTTAGTTGGGGAATATCAGTGATCATAAAAATGTACTTTTTCATTAGTTTTTACCTTATGACCAGCAGCACTCAAGGGTAGATAGTGATTTATAATCTTTTCCTTTAAGAAACTTAGGATTTTTTTTTAAAAACAAAGTCTTTTTAAAAATGATTTTTTATTTATTCATTTATTTACTTTTATATGATTTATTATTATTATTATTATTATTATTATTTTTATTCATTTATTTACTTT
Organism: Mastomys natalensis; assembly: GCA_021653895.1. Classification (NCBI taxonomy): domain Eukaryota; kingdom Metazoa; phylum Chordata; class Mammalia; order Rodentia; family Muridae; genus Mastomys; species Mastomys natalensis. The sequence goes on from JAJTUV010000739.1 coordinate 307,385, forward strand.
TATCTTCAGACACAACAGAAGATAACATTGAATCCCATTACAGATGGTTGTGAGCCACCATGTGGTTGCTGGGAGTTGAACTCAGGACCTCTGGAAGAGCAGTCAGTGCTAACCACTGAACCATCTCTCCAGCCCCTAGAATTTTTTCACAGGGATAAGTCTTAGAATGTGCTACATTTCAAAGGAGCACACGATCCTATTTAAATAAACCGCTTCCTGAAGGTGCTCAGACTTGAACCAGGTCTGGATGGTCGAAGAAGATAACTTGTAGCAATGTGGACTGAAGTAGGGTGGTGATGACAGAAGTCCCCAGGATGCGTTGGATGGACATATTAACCAACTAGAGAAAAATGAAAAGAACTTTGTAGGGTCTTAGAACTATTAAATGTTTGGTCAAGACATGACAGTATTTGCTGGTGGAACCTGGAGGAAGATGACAAGAAACCAGTGTTAGAGAGACAAGTCAGACATGATGGCAGTAATTGAGGGCTTGTGAATCCCAATTTTATAAGCCATAGCATAGGTGAGTAGGAAGACTGAGGAAAGAATATGCAGTACAACCGAGCCTAGGATGTGATTTCTGGCCCTTTCTCCTTCCCCTTGCCCCTAGATTTATTTTAGTATGGTCTCTGGATCTTCGTGTTACTAAACCTGACTCTCTGTATTTGTGTATCTCGTAGATTCCTCTAGGGTAGTGTGGCTAGAACTGCATCCTGCACCTTGCCTCACAATTTTGCACCTCTTACTCAGGAATGCCTTCACAAAGCACCCAACAGCCATTCCATTACCCAGAGTCAAGAACTCTTTCCTTGCCAACCTTTCATTCATCGGTAGGCATCTGGTTGTTAGCCTCTCTATATGTGCCCAATCAAACTGAGACTAGAGTAAAATAAACAGTGGTATCACAGTGTGAAGAGAGGGTCAGTCCCTGTTGTGCTGGTCACTGGGCAGAGCAAAACAGTCCTCATGTTTGCTCTTAGGAGATTTCAACTTTACCTGAGAACTTCTCTTTTTTTGTAGGAAACATTTCTGTGGACAACTCTTCCCACTTCATTAAGATAGTTAACGGTAGATTTTATAAATACTGCAGTGCATTTTTAAATGAAGAAAAAGGGTTCCTACCTTTATTATTTACAATTATGTATATTTATTTAATATATATATGTGTGTGTGTGTGTGTGTGAGATATAAATAGATTTAATTCATGGATCACTTGTAAAAACAAACAAAAATTATGACTGAGGTTGGGATGACTAACCAAATATATTTTAGGCCATCAGAATGTCAGGGAAGGAGAGGAGGTACATGTCGCATGAGGGTGGAGAAGAGTGTTCTAGAAAGATATGGACCTATGTCATGAAAAGACAGAGACAGAGCAGTTGGAGGAGAGTAACATGGGAATATTCTCCTGGCTGGATCTACTTTTCAGCAGATTAAAAGGGATATTCCATAAACATGGATTGTACCAAATTAACTTAGTCTTTATTATAATTTAAAACTGAAAAAAAAATCTCATTAGAGTTTTAAGGTGAAAGGAGCAGATTCCATCTTTGCCGTGTGGAAAGGAGTGCTTCATACCTGCCATCCTGGTTAAAACAGAAGAGCCTACTACATACTTATTGCCTTGAGTTGTAGTGCTTGTCATGGTTTAAAATAACAGTAGTTTTTGCTGCTATTGCCTGATAATCTTGTTTATGGGAAGTTAGTAGTGAGATAGACTGGCCATTCTTTTGCATTTAACGTCAGCAGTCTCCTTTTAGTTCCAAATAAGCATGCTTGCCCATAGCTTAAGGAATCTTTGAAAGGGTTGAGATTCATGCTATTCCCAACTGTTCTGCAGTGACTGCTGTTGTTATTATACTCTCAAGATTACAATAGCTCAGGCTTTATAGAAGTTGAGAAGTAAATGGGAGTGGATGACTATGTTAAACACATGTGGGGCAGAGTATGTATCCTGTCAAGCTTGTTGTATTGTTGTAATTATTTTAAAACGGCCTTGGGTCAAGCTGACTATTTAAGCTGCAGTGGCTCTGCCTAGCTCAGCTGCCATGTTCAATGGCCAGAGGCCACGTGTGTGCGGCACCTAGAAATGGCCAGACAGAAACACCAGCCCTGCCACTCACGAGACGCCAGCGTGGGAGATGGCTCTGCCAATCTTCCACACTGTCTCCAAAAGGCTGGGCATTGCCCAGACCATCCTGCCAACCACGTGGCTTAGTAAGAAAATGAGACTCTAATGCTTAAAGATTATTCAAAGGCTTTATATGTTTGGTGATGCTTAATAACAATATGCCCATACAAAGAGAGTTGTTTCCCAATTAGCTAACCTAAATAAAAGTTATTACCCAAGACTGCTCTCCATACTGTGTGGCTCTCCATCGCACCTACATCTCTGCTCTCCCTACTCCTCCTCTTCCTCTCCCTACTCCTCCTCTTCCTCTCCCTACTCCCCCTCTTCTTCTCCTTACTCCTCCTCTTTCTCTCCCTACTCCTCCTCTTCCTCTCCTTACTCCTCCCACCTTAGCTCCTCCTACATTGTTGTCTACAAGTGCCTCCATTTTCAAAAAAAGTCAGCTTTACAAATACTTGGCTTAATGGCTCTGGTTCTTTTTCATATTTTCCTTATTCATGATCCTTATTAACAATCTTTTCAGAAATCAATAGAAACTTTGATTTTTTTTGGAGGGGGTTAATTCAGTAAGGATCTATTTTCATATTACATTAAGCATTCAGTTGATAATCCTTATTTAAATTCCTGTTTGACTATTGAGTTCCCTTTATCTTGGCTCTTTTGGCTGACATTTCTAGCAATGTTTTCCTGTGGAATTCATCCTGTTACAATGAATGCAAGGGACTTTCCAGAGCCTTTAGCTTTACTGGAATTATGTTATATATGCCAGGTTTGAAATAATGAATTACTTATTAGTCCCATGTGTTTTTGTTATCTGAGAATATTTTTGGTTATCAAATTTATTCTAAAAACTAAGGATTTTTTTGTACAAGGTAGAGTTCACAGCCTCTCTCAAAGTAGAACTTAAGTGTCCAACATACTAAAACAAAGAATACTATCTCCTTTCCAGATTTCAAACACTGTATAATGTTGGTAGATTTCATTTTCCAATGTGAAACCTGGTTCCCTGTAGTGTGTCAAGGAATTGCTCCAAGGCATCAAAAATGAATTGTGGAATTGTGTTTCGATGTTTTTTATTTTTGCTTGTAAATTCCATTGCTCTGTGATACTTAACAGCTGAAGTTATTTTAATAGTATGCAGAAACTCTTTTCTTTTTTGTTTATTCATTTGAAGATGCTTATATTAATTGTAACAATATTCGTGTTTCCAAGAACTTTTGGTCATGGTTTTTCTTCTGAAATGTGAGGGAGAGTATGCTAACGTTTGGCAGCTGTCTCGGGGGTGTTTTTAGTGAAGCATAAGAACTTACTAAGATTAGTAAAGAAGTAACTTGTCTTTCTAAGATACAGAGCATACTCTATCTGCATTAGTCACTTAATCTTAGTTTTAACATATTTATAACAGATATTGCTTAACAAAAATCCTCTAGAGTTGTACAATTCATACATAGACAAACGAGCAGTCAACCTAAGTCATTTCTTAAAGTAAATTAGTTTTCTATATTACTACACTCTCTTTAAATATAGAAATTGAAAAATGCAGTCATTTTAAATGATGCCTGTTGCCTAAAAGTTCATTTTGTTGTTCAAAATATATAGTAAATAGTTTTGACATTGAGAGCAGTTCATAGGAAATGAAGTTTTACAGTAGTTTGACTAAGTTTTAGTCCTGTGGGTAATCGTAGCAAGGAGTTAAACCTGTTTGAAAAATTTCAATTTCTTAGAAGCTCACACAATATTCCAGTAGCAGCATTACCTCATCATTCACTCAACAGCTCCAGTGAAAGGACTTTTGAATGAGTTAAATCAGATTTAATACTCTCTTTTATGCAGTAGTTCTCAGTTGAATGAAAAGGCATGACCACTTTCAAGTTTACAGTCTTCATAGATGTAGAGCAGTTTAGAGTTTTAAGAAACAGCTTCTGCTAACATCACTGGTTTCTACTCACACCTTGAGGAAAAGTTTGAACAACCTCCTAGTCTGAGACAACTCGGTCTCAGTTCTGGAGTTAGGCACAGGAGTCGTGACAATAGCAGACAGGCCTTGAGTTCCTGGCCTTTCGGCCATGCCTACCAGTTGACCTTTATCTACTGCTTTTTCGTCTGTGGTCCACTTAGAGTGTTTTTAAAGCCATTTCCTTAGTATCATGAAAATCTGTAACTATTACATACAGTGGTCAGTGTTTCCCATCTTATCTTTTCCTCTTATCTTATTTTGGATTGTTCATTTTTCTGAATTCTCATTTATGGAATGTCTGCATTCCTCTACTGGCCTCTAAGATATCAAAATGTCCTCTCAATACTATATATGTCTGAAATTTGTAAATCATATGTAATTGACTTACAGAAAGGCCCTGGGTTCAATTCCTAACACACAAATAATGAATGAATGATAATGAATGAATGAATAAATAAATAAATAAATAAATAAACCAAAGACTTAATAACAGTAACCAGAATTTTTTTATTGGTAGCTATGAGTAATTCAGAAATCCTTCTCTGTGCCTTTCATTTAATCTTTTCAAGAATTATTTGAGATACAGCTGCTATTTTATTATTATTATTATTATTATTATTATTATTCACTTTCTGAGATGATGCAGGGAAGAGGTGGCAATCGGAGCCAAGATTCCAGGTATCCTGCCTGGTCAGTGAGCCAGGTGGAGAAGGAAGAGACTTGGTTAGGAGCCAGTTTCCCAAGAGTAGGTAGGAACTGCCCAAGGCCTGCAGGGTGGAGTGAGAGCTATGCAGTTGGCAGGCTGGGTCCGGAACAGGTTGAGTGACTTTCTGCTGAGCAGCTCTGCTGATTTTTGTCTCCTTGCCTTCTTCTGTTGCTTATCTTCCATTTAAAACTCTGCTCTGCTCTTTTGTTTGCCTTTTTCTCTTTACCCCTTACTAGCAACCTTCGTTTAACAAACACTTGCCAGGTTGTCATTGGTGTGGCCCTGCTTTAGTTGCTGTTCAGATACAGAGGAGGAAAGCGCTCTGGCTTTCCAGGAGTGTTCCCTGTACACCAACAAGGATGGTTGCAATTTTGAGAAAGGCCCTAGAGTGACAACAGCCTATGGGGAGCTGTGTATCATTTGCCTTTATGTTTTGTTGCCTCATTGTATTAGAAAATAGTTGAGATGATCCTATGGGGTACACACTGGTTTCCCTAAGGTTAGAACTTGGCTTTCTTTAGTGCCACTAATCTTCTCTCTTTACAGCTGCAACTGTACCTGAGATCCCTCCCTCCTCAGTTTTCTAGAATCTTATCCTTAGGTGCAAAGGATCTTATGTAAAGCCTTCCTAACACCTGCCCTGGACTTAGTGCCTGTGGAGACAAAGGTCTTCCTTATCATTCAGTGGCCTGTTTGACATTCCTTACAAGCTTACTGTGAGCTGAAATAGTCACTAAACTAGGTACTGATCTCAGGGTGAAAACCTAGAAGTACTTCTTACCAACAAGTAGGAAATCAAAGTGCAGGTGAGTGAGGCTAATGAGCATGTTTGATGCTAAATCAGACTCAACTGTGGCCACCAGTGAAAAAAACAACAGCTTTTACTTGCTGGGGAGAACAGTAACGTAAGACCCCCATTTTTATACCTGGATTGTGTCCCTCGTTCCTTGTTTTCATTGTCAACTGAGGAGACATCCCCGCCTACCCATCATGAGAACAGAACTTCTGATCCATTTCTACCCACCTGCTGGCTGATGGAGAATACAGTTTCTGTCATCTGGATCAGCTCTTACCCTGGGCGTGTGCAGCTCACTGGTCCTCACTTGATCCTCATAGATAGGGTCACATTTAGCAGTGGGTGAAGTAAACATTGCCACAGTAGGGATGGGCTCGAAGTTCTACTCTCTCACCTTCTGTTCTCATGTGGGGAACGCTCTGGGCAGAAGACATAGGTGGGCTCTTTCCATTTTTAATTTGCTGTTTTCACAAATGGCTGGAGTGGGGGATGTTTGAATGGGAACTTAAACAAGAAATCTCTCTGTTTGTTCCAGTATAAATCAGAAACTCTTAATTAGGGCTAAAAGGGAGCTTGCATTTGTTACAGAGCTACATTTATTTCTCATTTGCTAACAGTTTCTTTTAGACCATAATCCCACAGAGACACTTGTTACCTCCTCTGGGAGAAGGGATTTGGGTTCATGGCTAGTCTATATTCTTCACATGCTGCTTGAACAAACAGCTCATGGTTACGGTTAGAAGTCACTGTTCTTTAATGCATTGCCCATTCTGTTGGGAAATGGGACTTTACTATATTAACCTATTCCCTGTAATTATTATTATTTCCATTATTTATCCTGATCTTTTAAATAATTATTTTGTCTACTTAATAAGTTTGGAATGAATCTTTGTAAGCTTACCTTTCGCATAAGTCAATCAAATAAATAAAATTACAGAAAGAGGAATTATTTATCATTCCTAAAAATACAACATAATCATTGCCATTTGTTAACTAAAAACATAATTACAGGGGTATGAAGTATACATTTTTAGATTTGTTTTATAGAGAAGAGAGAAACATAATATTTTCAGTGGGGCAGTGGACCTGTGCCAGGAAAGTTGGTAAAGCTGAGTGGATCCAGAGACCCCAGAACCCATCCTAGGACAGAGAGGTGTCTCCCTGCTGCCTCCCAGATGCTTGGCCTGGAACATGTGACCACACCCCACAGAAGGCCGTGACCAGTGGTCACACAGCTCAGAACAGAGTTCTCCATGCTAATAAGGCATCTAGATAGGCCCTGAAAGTTTATCCAATAAGGTTCCCTTTCCAGACATTCCTTCCTGCAAAAGGTATTTAATCTCTGGGCCACCTGGAGGAGGTGATATGCACCCATTTTCTATGATGAACAGTCAATAAACGGTATGGATGAGCATGGACTGTCTCTTTCATCAAGAACTGCTATGGGGAGCATGGAGAAAGCCTTCATCTACAGAACCAACATTTAAGTCTCCTGCAGAAGGCCCCTCCCAGACAATAGCAGCTAAGCTAAAGACAATCTTTGATGCTGCATTCCTCTGTCCCCTTGAGTGGTGCATAGGTGCTTCCTGTGAGCCCATCACCCAACAGTGGGTGTCGGGTAAATGGTAATGCATCTCCTGTTTCAGCTGCCCAAGTGGCGTTCCTATGCCTCAGTGCTGAAGTGGAACTCAGAACCACAATTTTCCACCTTGGAGAAATATAAGAGACTGCATTTGTATATATAGAGCGAATGGCTGGCCTCTTAAATAGACTTATTCATGTAAAAAAAAAAAGTTACTACTGTTTATTATATATATTATGGCCTTTGACCATGCAACTTCATCAAATCCTTTCAACAGTTTTTGATTACTAGAGTAATTTTCCTGTGGCCCTGGTATAAATTACCAGATGCTGAGGGATTGAAACAACAGACGTTTATCCCGACACATGTTGAGAGTCTAGAAATCTGAAATGAAAGCACCAGTGGGCTGCGTTTTCTATGGAGGACACTTTTCCCTTACTATATCAAGCTTCAGGTAGATGTTGGCTCCTCTCCTGTGAGGAGAACTTTTAATATTTTGTAGATTGTATAATTTGTATGACATGGCATTTTGACCTGTGCATACGTGCTGAAATGATTAGATCACACAATTAGCATATATATTCATATAATTTTGGGGGCAAGAACATTTAAAACCTAGTTTTTGGTTGCCCAGATGTCTCAGTGGGTAAAGTGTTTGTTGTGCATGTGTGAGGACCAGTGTGGGTGCAAGCACCTATGTAACAAGTCAGTCATGGCAGAGTTTCCCTTACCCCAGCACTGGCATGGTGGAAACATATAGGTCTCGGCGGCTTGCTGTCCAGCAGGTCTGTCCTTAGCGGTACACTCCAGGTTCATTGAGAGACCATGACCAAGAAAGTAAGGTGGAGAGCACTAGAGAAAACACCTGCCTTTGACTTCTGTTCTACATAGGCACATGCACTCGCGCACATATGCACACTAAAGTAAACAAAGGAATAATAAGATGTTTTCTAAGAGCAGTTTTCAAGAGTACAGTACATTTTTCTTAAGTGTAATCACCGTGTTCTAAAATGTTTTTATTCTTCGTGGTTTTTAAGAACATGATACACTGTCATTAGCTATAATTGCCATCTTACACAGTAGACCTCTTGAACTCATTCATCTGAAACTTTGTATCTTTTGTCCAGTTCTTCCCAAAAGACTCCTCGTCTTTCCAACCCCTATTAACCACCATGTACTTTCTACTTCTGTGAGTTCAGCTTTTTTGGATTCTACCTATATGTGAGAATTAATGATGCTTGTCTTTATGTGCCTGACTTAGTGTACCTAAAATCATTTCTATAGGCTTATAATTTGTTAGTACAAGTTAATATATTTTCTCCTTTTTTAAAGGTACCTTAGTGGTAGAGAATGTGCCATAGTTGAGACGCTGGGTTGTATTTCTAGCACCAGAAAGATGATAACAGCAGCGATGGTGGGGATGTCTTTGATGTTTCTCTACCACTTTTTTTTTGATACTTTCATTAATTGATTAAAAGTTAGGATAATTAATTTCCTATTGTGACTACTGTAAGTAATGGTGCAGTGAACATGGGGATGCAGATACTGTGTCAGCATACCGAGGTCATTTCCTTGGGGGATATATACATACACATATGCATATACACACACACATTTATTTATTCACTAGTAAGAATATAAGATCAATTAATAGTTTTAAGTTTGTTGTAAAACCTCTGTTCTGTATTTAAGTAATTTACATTACCATTCACATGTATACCATATCCCTTTCCTCTGTATCCTTACCAATACTTTGACTGTAACATTCCTTTTGGTTGCCTCAATCCAGTTTCTGCCTCTGAGGTCACTTTGTCTCTTCCTTTTTAATGTCTGTGTCTTTTCTGTCTTATAAAGACAATTGTTCTTGGATTTAGGGCCTATGTAGTCAATCCAGGGTGATTTTTAATTCAGAAGGTTTCTGTTTTATCACTCAATTTAACCCTCTAGAAAGGCGCCCCCTATTCTACCCGATAGTTTATAATACTTGGGCTTTCATAGTTATAGGTAAGGCATGTGGAAGCTGATTCAATGTGTATAGTTAGATAGTAATGTCCTCATTTTACAGGGAGACCCTGGATGAGAAAATCCTGGCCTGGCCAGATACGAGTAGGAGCTGTCCCTCTTCCTCCCCTCAACATGCTGCCATACTTTCTTATTCTACTCTTATTTGTAGATGGCTTGCTCCGAAGCCTTACCTGTACGATCTTGAGTTCTTTTACATAACTGGACAGTTTTTGTTACTGATTGTATGGATTCTCTTTGGAAGGTACATGCCTAAGATTTATTGGTGAATACTGTAATGTCATGACAAGTGTTAGCTTTCTCCTAGTAACTTCAGCTTACAGCTTACAACTCATCAAGAGAAGCAGCACAAATGAGGATCTAGGAGGGAGGAATTAAAGCATGAAGTAACATTGCTTCTCATTTACCTTTCTTATACAGTTCAGGTCCACCAGCTAGGGATGGTATCACCCACAGTAGGCTGGGCACTTTTATATTATTTATTAATTAAGAAAATGCCTCACAGATATGTCTATAGGTCAGCCCAATGGAGGCAGTTCTTCAGTTGGAGTCTCTTCTTCCCAGGTGACCAGGATGATATGTGACAAATGTCATGGTTAACTGTGACAGATGTCATAGTTAACTCTCACAGAGGAAAAGGCATCTCTCTGACAGCAGCAGACTTGTTTTTCTTGTTTAGTGAAACTAATCAGAAGCATCAGAGACTTCTAATCCTGACTTTATTACTTACTGGCTTCAATTAACAGACCTCTCCCGTTTCATTTTTTTTTCATTTTTATAATTTGTTTGTTTACTCATAAGTTAGGAATCTCTGGTTTGTAAATATTACTTTTTTTTCCTTTTCATTGTTTGTGTTGCTCGAAGTTGAAGTCAAAGCCTCATACCTGCTAGGCAAGCCTATCACCGAGCAATTTTCCCAGGCCATTAGCCTAGTTTTCAACTTGTGTTAAGACTCTATTGCTGAAGACACCTGTGTTAGTCAGATTTCTTTAAAGGAACAGAATTGATAGAATGAAAAAGAAATGTGTGTGTGTGTGTGTGTGTACACATTGATTGCTTTTGGTTGATTCCAGTATACACAATTTGACAGCTGAGATTATCCACCATGTGATGTACTTGGCTGATAGTACATGGAGAAATTAGGCTTGTGCCGGCAAGTTTCTGATTGGATTTCAAGCTCACTCTACAAATTAAAACCCATAACTGGCACCATTATTGGGGTTAAGAAGCTCCAGCTAGACAGGTCACAGGCCCTAGGGCAGAACCTGCTATTGTTCTACTAAATGGGGATATAGTAAGTATTAACCAACTTGCTAATGCCTTATCCCTGTACTCATAAATGAGTGCATTTCTCAGTCCTCATTAACAAAGCTTCTTGTAGTAGATGGCGGTTAACACAGACTTCCAACTAGTCAAGATGCAGAGAATAGAAGTAAGTACTGAGCCTTAAATGGGACACTTACATTATACCCCTGCCTCCCAAGGCTCAGGAATCAAAGCATAGGAGGGAGTGGAAAGATTGTAAAAGCCAGGAGCAATGGGTATGTTTAAGGAACATTAGGTTTTCTAGACACATAGGGTAGATAACTGTGAATTCACAATGATTGTGACAGCATGCATAAGACCTGTGCAAGTGCAAGCCAGACAAAATACCAGCATGAAGCATGAGATGGGCAGTGCAGTCTAGCTGAAGGGTTGTTAGCAAGTGATAGTCTCTGGAAGACAGAGGGTCAGTTTTGGTCAGGGGTTCTTCCCCCTTTTGCTCCAGTGGACAGCCCTACACCCAGAACTAACATGGGCAGCATAAATTTGAACACGGTGAGTTTTAACAACAGTAACAGCAGCAGCAACAAAACAACAGTTTGGTGAGTAGAGAACTGGGGATTGGATCTGAGAGGACTTGGAGGGAGGATGAATATTATGAAAATGTATTGTATGAAATTTGCAAAGGATTAATGTAAAGTTCAAAAGGACAGAATCACAGTGAATCAACATTTTTAAGTCTTATTAGTGTGTGTGGCGTGTCTGCATGTCTGTGCATTATGTGTGTGCAGTGCCTGTGGAGAGTATAATTGGGCATCAGAATCTCTGAGCTGCCACATGAGTGATGGGAATTGAACCCAGATCCACTGGAAGAGCAGCTGATAATTCTTTTTATTTAATATGTGAAGGTGGGCTTATATTTAGGATTGTCCAGTACCAGCAATACAATTCTACTGATAGATAGATATTGAATGGATGAGCCCAAATATGGTTTATAACTGACGGATGAGTGTTTATTATCTGTTAGCAATGCTTAATGACTCTACCTAACATGCCTTTTTTATCCTGTGTGAGTATCCCTGTGGGGAAAACTTCTAGAGATGAAACCGGTAGATTAAAAGGTATATCCATAGAAAGGGAAGACAGGGTAGTAGTATTATTATTAATTTATTTTTAAAGTAAAGGTTTTCTTCAGCAAGTAGCCAAATACTGTCCTAGAAAACCTCCTCACTGCCGTGAGTATGAAGCTTGCAAGCAGTGTCACCCCAGAGTACGAATGGAGAGCAATGAAGTTCACATAGTGTTACAAACGTGATCAAGGGCAAATAAGAACATGACCAATTCTTTGTGCAAATATTTACTTACAGCAGTCAAGAGTGTAGGAGACGAAGCGGGTAACCAATAGCAGTAAGGACAGTCAGACTGACGTTAGGCACTTGGTTTAGGATTCAAATGATGACATTCAAGCAAAATAGAGAACACGACCAGATGAAGGACATCAAATCACCATCCAAAGGAAACTGCATAGGGAAAGTGGTGAATTGAGAAATAACCTATTTATCTCTAAACCGTACAAGACTTACAGGGAAGAGGGTGTGCCCAGAAGAAGATTAGATGAATTCCTGACGTGTTTTTAAAGCAGAGGCCTGTGAGTCACTGGTAGGGAATAAGCAGGCACTTTATATGTGTTGTCTCTTAGTTCGCCTCTTTATTATTTCTTTTACCTTTGACTTAGTAAAATGTCATAACAGTCCATTTTTCTTATATTGAAAATCAGAAGGCATACGACCCATTTCTATGGAACCCATTAAAACCCAGCTCAGATCTCCGTTCTCTACAGTGGCTCTCCACAGGAGTGAGGTGGAGTGAGAGTATTGATCCATCGCTTTCCTGACTTTCTGGTAGCAAATACATATTATTATTTTTTTTTTCCTGTGAGCAAGCACAGGTGGGACTCGAACTCGTCGGGAGAGACAGACAGACCGCCGCCTCGGACTCCAGAGTGTGGCGACTGCAGCGGTGCGCCACCACTGGCCGACTGCAAATACATACTCTTTTTTTTTTTTTTTCGAGACGGGTTTCTTTGTGTAGCCTTGGCTGTCCTGGAGCTCACTCTAGAGACCAGGCTGACCTCGAACTCAGAAATCCGCCTGCCTCTGCCTCCCAAGTGCTGGGATTAAAGGCGTGAGCTACCACCGCCCGGCGCAAATACATATTCTTAATGTTAGGATCAAACTTTGCTTTTAAAATTACTTTTATAAAAGTGTCACAGCACATAGACTTAAAAAGCAAAAGACTTTGAGTGTCTATGAAGGGTAAGTGAATCAGCGGTGGAAAACCTGGAAGCATCGTAAGTGCTGATGACTGGCTTATAAGCTTCCCCTCGCACACCATGTTCCAGGAAAAAGTGTGGCTGTGCTATTCTAGACTTTCGTTACTTCTCAGAATCACTTCGATGCATTACCTCTAGTGACATGCTAGCTTAATCGATGCAATTCAAAGTGTCCCTCAAAGACACCATGGACTGATAAAGCTTCAATGACTTGATGTCCATAATCATCTATTTTGAAACTCTGAAAACACATTCAGTTCTAAAAACTGTTATTGTGAAATGCAGCCGTATCGAACAGAAATCCTCTGTACTGAATTTACAATTGATGATGTCTTAATGATTTCTCTCTAATATTATCCGCCATATTTTGGCATATTCTCTGTACAAGCTAGAAATAAGTTCATGAGAATTGCATGTTATATTTCTTGGATAGCCACTACCCAGGATGAGAATAGGGTACTTGTTAGCATAAAATTAAATATGTGCAGAAATATCTAAAAGAATAGGAAGTCATTAAGAGATGAGACAGCTTGAATTATACAGGTTAAATTCTGTTTAAGACTTTAGAGGAACATACTCGGCCCCAAGAGCAGTAAGAAACATTAAGGACAGGAGAAAGCCTCCCATCAGATCAGAACATAAGCTAATTGTAGTGTGAAGGGTAGGACAGGCAGCCTCATATCATCTTATGCTAAGGTGGAAATGATATTTTTGTGTCTGTTCTCAGTAGGTTTGGGAAATGTAAAGAGCTTTGTTGTTTTTTAGTGAAGCTATTTAAGTTCTGCCATTCTTTGAGTACGCTTACTGTCTGCCTGTTTTCTGCCAGTGATCCGGCAAGAGCTACAGACAAAGCGTGCAACATGGACTCGTCATAAAGTCTCAATCATAACATTCCCAGTTCGCTTACTATGTCTGTTTAAAGCTGAATTGTAAGAATTTATAAATGATCAGTCAATAGACTTCCCTTAGCCTCTCCAAAACAAGACCTCAAAACTTGACTGAGTATACAAAGTTTGAAGTAGATATGTAGACTCTATCCCACAGTTGACTCAGAAGTCATTTTTCTCACTCTGTAGCTCATGTGTTCTGAACTTGTTAAGGTGCTTGAAAAGACTTTTTTTTTTTTTTTTCATCCTAGGGATGCAAGGTTTGTTCAATATACAAAAATCTATTAAAGTAATCCACATTATAAACAAACTAAAAGGAAAAAAAATAAATCCATAGATGCAGAAAAAGCATTTGACAAAATACAATATCCCTACATGTTAAAAGTATTAGAGAGATCAAGAATTCAAGGCCCATACCTGAAACATAATAAAAACAATTTACTGCAAACCAACAGCTGATATCAAACTAGATGGAGACATGCTTGAAGACTCACTTCTTACTTCGCTGTCTTACACCTTTTTAGTAATGTTCTGACAAGCAGATGATGTTAGCATGTTAGCATGGATACGAGATTTTAAATCAGTGTTCTGGTTATGTAATTAGTCACCTGTCCAGGGATGAACTGTGTAGAAAGGCACAGTAAGGGCTGAAGTCAGCTCTCAAAGGGAAGTCGTCCCTGCAGCAGAGCCCAAGTTACTCTCTAGAAAGAAAACAGGGCTGGAAGAAGTTTCTTTGCTGCGGTGTCCAGAGAGGTTGATGGATTTTTTATCCCCCTGTGTGTACTCACAATTATTTAGATGTTAAATAGGCAGAGGATTTCTCAGTCAAGTTATAGATAGGAAGGTAGGAGCTTTGACTCTGCCTAAAGATTTTGAAGAGTAAATCATGTTCTTAGCTGCTACCTAATTTCTGACAAGAGTTTTTGCAGCTGAGATGACCTGTGGATATACACATCCATTTTTACTACTTTAGTTGTAAAACGGACGTTTTGATGACTGTATTTTATGTGTTACTGCAGTTAACTGTTTTCAGACTTCGGGGAACTCCACTCCTAGCAAGAGTCATATGTTGTTTTGGTGACACTGTTTCCTGACAGTCCAGTATATATTCTGGTATAATTTTAAGCTATCTACAGGTCTTCACATAGAATCACTGAGAGATTTGTTCAAAGAAATGTGGTCAACATTCTTGTGGTTGGAAAAACTGGGCGGTGGGGAGGGATGAATGTATTGTTTAAAAGCCTGTATGATGAAGTAGATTATATCTCAGACTTAGTGTCTCTAAAATAGACTAAATTCCAACTCTTTTGCTTATTTTTGTGTTTTGAAGCAGTGCCCTGCTTTGTAGCTAAGAGTAGTTCCAGCTCTTCCTTTCTCAGTTACCCTACCCAAATTCTGGGATTAGAGGCATTTGCCACTTCACCCAGCAAAATTCTACCTCACAGATACTAATTACTCACATTTAAATGCTCTGAAGGAATAGTGCTGTTTTTAACTTGTAACTAAACGTAGTATGACTTCGATAGAACATTTTTTGATCAATTGAATGAAAATGAAGTAAAACTATCTTAAATTAGTTGCCTGTTCTAGGTGAAAATATTTTAATATATAATTTTTCTATAAATATGTAGCAATAATATGAAAAAATTCCTCAAGGAAAAAATATATAAATAAAAGAATGAACCATGAAGGAAAGGACTTTCGTTTTAGATTTTGTTTAGTGGTATTTGAAATTGGATAAAAACAGCAGAGAAGTGGTGGCCTTTAGTCTCAGTACTCAAGAGACAGAGGCAGGCAGATCTCTGTGAGTTCAAGGCCACCTGGTCTATAGGATGAGTTCCAGGGCAACCAGGCTACACAGAGAAACTCTGTCTCAACAAACAAATAGAAGAATAGAAAGACTGACTAAAGCATAGAGATCTAGATATAGTATCTGTAAAATGAAAGCACATAACAGGGGACCATCAGGCACATGTACGACATGGTCACAGATTTTGGGGACGACAGGAAGTAAGGCATTTTTTTTTTAAGAAATTATCATCTCAGCCAAAGTGACCAGTGATTTTTCTTGGCATTTATTTCTACATTTCTGAGAAATAACTTCTAAATGATCAGTTTTGTTCATTTTCTGACATGGGGAAGCAGCTCAGTGGTAGAGTGCTTGCCTAACCTGTGTCAGGCTTTCCGATCCATCCCCAGCGCCAGATTTCAAAACAAAACAAAACTGAACTTGAAGATCTATTTCCTTTTTCATCTTCTCAGGCTTTCATTTGAGGATGGTTGGTTATTTAACAATAATTTCCAGAAAGTCCTTATTAATTCTCATGGAGAATCATGAGCAATTTCAGCGTATCAGTACACAGGGCCCACACAGAGCACCTGCTGCTCTGTGGCCAAAGGAGTGTGTAAGCATGTCCATACTCAGTTTTGTGGATGTCCTTAGTATTCTGTGCTTTTGCCCCATCACAGAGCTGACCATACATAGCAGTGCACAGTTTATAGTCTGGCTCTTACATGTTGAGAAATTCAGCTTTTCATATGACATGTATTTGTATGACATTAGAAGAAGAATAATTCTGGTAATCTTATAGTTCTGAAAACATTTTAAAGTCATTTCTTTTTCACATTGGTGTGCTTATACCCTTCCAGTGTTCTCTCTACACAGTGTCTTTGCCAGTCATTTTAACATGAAAGTCACTAAACCTGTGGTTTTCCACCTGTGGGTCATGACCCCCTTAGGATAGAACAACCTTTTCACACGGGTCTCCTAAGACCATTGGAACACATAGATATTTTCATTATAATCTGAAACAGTAGCAAAATTGCAGTAACAACAAGAATAATTTTACGGTTGGGGGTTATCCCATCATAAGGAACTATATTAAAGGGTTGCAGTGTTGGGAAGGTTGAGAACCACTGCACTAAATAGTCATCCCTCTTTCTATAGTTAAATTTATTAACTTTCTATTATTTGCATACAGTTTTTACAGTTTAGTTTTTTAACCTAGGAGATTGAGAGTTGCATTATCCTTATCTCAAGTATGGCAGTCATCCCTGTTACAAAGGCAGTTTTCTAACAAGAGAAAGATTAAGACAGGCATGTGATTCATACCTGAAACCGCTGCGCCCAGGAAACTGAGGCAGAAAGATTGACATGGTGAGTTCCAGGCCAGCCTGTGGTACAGTATGAGACAATCTGATCTTGTCTCAAGAAGAGAATCCCATGTCCATCCAGAGACTGCAAACATTCTAGTATATATCATCCTAGACTTTTCCTCTCTATGTTTTTCTAGGTATGTACACATACACACATACACAGATATATGTGTGAACACACATACTATTCTTTCACCTCATCTCCAGGAAGACAGATTTGTACAGCTGCTGCACTCGCTCATAAAAGAGACTGCTAGTCACATAGTTTAATTTTGTGTTAAAGCATATTGTTTAATAGCGTAAAGAATTCTAAAGAAGGAATAGCATTATAAAATTTGAGCATATTTCATCATTGGTAAAAAGCTTACCATCTTGCTATGCAGTAAAATGCCTTTGTCACATGCCAACAGCAGTTAGAGCCTCTGTAGTCCAAACAACCTGAAATTCAAAGCTTGAATAGGCTCAGATTTTGAAACATTCCTGATTTCATATTTTGGGATTAGAATTGCTGAAATGGTAGAGTTTTTGCAATATTCTATAAATATGAACACCCTTGAAGTCAGCGACATCTTACTTGTAAGCATTTTTGATAAAGGACACTACATTGGGGAGAGAAAAATCCTTCATTTTTGATGTGTTCAAGCTTGCCAACTGTTATTTTGTTATATAATTTTGGCCTAGTAGAAGGGGACATTTGTGTGAGAAATTCTTCTACTTTTCATCTTACCTTTCGCTACTCAGCTCTGATTTGAACTTTTCCTTTCAGTTAGTGTAGAAGTGTCAGAATTTATGATGACTTTGCTCACCAGTGCTCCATATGGTGATTATAATGTTAAGTAGTCCATCTTATAAACACGTGGGAATAGCATACACAACTCAGCTATTTTGCTAACCATATAAGTTGTGTATATAGTATAAGATAATTTATACTTGGTATATAATTTGTGTTGGGGTGAGAGTATACATGTATGATGCATTTATGGTACATGCATATGAGAATGTGGGTTTGCACACATGTGCTCACATATATGAAGCCCAGAATAGGACATTGGGGTTTCTTCTGATGCCGTCCATGTTATTGTGTTGAAATAGGGTGTCTCTTCTATCCGGGCTTGTCATTTCAGCTAGGCTGGCTGTCTAACAAACTCTCAGGATGTCCCTGTCATGGCTCCCTGACACCAGAAACTCTAGGCTCTCATGAAGTAAGTGCCCTGCTTTTTATGTAGGTGTTGGGGATTCAAATGTAGGTCCTCATGGTTGTTAAATGGGTGCTTTTACCAATTGAGTCATCTCCCAGACCTTTAAATTTTTTTCATTTAATTTTGTTGAAGTGCATAATTTAATTCTCTGATAGTAACATATTTTTTTTTTAATAGAAGAAACCTAGAAATTAATTAGTGGAGATGACTGTTTTAACCATGGTATTGTGGTCCAATCTTGCTTAGCTCTAAACACAGTTTATGTTTTTATTTTCTTGACATTCAGTTGTTTCTTTGTATATTGTTAAATGAGACACACTTATTATGCTTGTTTTGAATTTGAAAATAGAGGCACCTATTTGAAAAAAATAGAATGCTAGCATTTATGCTCAGTAGAATGGGCAACAGAACAGACTTAAAGCTGTTCTCTTGAACTGTGAGTTTTTACTCTCTCTGTAAGAGTACTTGGCATGTCAGACTGTCCTGTAGGACCTGAGCACACAGTGGCCAGGAGCTAGTGAGCTTTTCTGCTCTTTCCTTGAACATCACCCAGAGATGCTGTTATTTTACCTGTTTTCTGTAGCATGGCTTTTGATATTTCAAGTATAATCAAGGATTATCATGTTAACCTTGTGTGGGATAATAAAAAAATGGAGCATTGGGGCTTGGTTGCTGCGTTTTAGTTTTGTTCTAGGTAAGATATGAAATGTCAGTTCTCTCCTGTACTGTTTTCTATAAAATGACATGTCATTTTTCTGAGGAATAGTAAAAAAAATTGTAAGTGGATGGTGATCATGGGTGTTTACATCAAAACTTACGCAAATAGTTATAATTCTTAAGTTGCTTGTTGTCTAGGGCATTTCAACTCTAACAGTGATATTTTGAGTCAATTTTTCTGCTGTCTTTGTAAATAAAAAAATAAAATAATTTATACTATATAATTATGGTTTTAATTTTATTAGTAGTAAATTGTGATAGTTTTGTATAGACCACCTTAATTTTTCCTATTATGAAAACCAAATTAAAATGATTTATTGTGACATTGATGTTTATACTGTGTAAAGGAAATCTGAATGACCTGTTAAGCAAGGGCTGTGTGTCATTTTTTGCTTCTCTATCCATTGCTGAAGAAATGATTCAGATTTCAGAAACGGTGATACTTGTCTTACTGTCTAGCTTTATCAGACATAGAACATAGAATATAAATCTTTGGGAGTGCTTCTGAAATTATAATTTTCTGAACCAGATCTGCTACTGCTGTTTATCCATGCTATCTCCATAAACTGTCTCCTTCATAGCTCGCACAGTTCACTGAGAGGAGTGAGTCATTCTGCATCTTGTTTTCATAGAGACCCAGAGTATAAGCATATGCCAGTGTTTGCTTTGGGGTAGTTTTCCCTCAAAACAAGACATCAGTGGGATGCTGAAGCGCATGCAGTTTTATGTGACAGACAGCTGAAAACAAGGCCAAACTCTTAGATGTTGTGCATGTCAAAACGGGAACAAAGATCAGAATGCAAGTTCAGTTTGCTGTAAATATGGATTCCATCATTAATTGAGTTATGTAGCTCACCACAGCCTTGGGTGTGGCCCGAGAACCCAGCTGCTGCTTTGATCTCTAATTATTACATTTTATTGCCATGTATGATGGGGCCTCTGGGTTATTACTAGTTATGCAAATGAAAGAGAAGAACATGTTGGTGGACAGAGACATAGATGGTTTTGGCTTTTGTTGTTTGTACCATCATCACTTTTTTGTTCATAAAACTTAAACCAGTTGGAAGTCTTTTCAGAGAAAGGTTTAACATTGCGGATTTCTTCCTAGGGATCAGTAGTAATGCATGTTTTCTCATCAGTCCTGTGATAGCTTCTTTTTATCATTTCTTTTATTTTTAAAAGGATACTATAATACATTACTCCTACTCCCCCTCCCTCCCTCAAAGCCCTCCTATATATTCTTTTTTGTTCTCTTTCAAATTCCTGACCTCTTTTCCCATTGATCATTCTCCCCCTCCCCCTCCCTCCCTCCTTCCCTCCCTCCCTCCCTCTCTCTCTCATATTCCTAAATACACGAATGCAGGCTACCTAGCCTGTGTAATGTTGTAGGTATGCTTTCAGTGCTGACCATTTGGTGCTGAATAGCCATTTGGTGTCCTCTTCCCTGGGGAACTGTGTGAGCTATGAAAGAGACAGTTTATGGAGATAGCATGGATAAACAGCAGTAGCAGATCTGGTTCAGAAAATTATATGGTTATCTTGAGAGAAGTAAAGGAACTTTGAAAAGTTAAATAAGCATGTTGGTTTGTTATAACTGCTTCATTAGAGATTACAGGATCCAGCACATTGTGTTTGCTTTGTTCCTCACTCACCCTTTGAGAGCCCATAGGGAGAGGAAATTAACATAGTAGGCATCTCCTAGTTCATCCTTCTGCAAGTCTTTTCAGAGATTGTAGTGACCTTGTTAGAAGAACATCAGGGTGGAGGAGGTGCTTTTCTTCCTCGAAAGAGAACTACCTAAGTTAGTCCATCTTAAAATCAGTGTGGCCTGTCTACACTTTCAGACAGGAAAGCTCTGTTTGTTTAGTTAAGCATTATGTGTCCCTGCTAAAGGACATTATTGTAGGAACAACACATGTGATCTTTAGTTGCTGTTTGTATTCTTGGTAGTTATGTCAGAATTAGATTTGGTAGGATGAGCTTTGAAGACACATCCTGAGGAGAATCTTCCGTTGCTGAGGGTGCTGTTACATCTATTTCTTTTGCGCATTTGAGCAATGCACAAAATCATATTCCTTATGAGTTAAAATGGCTTTGCTGTACAGGGTGCTATTTCAGAACAACATAGTGAATATGTATTAGTGTGTGACTGCTGTTATCCAGAGTTACAGTTTCTTAAATGGCTATAAAACTGTCTCAGATCTCTGCCTTTTCTCAGCTTCTCTGCCTTTGCATCTGGATTAATGTTTATTGTTCACTTCATAGGCCCAAGACCAATATTCCCACACTGTGGGTCATGCATGAAAATGCGTATTTTATTGGTTTGTACTTTCACTCAGTAGATCGTGACATTAAATATACATCCGAGTATACATTGTGATAAAGCTGGAAATAGTTGTTTAGGGCAGAACTATTAAATAATTCGTGAGCCCTGGACAGGTTGCACTGTGACATTTTTGTCACTGGTCTCAATAGATGCTGAAGTTGGAATAACTGGTCATAGTGGTTGGATATTGCCTGAGCTTTCAGGTATGACCAAAGGAGTTGTCCACTGAATGGGTACAGGCCAGTTTGATTTCTCAGCGTCTATGGTTATATTGTAAGCAGTGTCTGGTTGAGCACTATTCTAGATTGCTTCCTAATGATGGAGACTCAAGATGGAGGAAGGTAGTTAATTTGGATGATGACCTTGTCATTTATTGAATTTGTGTCCTTTGTGATTAATTAGAAGTTATCTGTTGTTCTCTCTATAATGGAAAGGGCATTAGAGTTGAGAAGGAATTTTGTGTTTCATATGGTTGCTATGTTAAAAAGAAATGTAATACTTTGTTAATATTGAAAAGCTTTGGCATTTTGATTTGTTCTAAATTTTACAACAAAATTTTTTACATTATCAATCAGAAATATGAGCAGATCTATGTTCTTTTACAAACAACCCTGTTTTTATAAGCAGAAAGTTTCCCAATAAGTAAAAAAGCCAGAATGAATTTAGTTCTTATTGTAATCAAAGAAATATGAATAGATCACAAAAGACTTAGTAATGTTTAAAGGTGTTTGCTATTTCAACTGTTTTCTTATGTTGGGTTTATATTTTATTATCACTTGGATTAATTTGAAATTCAATAATGAGGCTGCTGGATAAGATTTTACTTCTTAACCAACAAATGAAAATGAAGAACTAACGTTGAAACTTAAGCAAAGATTAGGCCTTGCCTACCTGTGCCCACAGACACTGTATTCTGCAATTTCAAGTGCCTTCAATGGGAGCGTCTACCTCTAGATTAAAAACAAAAATTTTAACTCACCCATTATTTTTTAACTGTTAATTCAGTGGAAAAAGCTGAGCTCTAACAAATTAAAAAAAAATTCATATTGTACGTTCTTTACAAAAACAGCAAATCGAATATATGCCTAATAAGGCTATGTTGAATACGGGAATGCCTATCCCTTTAAATTTTACTGAAATACCTAAAAATACCCTCTTTCTAAAAGTTTGTGATGAATGTGTTTTGCCTGGACAAGAATAGCACAGAGGATGTGTATGGAGAAAGTGAGCGCAGACAGTCCTGACCTTAGTGCTGGGCAGGGCACACAGGCTCGCAGACAGCCCTGGCCTCAGTGCTGGGCAGGGCACACAGGCTGGCACTGAGCTTGCCCACACTCCATGGGACCATGATGCTCGCGAAGCATGAGCGGACTGCAGCTTTGTTGCTAACCTAAACTTAGAACTTTGGTTACTGATTTGTCCTGCTTCTCAGAAGTGCCCTTAGTGCAGAAGGGTTTCGACAAAAAAAATAATATTGATATCCTTTTGGGACTCTGAGTTTTCCTACAAAGAACAAGCTAGTCTTCAAGTTATGAATTGTGGCTGCCTGAGCCACCTCATGACTCTCAGCTAGCAACTGATTTCACAGGGGGTTTCCTGAGACGCTAGTTAACTTTATCCCTTGCTTAAGTCTGTAGAAATAGTTATGGATATTTTTATTGATGCTTTCTGTTGTAATAGGAACCATCCCCTTCATGTGAGTATTGTAGCACTGTATGCCGTGACAGTAGATGAGAGATGAGAAACACAAATTGAACTGTTCCTTTGGTACAAGCAGATTATTTGCTTTCCAAGCTCATTATTTTAAAGTTGAATATAATTTTTACATTTCATAGTATGGAATGTGAAGATAAAATATTTTTTTCTGCTTTATAAAACTGTAAGGGAGGATTTTTCCGCATTGGGTTTTTTTTAATAAACTAAAGGTATTATTGCCTATGGTTGATACAAAATAAAGTATAGACTTAGGTAGTAAGCATGGGAATCAGGCTGGTTAACCATTTTCATGAAAGAGCACGATATATCCTTCCACTTGTTCTCTTAGCATATCTTTAAACTGTTACTAGTAGTTAAAGTGTGGGTGTATGTAGAAGACAAGGCTATAAGAAATGAACTGAGGTGCAGAATAGCAAGGTTGAAAACAGGCTGAAATCAAACCTAGCCTCTCAACCAGGTTTCTAGAATCACTGCCTAGGTGTATGCATTTCATATGAATGGTGGTTTGGAAGTATAGATTCATTTACCAACCTTGTGAAAGCTTGAAATAGAGGTGGCAAGAGGATTAACATGCTAAACCCTACTGCCTACAGAAGAATAATGAAAGGCTCTCATTTTCTATACCTTATCACTTACTGGACCTTCTAAAATGAGTTTTATCATTTGCAGAATGATTCTGAGCTTAGAAACCCAAACAGCCATGGGTATGTAGGACTAGTTCCAAAAAAGTTTGTAAAGTCAAGACTTTAAGCTACCTGTGGCCATTCATCTGTAATCCCAGAATTTAAGAACACGAAGCATGAAGATTGAATATTTAAGGCCAGCTTGTGAAACCATGTGTAAAACATGTGCGTGCGCGCACACATACACCAAATCTATATAGAAGCTGACAAACTGTTCCTTAAAATCTGAGAATAGTCCACACTCTGCTTATATGAATAAAGTTTTATTGAAACGTACTTATTCTTATTGGTCCAGGTTTGCTCTTTGTACAGTGACAAAACTAAATAGTTGAATTAGATCCCGTATGACTGACAGAGCCTATATTGTTTGCTGACTTGTTCTTGTCAGTAAAATTTACTATTTCTTAATGCAATTGGACATGTATTTTACTCTTTATATAAACCATCTATTGAAATGGTGCTTTCACATAATAAAATTTCATAGTAAAACTGGATTATTGTGAACTTTAAAATTCCTTTATTTAACCTTTAGCACATCTCTGATCTATCTATCTATCTATCTATCTACCTATCTATCTACCTACCTACCTACCTACCTACCTACCTACCTATGTATCTACCTGTGTATCTATATATCTGTCATCTATATATCTTACATTTCTTTAGACATAAACATTTTTGTGAAGCCCAACTGGAAAAAGTCACTTTTCCCTTACGTTACCCTGAGGTTGTTTTTAGTGTGGATAAACGGCGCAGTGGGCAGGTAGACTTTTTCCTTCAGAAAATATTATTGTGGAAATAAATGTAAAGTATAATTTTCCTTCGTCTGAACTAGAGAACATAATGAAAATTTGCACATAAATTAAAAGTAGCTGTAAGATATACATGAGTACATAATAAAATATAAAACGTGTGAGAGTGAGAGTTACCAAGTGACACGTGAACATTACTGAAGCTAGTTAAATTCATCAGCGAATAGGGTTGAACTTCCCGGGATTGCTTAAACTGAACCTCATGTAAAGAAAGGAAGAAAGACTTGGCTCCGGGGTGGTTCTGAGACTGACATATCAGAAGGCGGGAAAATGAGAACATAGGAGATAAAGTTATTACCGGTCCAAATTATTTTGATACATCTAGACTTTCTGTCTGAAAATTTGAGTATTACAGGGTGGCAAAGGTTCTTAATTCACTCTTGAGCTCATAGTAATACTGATCTTAATATTCATATTTAGTCTTTTAAAATTTAGCCTGCTAACTACTAATCCTGGCTTCTTTTTTTCTCCCCTTGGTGAAATAACAAAATCATTAGGTTTGAGAGCTTAGCTGAATTAACTTCCTCCTTCCCCTCCCCTTACATTCCTCCGTCCGTCCGTCCGTCCGTCCATCCATCCATCCATCCATCCATCCATCCATCAGCTCTCTAGCTTGATTTATAACTAGTTGGTTAAAATTGGTCTCAAATCTTTTATCAACTGCTATAATCACTTCACAAGGAAAATTGCCGCAAATGATCTTAATAGAAAGCAGTTTCCAGGAGATAGCTCTCTGTCCTTGCTATCTCAGAGCCACACTTGATTTCCAGCTATGTGCAGGCACAAGGACAGGACCTAGGTACATGGCCAGAGCAGTTGCCATGTCCCTGTTCCCTCTTTCTTTATCTGTGCATACGTAGTCCATCCACATTTGTGCTCCTTCTAGGGCTGAGCAATGTGTTTTACTTGTTTCTGTAGTCAAGAAAGATGTGAAGAGAGAGAGAAAGCATTTACATAGCACATGTAAGGAGAGCTTTTGATAAACTGAGGGTTCTTATGTTTGATACATAACTATGTTGGGCTTTTATTTATAGGAGATATTTTCAAGTAATTTGGAAAAGGCCAGGGAAGCATGACCACAAGGGTTCAGTGCTCAGTGTCTGAGGACAGTGAAGTACAGAGGACTCTCTCTATAAGAGGCATCCGTTTGCACTCTTGCATGTTTGCTTTCTTTCAAGTTTGGACTTGCTTTGTTATTATAAATTGACATTGTCGTAATTAAAGTGATTAATGATGTGCCTTAGTGTTTATGGGTCCTAAGGTCGGGAGGTCCAAAGATGGCTATGCTGTGGGAAATTTAGAGCTCACTTCATAGAAGATGAACCAGATCCCTCATCCTTTCTGCATGGCTGTTTATGAGTTAAATGTTAGATGGGGTTAAGGATACATATGCTGTCAAAAATAATGGAAATTAATCCTTATTCACATAGTTCAGTTGCCTGATTCCTTGTTCTTAAACATTATCATGGAAATTTACTAGCTACTTTTTAAAATAAAAGCTACTTGGTTTTGTCAAGCAGTATTGGAAAATGCACTAGGTAAAAACATGACTTAAATATTAGCCCTTGGGGGTTCAGAGTTGCAGTTTTGCGTGATTCTTGTGAATCTAATTCATGACTTGTGAATCTAATTCTTCATTCTAACTAGAACATCACAGTTCTAGATTTTTAACAGGTCTCTTATAACTAACTGTAAACTCCTTTCAACTATTAAGCTGGAAGCCCTGAAACTGGTTATATATACCGATTCAGGGATTTTGCTTTCAGATACTGCTTTTATTAAAAAACCAAAAAAAAAAAAAAAAAAAAAAAAAACCAAAAAATGGAGCAACTTTCAAAAGCTTGTTCTAGCTTTGTTCTTTGCATTCTATGTATTGGGGATAGACTCAGCCAAGGCAGAGCTATCTCCCCATCCAGGCCAGACTTACTCTTGTCAGGGCTTCCCACTAAGGAGAGAGAACAAGAAGCCAATTGTTAGCCATGGCACCGTGCCATTGCCAGGAAACTCACCCTGCACTAGAGGGACTCACGGTCTCTGCTGTCCAAAGGGAGAGGCAGTATTGTATGATTTGTTTTTTAATCCTTATACTGCAGTCTAAATATTCATTTGTTTAAATGCCTTAAATTTACTCTCTTCTAGGTAATCTGTGACAGTGCTAAAAGAGAAAATGCTTACTGTTTGTCAAACTTAAGGAAAGATAATTATAACAAATTAAAGTTTCGCAAATTATTTTTCATATCCATATGTTAGGGCTTTCTCCACAGAGCATATTGAATACATATATTCATAGATATATTTGATAAAGGAAATAGAATTTCCTTCTTTAAACATGGTCAAATTATGCTTCAGACAGGGTATCCTGGGTATCTTTTTAACATAAAGTTTAAGAGAGTACACGTGAGACAAGAAAGATAATTTGTAGGCCGGGCAGTCGTGGTGCATGCATTTAATCCCAGCACCTGGGAGGCAGAGGCAGGTGGATTTCTGAGTTCGAGGCCAGCCTGGTCTACAGAGTGAGTTCCAGGACAGCCAGGGCTACACAGAGAAACCCTGTCTCGAAAAAAACAAACAAACAAACAAAAACCCCAAGAAAGATAATTTGTATAATCAATTTCTTTTAGACTATGCATTATAAAGTTTTATGATTGTATATTGTAATATTTCTTTCCCTTAATTTTATCTACTACTCCTGGGAAACTTAAGTAAACATTTCAGACATTACAAAGATCTGTTCATTCTTTAAATATTTATTTTAAATGATGTTTCCCAAGCCTTACCCTCAGCTCTACTCTTGAGAATTATTCCTAAATAACAAGCTGCCTTCCAACTGTGTGTATATGGCAATCTACAATATTTTCTTTAGGGATTTTAAGGCTTGTGATTGAGATGATGTATAACTTGGGCCTTCATTTTTTTTCCACATATCTTTAATAATAGAAGGCTTTATTTAATTTTTTATAAGATAGTTTACTATGAAATAGAAAGTTTTTCTTATTATAAAAAAACATACATTCATTGTATATATTAGGGAAGAGGTACTCAAAAGAGAAAAAATAAGTATCATTTAAATAGAACCTTTCCTAAAATGTTGCTAACAATATTGATCCTTTTTAGGTATATCACTAACATTGTATGAAGCATACAGTACCAAAATAAAAAATTGTTTTGAGAAAGATTTTAGGGGTAAAAGGGAAACTTTATTGACATAACCTACAAATTTACTTAGAAGGCAAAGTAGAGCATTTCAACAGAATATTCCAAACTTTTGCTGAAAATTTGAACTTCAATAAATACTTAGATGTCACAGGACATCTAAGTATTGGCATGTAAGAAAACTTTTCTCGGAATTTAATAATTCTATGATTCTGTCTGTGCTTAATGTTTAAAACAAGGGAGCTGACTTTTATTGCACTTGGTGGTATGTCAGCTGCTTCATTTGGCTTGTAATTATATGCTGATCTATTTTTCCACACAGTAAGATGTTTGTATAATGGACCCACCCTGGGATTTTGAGGACATGTCGCCAGCCTTCCTAAAATGCTTATCTTACTTCTTGTGAAGCCTTGTTAGAAGGCAAATAGCGTATGTTCTGATTTTCTTCTGTAAGTTCAATTTTTTTTCAAATACTAAATTTATAGAACTTTTAGTTAATCAAGTATGTTTAGATTCATTCTGAACATGTTAAGTTGTGGGACAACAAAATTAGTGCAGATATAGTTCTGTGCCTTTGTGTTATCAACACTACTTAGGTGAGAGGGAACTCTATAAAAATGAAGGGGTTTGTTTTTGTTTTCATCTGTGTAGGGTGTGGCAGCCTGGTAACTTTTTTTTTTTGCTTGCTCATTGTGAGGATTGGACTTAGGGCCTTGCTCATGGTGGGCAAGCTGAGTTGAACTCCACCCCAGCCATGTACAAACAAAACAAACTGTTTAAACAAAAACCTTTGTTTACACATTACATTGCTAGACATGCTCCCTGAATCTTAACACATCCGGATGAAAAAGGATATTGGCTTCTCTATTTTGGCAACCTTTCAGTAATGTCTTGGGTGGTTTTAATGAGTAGATCCTTTGCGATTAAATTGGACTGTGAAATTCCTAGGAAGATTCCATTGCTCTGGACTTCAACTTGTTCTTTGTTGAAATAACCCTGCAAGTTAAAGAGAAGTTGTTTGAGAGAACACATGGAAAGTTGTGCAACGGTACAGGGTATAACCTGTACTATAGTAGCTGAGTGTTAGTATCCACTGTGGCCTTTCTTTAGGATAGTCAACTATTCTGTTGGTGCTTGTAGTGAGATTAGTTGTTATTGGAAAATTTAGCTGTAGCTAAATTGTTAATTAGGGTTCATTACTAGGATATGTTTATCCAGAGACTGACTGTTCTAGGTTATTTGTGCTCTGTTGTCTATTTAAATAAAACAACCTCATGTTTTGTATAATAAAATTATTATAAATTACTATTTACCTACTATGCTTACATTCTTCAAATTCCACTCCGATGGGGCATTAGCTTGTTCTTGATATATTAAAAAAATAACTTGCAGTGAGGAAATAGAGAAGGAGTGGGAGGGGAAGAAAGGGAGGTCAGTTTGATCAAAACACATTATATACATGTATACAATTCTCAACCAGTTCTTTAAAAAAGAAAAAGGAACACTTTAAAATCAAGGAAATATCATATAAGGTATTAGCTTTTCCAATCGTCAGTACAGACAGATACCACACTATAAAGTATAGCAGCAGGGAGCACAACTCTAATCCTAAGCAATTTACTTGGAGCTCCTGTTTTGAAAGGTGAAGATAATCATAGTTTTGTTTCATAAGAGATAGTTGCTCTAGACCAATTATTGTTACTGTTTAGCTCACTCTACCAAAAAGGCACATAGACAAAATAAGAACAGGTTAAAAGTTATCAATCCACTTGAAATACAAATAGTCATCACATACCTGGAGTTTGGTCAGATGTTCCTTGGTCTTTCCCTTGCACGTTCATTACTTGTAATGTAGTACCTGGCAGGTGCTGCACTGACATGTGGGTAAAAACAGGACAAGGCGTTGCCTTTACTGAAAGTGTTAACTTGGTGAATTAATTGAACTTGGTCTTTAATATGATACAGTAGTTACTTTTCTCACTGCTCTGACACACTACACTGGCAAAAAGTTTAGGAAGGAAGAGTATATTGTGGTTCACAATTTGAGGATAGGGTCTCTCCTAGAGGGAAGGTATGGTGGCAGGACCTTGAAGCAGCTGATCACATTACATCTAAGCAGGAATCACAGGTGATGATTTCTGCACTTGGCTCATTTTCTCTTTTTGTTCAGTCTAGGACTTCTGCCCATGGGATGATGTTTCCCATAGATAAGATGTCTCTTCCCACCTCAGTTATCCTAAGCTACATAATCTCTCACAGACATGCTCAGACGCGTGTCTCCTAGGGGATTCTACTGTAAAGTTGACAGTTGATACACGTTAACTTGTATAATGTTTAAGAATATAAATAGGAAGTAAATTACTTTATTAAGGATCTTAGTTCTGCCTAAACATAACTGTTAACTTTCAGAAAGAGACCACTATCTGTAGATGTTCTCATGAATGTTAGGAGAAAAGCACAGCTACTTCTGGAAATCAAGATTCAGGCTGGGTCATTGAAGAACTGCTCGAGGATCAGGAAGTCATGCTACTTTATCTTTTAATGTGAGGATTGCTTTAGCTTAAGAGTTAAAAGCATAGGTACGATAGCAAACAGAATCGGTATTTTTTTCCTCATTTGAGCTTGTAAAGCTAGAAAGCCTAGTAAACCTTTCAGCATGTAAGAATACTGGATTTTGTAACACTGACGTCTAATTGCATGATCTAATTATATCAATCCACGCACTCCAGAGGCACAGGTAGGATCTCTGAGTTAGAGGCAGCCTGATCTACATAGTGAGCTCCAGGATAGCCAGGGATACACAGAGAAACCCTGTTTCAAAAAAAGAGCCAAAAAAATTGTTAATAATGAAAACTGATTTATAAAGGTATTAATTTTGGTTATTTAATATCTTAAAGTACATAAATAGTAAAATCGTGTTGATGACATTTGTAAATTGCAAGAGAATCAGAATTTTTTTCTTCTTTCCCCTCTAGAGCTTCTGCTGCAGCCAAGTCTGAGCCGGTTGCTGTCCAAAAGGTATGTTTCAGCGTCACTAGGCTCAGTCCATCTTGAGCCATTGTTCTTGTCTCAGGGTATAACAATGTTTAGTTTACAGTCTCAACACTGTTTTACTTGTTCTTTCCCATAAAAAACAAAGAGGGAAATAGAAACCAGAACTTAAAAAGTTACTGTATTCGTCAAGGTTCTCCAGAAGAACAGGGCTGATAGAACAGATGTATATGTAAATGTATATGTTCCAAAGGAGATTTGTTAGAATAGCTTTCAGGCTGTAATACAACTCGTCCAACCATAGGTATCTATCAAACAGTGGGTCCAAGAATCCAGTAGTTGTTCAGTTCACAGGCTGGATTTCTCAGCTGGTCTTTAATATACACTGGAATATGGAAGAAATAGGCTCTAATGCCAGAGACGGAATGGACTTGTTAGCAAGGCAAGAGCAAAACAGGCAAAGAGAAAAAGTTTCCTTCTTCCATGTTCTTTATACCATCAGAAGGTATGACCCAAATTAAAGGTGGATCTTTCCACCTCAAGGATTAAAATTGCTTCTGCTTCTGTTTTAGTTAACTCTAGATGCAGTCAAGTTGACAACCAAGAATAGCCACCACAGTTACTATTTGTAATTTTTATGAAACATTATTTCCAAGCCCCTATATTTTCCATAATGCATGTCCAATTTCCTTTTGTATTTACTCCTAATGTTTTTTATATTTACCCATCTATTTTCTAAAAACCATTATAGCTACCCAAAGCGAATATCACCCCGATCTGTTGTGTTCTTGGATTAGGCTATTGACAAATGCCCTGTTTTTTTTATCCTACATCCTCATATTATACCAAGCCAGTTTTTTTTTTTTTTAAGTAATTGATTTATACTCTTGGAAGTTTTTCTTCCTCATTTTTTGGCAGAATATCCAGTTGTTCATTTAATTGACTTCTTTCAGTCCTAACTCAGTATTGCTTTTTTTCTTGTAATTAAGTATTGGAGTTACCAGTATATATTTTCTTAAAGCTCTGATTTTCTTTGGGGTGGTAGAGTGAAAGTGGTTTTTTGTTTTGTGTTGTCGAAATATCATCTTATTTTAAAGGAGCAAGCTTTGAATATGAGTCCAGATAGCGGTTTACTAATTTTGGTGATTTTTAGAGGAAATGATTTTTCTCATTAGTCTTTCGCTCCTGGCAGTGAGGAAATATAAGATCATGCTTTTTTTTCTCATGAGACTTAAATATTTTATTTTGGAAAAGAGGAAAGAATTTCATTTTATCTCTGAATAATATCTTAACACACCTAGGGAGGGAAACGGAGTGGTTCCTAGGAAGAACACAGGATGACTGTTCTTTGTTCGTCTGTTTTACATCCCTGCCCCATTTCTTTACTCATAATAACTGCATAACACATACTTTGGAGTTAGGTGAATTTCCTTAATTGAAGAGTTTAAAACTTGGTGCGTTTCATGACTCAAGTAATTACACTGTGGAGAGAAATGAAATATGTTAGTAAAATGGAATTATAATTGAGGCTTTGGGTATTTTAAAAATAAAATGTTTCAGTTAGTAGTAGTTTGTTTATGTGGAGTAAAATTATTCATTTAAAATCTATCTAAGTTGACATTTAATGAAGGCCTATAGGGTATTTTTGCTGGTTTTTCTGCTCTGTTTTTAAGTATTTTGGAATGTTAATTTTTATAAATGAAAATGTGTTTCTTTTATGCCTTAGTGTTATGCATGATGAGACCAGTTAGAATGCATGCTATGCTATATCAACTCATTGTTTTTCTTGAAGACATAGTTAAGCTGCTAACATAGTGTTTGTCCCTTTAAAATCGGCTGTATGTTTATGCGCTTAATATATTTTGCATGTGTTCTGTGTGTTTTTGTATATATTTATTTTTATTTCACATAGGGCGAACCTAAGGAAGTAGTTAAGCCTGTGCCCATTACATCTCCTGCTGTATCCAAAGTCACTTCCACAACCAACATGGCCTACAATAAAGCACCACGGCCCTTTGGTTCTGTGTCTTCACCAAAAGTCACATCCATCCCATCACCATCGTCTGCGTTCACCCCAGCTCATGCTGCCACTTCATCACATGCTTCCCCTCCACCTGTGGCCGCTGTCACTCCCCCCACACTCTCTGCATCCGGACTGCATGTTAGTGCCAGTCTTACTGCTGACCAGTGTTCATCTCCACCAAACACTGGTAAACCTGCAGTTCATGTCCCACGGCAGCCCACAGTCAACAGCGTGTGTTCCGAGTCTGCTCAGGAGCTAGCAGAGGGACAGCGAAGAGGATCCCAGGGTGACATTAAGCAGCAAAATGGGTAGGTGGTCCTGGGTGGTTTTTGTTCTTTTCAAAACTCTTCTTTCAGGTAATTTCCAGGAAACAATGTCCTTTCTCCTCAGCTGTCCTTTGAAGGAAGATGAAATTCTATTTGCTACACTAACAGTGGCCTTCATTTATTTACAAAGCAGTGTGCAAAGCAGTTACAAGTTAATCAGAACTTGATTATGCATTTTGGTATGTTCGAGCACGTAACATACTCTACTACTTTGTGCGCCAAGTTCCTACAGTGTTGAGCAGCTGGCACTTATAATGCAAGGCAAATCTATCTTTCTTTCTCAAAATTTTCTTTTTTTATCACCAAAGGTGGTTTAAGCAGTGTGATTGTAATTGTTCTCAGCGTATCTACAACCTCCTTAAGGAGAGAGGAAATGAGTTTGTATTGATCTTTCCCTCCAGGAAATAGTCTAGAAAGCTGAAAACAAATCACTTCGGACTCACATCTCTCTATAAGACAGCTTAGAACATTTAGGGGTTACATTTTAAAAACTGTTTTGAGCATATTAAATTATTCAAAGCCCCAAGATTTAAGGTTGTACATATGCTTTGGAAACTGTTATTTCTAGGTAGCTAATTTATTTCTTTTAGAATTCAGTGAAGTTATTTGCAGGCAAAATGATCTATGTACAATTTTGGTTGGATTTGTTGCGACAAAATGTACTCTTAAAGGGAAATACTATGCACTTGTGATGGGCTTTGCCAATGCAAGTCTCCAGGAAATTTATAATTAAAATAATTGTGTATAGACCCATTCTGAGAGATCTAACCCGTCTGGAATGTTAACTCACTTAATGAAGAGGACGTGCTTTCTGTAGTGTTGTTGCCATGGCAGCTCCTGGGCTTTGAAAGAGGAGGTGGCAAGGCTCCAGGCTGCTGCTGAGGGAGCAAGAAGAGCTACTGGTCGGTTATATGTGGCTCTGTTGTCGTAGTGTTTTTTTTTTTAAAGTATTGATATAGACATTGAAGTTAATTAGTGCCTTTCAAAGAATGTTGTATCTCCTTTATCCAAGGAAGAGAACATGTTTGTGTGTTTGGCTATATTTTTTTGTTATATGTCTGTTTTTGACAATAGATACTAGAGTAATTAAACAGGGTAGCCAGATGTTGCCTGTCGAATGCTTGTTCACAGAAAACTGAAGCACACGTTTACTATATTTATTAAATTCTAGTTTGAGGAGACAGAAAGTCCATTGAAGGCAGACTAAAACCTTTTAATACTTCTGGAAATTTTATAATAAAGTCTTTTTGAGGTAACAAGAAAGTGAAATTTTGAAAAAGTATTGAGCTTACAATGAGCTTCAATTTGTGCTTGCTGGACATTTCCTTAGTAATGGAAGTTGAAATGATTAGAGCTTATTTCAGGCAGAAATGGCTGTGCTCTAGTTTCAGGACCTTAGTGGCAGCTTCTTAATGAGTCTGCAAGTATTCCCACAACACATGCCTGGTGTTCAGCACAGTATAACACTGAGGATAAAGGGGATTATTTCATGTTTTGCATCATTAACAAGCAAGCTACTGCTTTGCATTGGCAAACTGAAAGTGTTTAAAAATAGCTTGATTTCAAATGCTGTCCAGATGTTAGGACAGTAAGAACACAGTTTGGTGCCTGACTAATTCTAAGGCGGACGTGTAGTGTTCTTTTTATTATTGCATTTCGATGGGAGAAGTAAAAAGTCAGTCAGGGTTTCCTGAAGAGTTAGTGTTTTGTGGCATTGATGAGCACTTTCTCCATTTCAGGTGCTAACCTGTTTCTGTCAGATGTTTTTACTTGTAGGCTTCCCAGATTTTTATGACATCAGTAAAACAAACCTCTTGTAAACTTGAGAGCTATTAGTCTTTATTAATTACTTTTAAAATAGCACACACCAATGACCAAACGTTTAAAAGTTTAAGAGGATACAGTTAAATAAATGGCTGAGTTGTCTTTTCCTCAAAGCATCAGGACTTCTGGTTTTTAAGTGATTTGAAATGATTGGCTAATTTGCCAGTTTCATGGGTATTCCCACCCACATTTGTGTTGAATCAACAAATAAGAGACAAAAGCAAGTGCTTATTGCATCATTATTAAGATAGAAACTAACTATTCCCTATGGAGTAAGTAGTCTGGCTAGCATACTGATGGTTCTGAGAGTAACTGTTAACAGCTGCATAACTACTCTTGTAACTAATAATGATTAAGGCATTTTAAAGGAAATTTAAATCCTCCTTCTGTGTATAAATTATTGTTCTTGGCATGCTGCTCCTCTCTGCTGCCCTTTTACTCCACGAGGAATAGAATAGGGTTCTATATTCCTAACTGGAAACAAGCTGTTTTACACGAAATAGATGAACTGATTTGCACTTCACTGTCCACATGTCCTGCATTATAATGTGCCACTGCTCTCAGGAGGTAAGTCTTTAGTGTATCCTCTTATTAATTTCAGTTTTCTTTGGCTGCAACTTTAATAGTTTGTATGTGGTGTTTTGAAGAGTCGGCCTCAAAAGATCCAAAAATTAGTGGTAGATTCAAATAATGGTTTAAAATGCTTTTCTCTTACAGAAAACACACGTGACAAAGTTAGTATCTACATTACTGGAAAGCAGATATGGTGATTTATATATTAGCAAACAGCATGAGTGCTCAGTTTTTGCAAAAATTAACTTAATTTTGCAAAAGATTTGCTTAGAAAAAACATAGTGTTGTCAATAAGTTTGGTTTGCATTGCTCTGTTTTGGTGAATTGCCTTTAAGTAGTAGTTGATTGCTTATGCTATATAAGCTATTAGGCTTGCTGTGCAGTGGCTAAACGTTGAAATGCTTGGGAAATTAATTCTAATCATGTCAGTCAAGAGTGTTACAAGACAAAGATAGATTAAAAATTTTACCAGGAGTAAATAATATATACAAAAGCTGAATTATTTCCAAATTATTACCCGAAACAGATATCAAAAGCCAGTATTTCCTATATAAAATAAAATCTTTCTGATTTTTCAGAGTATTAAATTAGAAAATGCTACTGGCAGGTTTAGATATCTCTGTGTAGTGTGTTTGTTTGTATGTCAGTTTTGGAAAGTCCATATGTTTTAAAATTATTCAAAAGACATAGTTAACAATTTGCTAAATGTTTCAGTTAGTAGGTAGACATTGAAAACCTGGCATTTTTGTTTTTCTTAATTCATACCAACAGTAAACTGACTAGTGATGACTATCTTAAAAACTAGATTAAAACTGACTTCTTGTAACAACTTAGCATTTTTGCATTAATTGAGCTATGATTGTTTTGAACATATACAGAAATTTCTTTTATTAATACATCACAGTAAAGTCACTTTGGAAATAGAAAATGTCTATCATCAAACATATTCAAGAGAGTTAGCTGTTGAATTGTTAGAACATCTTCTTTCTAATAGCCTGCACAAACCCCAGCACATTAGTAAGATCCTCAGATACCATGAATTATTGTCAATTTAAAATGAACTGATTATACATAAAAACTGGCTAGTTAGTAGGCTGTAGTGTAGCACGTAATTTGTTTGGAAAAAAAAAGAAACATGGCACTTGAAATAAAATAAGAATGGAAACATACATTAAATAGATAGCTTCAGAGGTCAGAATTCAGATTCATTAAGTTGTTGGCTATTACTCTGTGTTTTACTGTGTTTCTAAATACTTGATAACAATCCAAATCTAAGATTTGATCTTGAGCCAAATTTCTTTGTGCCCTCCATTATGTGACCTGTAGTCACTCAGATGTCTTTCTGTCATTTTGATTTTGTGTCTACTTCTGGGGACTGCAGACTCTGGTTGTTATTCTACCAGTGAGTTCATATGCTTAGGCTATACCTCGAAAGCACCCTTCTTGAGTACTTGTGGAATATTTGCTCTTACCAACCAGTATTTGTATGGCTTTCAAGTACTTTACACATAAGCCCTTGAAAGAAGTCTGAAGGGCAGGAAGATTTTACTGTTGTAGAAAAGGAGCCTTTTGTAGATGTACTTTTCCCATAATGTGGGAAATGGCCTGCTTAGCTAGTGCAGGTTATCTGCTACATATTCATATCTGTCTGAGCATATTTTCTAAAAAATGTGAAAATACTTGTTGATTATTCCAATGGATCTCGTTAGGTTGAAGTCAGTCAACTGTCTGCTCATGGCTTTTAACTGTGAACATTGCCGCCATAATTTCCTGATAACACAAAGCCCTTCCTCTGAACTGTTAACTGTTGGAGTGTACATCAACGATTGTATGTAAGAGACTATGTTTCAAAGTGATGTTCCTGCAGTGCCGTGTTGAGAGTGCTTTGCTATAGCAGTTCTCAACCTGTGAGCTGCAACCCCGTTGGGGTCAGCAGGTCAAATGACCATTTCTCCAGGGTTGCCTAAGAACATAGGACAATACAAATATTTATATTATGATTCATAACAGTAGCAAAATTATAGTTATGAAGTAGCTATGATTATAGTTTTATGGTTGGGGCCATCACAACTTGAGGAACTATGTTAGTAGTGTCACAGCATTAACAAGGTTGAGAACCACTGCTTACCCTGTGAGAAACGAAGGGTAATACAGGGGAATCACCTTATTGCTGTGTTTAGTCTCATTGAGTGGGACTGAGCCCTCTGTTGTGTTTATGCTGAGTCAACATATAGAAATCCCATAGCTCTGTCCAGTTTTAACATTAAAGCTGGTAGGTAGTTTCCCTCGCTTTGTTTATAATGCATTTCTACTCTGTCTAAATTTTATTGCAGAGTCGAACCAGCATATAGAATTTACACTTGATTCTCTATCTGTACTGTAACACAGTGTAATTAATAATTTTGCCCATGTTAAGCTATATGAGTGAATTGTATTTTAAAATTCCCCCTTTCAGGTATTAACTGAGTTCTTTTATCACGTCAAATCAGATATACCTTTTTGAGCAGTAATTCTATCCCCTGTAATAAAGAACTATGTAATTCCCACACTACTTCTGAGGTTCGTGGTGGTGGTCATGGGTAGAAGGGATATGTTAACATTGATAAAGAGCCCACTATTCCTAGTCTGCTGTCCTTTCTACATTTTCATTAATGGCTATGTGAGAAAATTTAGTGTAACATTCTCTTATGATTTATGGGAAGAGATTTTAGTTGCTATTAATATACTTCTATAATGTGAGGCTGAACAATTTCTTTTCTGATTTTAAAATCCATTCTTAAACTGATTTATAAGTGATGCTTCAGTTTGTACTTCATTATGTGCTTTTATAAGAAACTAAGAGTGAGTTCATGCCAAAATATTTTTTCTAAAAATCTAGGCATTAAAAAAATAACCTCATGGTACATGGTTCTTTCTTGCTATTTAGGAGTTAGGACTTGAACTAATACTAATACATAAAGTCGTTGTCAGTGTTTTGTGGGATAAAAACAGCTGTTAAGCTGTCATTCTCATAGTAACAGTGCAAGAGTTTTGGCTAACATGGTGCCTACTTGTCTTTGGTTTCATAATTATTTTGAAGCATGGTGTTTGTGTGCCATCTCTTAAATTGTTTTGGATTCTGCTGTTTCATTTTTTTATCTCCCTCTCTCTTTTTTGTTTGTCTGTTTCCCATCTCCCCCATCTATGCTTTCTGTCACCCTGGAACCTCCATGTCTTCCCTGTCATACCTTTCTTGTGTGTACTCTCTCTTCTCCAGTAACCCTGGCACTGTGTAAGTACCTACCTGATGGTTTGTCTTGTAATTTTCACCACTCTCTCTCTAACTTCCCAACTTACCATCCCGCCAAATATTCTCAGGATCATCGCTTTGCAAGAATTTTCAAATGTGTTAAGGAGTATTTGACGGGGGCACTTTTCACACTAGAAGCCTTTATATGAATCCTGCCCTCATCCCCACAGTAGAAAATTCTAGTAAAGCTCACTAAAGGGAGCGGCTAGCATTACAAGCAGCGTGTCCTAGAGCTAGAGATATAATTTAGGTGTCCCCCTTTTTAGCATTGTTTTAATAGCTATGGATAACCTTCCTAATTTGAAGCCCTATATGTTGAAATAAAATACTTGCTCCTGAAAGTTCAATTTTTTTCTATTTTCAAAGATTTAAAATATCTTAATTTTAAAAATATTTAATTTTAAAATCATTAATTTTTTTAACATAATCATCCTATTAAATTTTCACAATGAGGAAGTAATGGGTAAATGTTTAGAAATGCTTTGTCATTTAAACTGAGACTTTGAAGCTGTGGTGGTAATTGCCATGAGGTCTATGATATATTTTCTATCAACATGTCATGGTAACTACCTTGTGGTATTATGTTATTATTCTTTGTGTCTTACCTTGAAGCCATTGTTTCTTGTCTTTATAGATGGAACTCA
This sequence comes from Mastomys natalensis, assembly GCA_021653895.1. Taxonomy (NCBI): domain Eukaryota; kingdom Metazoa; phylum Chordata; class Mammalia; order Rodentia; family Muridae; genus Mastomys; species Mastomys natalensis. The sequence goes on from JAJTUV010000739.1 coordinate 346,493, forward strand.
TACAGAGGCTAAAAGAAATCTTATTTACAAGACTCTAGATTCCATCCCCGTCACTTCGTAGGCTGGGTGTGACGGCATACACCTATAATTCACTAAATGTAATTCTAATACTGGGGAGATGGGAACAAGAGGATAAGGTTAAAGGATCAGCCTGAGGTACCTATCAAGTTTTGAGATCAGCCTGGGGTCCATGAGAACTTATCTAATAAAAGAACTTATACTCGATATTGGTAATAATTTAAGAATAAACAATGCTTTTGGACTAATTAAAGAGAAGTTTAAAATTAATAAGCTTCTTATCTGCTCCAAAATTTTCAAGAACTTATATAGAATTAAGAGCCTTTTAATATATGCCAAAGACAGTGTTTTTATAAATAACTTTTTTCTCAGTTTCTGAAATTTTTATTTATTCTTAAAAGGATTGGTTGTTGTTCAGTATTCATAAATATCTATTAAGTTGTTCACTTCCATAATCATGAAATATCACTGTAAATTATGTACCTTAATTTTTTCTGCACAAATATCAATTCTTTTATTATGTATATCTATGACTTGTCTTAGATCAGACATTGCAGCTAATTTCGTAGTCTTACTGAAAGAGTGGTATGGTGATACCTGTGGATCACGATCTGTGGAAATCCACTTGTGTACATCATCTAACTTATTTATTCCTCAGAGCCACCTTTAAGACACAATCCCCACTTTTCAGGTCTGAGACTTAGAGCAGTCAAGTGACTTCTGTAAAGCACATTGAGTGGAGAGTGTAGTCCTTCAGACTGTCTACATGAAATCAAATCCAGGGTTATTCACGTAGAAGAACTGTGCTGAGGTAGTTTTGATGCTGTGACATCCTGAACGTTGCCTGTCTTACACTGTGGTAGTTTTCTAGGGTGAGTTAGCCTAGCAGGTCTGACAGCCACATCTGGACACATTTGGAACATTTTCTCTACTCACATCTTCCATAACACAAGACTTGAGCACGTTTTATTTTATTTTCTGAAATTAAACCCATAGCTTCTGATATCTGGCATTTGACTTATTTCAGGAGAAGTAGGAAATATTTATTTTGTTCAGTTGATCCTGAAATGCTAAATTATGTGTGTATCATGACTCCCTTAATTTTTATGTTATATTAATAAAAACATGAAAGTTCTTGGCAAACTCAATGTTTGAATATCATACTTTCCTTGTCTTTGGCATATATTATCAGACTTAATTCTCACAGCACCACTTTATGTGGTGTTTTTTTTCTTTGTTAATGAAAAAACCCTGTGGCTCAGTGAGATGGACTTGTCCAGAATGCAGTTCTGAAGAGTGATGGAGGCACCGTTTCAAGATTGACTCCTCAGAGACATTGCACATCTTCACTGTGCTGACTTGCACCGTGGTTCTGTTCAGGACTGAAGATGCTGTGTATACAAATGTGAAACACTTATGTCCCTTTCCAAAATTATACTTGAAATTGCTAGTTTATCCATATAAACTCTTCTTGGTTCTAGAGCCTAGTAAATATACAATAATCTAATTTGTGAAAGCCAATTGATTATAGCATTCTAGAAGAAATATTCAAATATAATGGCCAAATCATGGTTCATCTTGTTTTATATGACCCAGTAGGAGTATCACAAGTAATTTCAAATTGTTGGAATTTTTATTGCTGTAGGCTTTCCTTTGTCTATTTTCCTCATTCTTTTTCTTTCCTTTTCTTCATGTTGGGAATCTTTCTTCTGCTGCCTCCTCTGTCACTTAAAGGAAAATTCCACCTAAACGGTAATCTTTCTTTTCAGTATAACCCTTTAGTACTGTTTACTCTAACCTGTACATGTATTTTACTACGATGTCTATTTAGAAGGGTATTTTGAGTATATTTATACAAACAAACTGTATATAAAAGGAATATTGAGAAGTTAATATATAATTGATAGTTTACCAAAGAATATTTTTATCATCAATGCAATTTAAATTGTAATTATTGTTTTTCTCTCTATTGTAGCCCACCAAGAAAACACATTGTGGAGCGCAACACGGAGTTTTATCATATACCCACTCACAGCGACGCCAGCAAGAAAAGGCTGATCGAGGACACTGAGGACTGGCGCCCGCGGACTGGAACCACGCAGTCTCGTTCCTTCCGGATCCTCGCCCAGATCACTGGGACTGAGCATCGTGAGTGAGATGCTAGAGAGCATTGGAGGGGAATGGCTGGACTCTGATAGTAATAGTTCAGCTTATTGGCAGTTACAGCTAACAGTCCTGGCAAAGACTGCATTTAAATTATGTTGTACATAAAAAGATTCTAGTCCAGGGAGTTGCTCTAAAAAGAGGGGCGTGTAGCCTTGGTGTGTAGTATAGCCAGTATAATAATATGGATTTGTTTTAGTTGTCTATGAGGGTTTGACATCTGACATCCATATAGATAATTATGTAAGGGATTTTGAAGGTAAAAATTTTAAAGGTTAATTTTGAATCTTATTTACATTGCAGTGAAAGAATCTGAAAATGACAATACAAAGAAGGCAAAGTAAGTTGTCTTTTATGAATTGAATGCTTTCTTTTCGTGAATGGTCTGTTTGTTGTCTTCGAACTCTCAGTTGTAATGTTGCAGTTTTGTTATTTTTGTAAATAGAAACTAAGGATTTAACCCATAGTGCCTTTAGTGTGACCTAAATGTGTAGCAACAGATTTGCAAATTAGTTGAGATTGTCTGGATTTTATGTCTAGAGCATTTTCTCTATAATGTTGAAATAATGAGTTGGCAAAGGGTATTTTACTAACAGTTCAGATCTCAGTGAATGGGTTACTATGTTGTCTTGGATTCCTTTATTTAGTGCATAAAAGAATATTTCCAGGAAGACTCTGGAGACTAATTTCTGTATTTCCAAAAGCTCTCTACTTCTAAACTTTTGCAGTTTTTAACAAAGCAGCTGTTTGAAATTAAGCTTTTGCATAGCATGTTTTCTGCATGTTGGAATTAGTGTAGAACCTTTTCCTTCCACCTTCTTATGACTCTTCTATCACTCTTCTTTTTATTTCCACAGGGAAAAGATACCCCTTCACGTCTTTAGTCCCAAATACACAAAATTACGTGACTGGCACCATGAAGTTTCAGCACGTGCTCTTAACGTACAGTGACTCTGAGCCCTGCTCCCCCACCTAAGCAGCTAGCACATACCTTTCATTCACATTTTCTTTCTTCCATCTCATAGCAAAATCTGTTTTATATTTGACTCATGAAAACTAGAACAATTGGTATGCTTTCCTAACAATTTCCAGTTGTGAAAAACGAGAAGATCGAACATGTTGTGCCCTAATTGGTAGCTCACAAATGCAAAGCCAAAGGACGGAAAGGAAGTGACCTGACCCCATCACTCTATTTACACCTGTCCTCACTGCTTCTTCCGTCAGGATCGTGGTACAGGAGTTGATTGGTTGAAGCAGAAGTAGATGAGCAACAATGTCCTTGTGTAATTAGGGAAGTGAGCCCCTTATGTTATTACATTTTCTAAGTTTACTGTCAGGCTCATCATTAAGGAATGTTCATAGTTGGTTGAAAATTCTCCCATAGAGCAAACATGAGGAGGCAGATTCAGCGGAGAAGATGATTAGAGCTCATTGTAGACTTAGGCGTCTTGAAAAGCTGGTACTGTTTAGGTGGCTACAGAAACAAAACAAAGCAAAGCAAAGCAAAGCAAACAAAACAAAAGATATTTTACCCTTGCGTGCAGTGGGGAAACAGTATTGTTTTACTTTAGTTAATTTTAAAGCTATCTACTAAAGGAAATATGTAGAAGGCCATGGGTGTTTTCATGGAATACGCAAGTTTTCAGTGCCAACAGTAGGACATGTAGAAGATAGTTTTGCTGCATCTTTATGTTGGAGAAAAATGGCATAAAATAAGTTTCAACTTAAATCTTTCTGGGGTTATAAGCTACTGTGTGTTGCTGCTGTTCTTACAAAGATGTATTTTGGGTAGTACAGGGAAATGCAGTATATCTGATTATAAACGCCTTCTGCCTTGTAATATAGTATATTATATATTAGACCCAACCTCAGTAATAAATGCATTTTGAAGTTTAGAAAGAGTTGTAATAAAGTTGTCTGTACCTTTGCTCTATACTTGTTTTCTTTCTTTGAGGTTAGTGACCTGCTATCCAGGACTTGTTAAAATGTTACCTTAGTAAAACAAGTAACGACCTTGTCTTTTTATTTGGGAACATACACTTCATGAAGTTACCAAGATGTGAATGTAAAACATGGCAAAGACCTATTTGCCCTTTTGTCCTCCTGAGTTATAATTATTTAAAGCAGCATCTTATGTGAACATATTATGGTTCGTCTTCCTGTGACAAGTCAAGAGTCTTTCTTTCTATAACAGTGATTGCTGAGGTTCTTGCCTACATTCAGAGGCCATTTTTCCCTTTTCCCTGTGTTCCTGACTTTTATGTCACCATAGACCAGAAGTACTGTGGATAATAAAACAATGAACATTAATTTCAGTCAGTGACTTGCTGTTATGCACCATTTGGCCGTCAGATGCATTTAAAAATAGTTCTAGGATTTAGGTGTGTCCCTCATGATGTTAAGGGTCCTTTGATTGAAGCCTTTTCTCAGACATATGAGGGCTTGCCTACTTGTGTTTTTATGATCTTGACATTATTCCCAGTTTTTACTGCATCTCTGTCCTCTGAAAGAAACTCGTTCTTTGACCAGGCTTTTTGTGCCTAATAATTCTTTGCTGATTTGGAAAAACAGTCTCTGAAAGAAGATTGAGTTAGAGTTACTTAAAAATGATATATATCAGAGCAAAGCCCAGTTTTCTCGAGAAAATATAGAGGTCGAAGAACTATTAAAATTTTAGGTAAATATTTTTCCTAATACAAAGAACACGTGTAGGACATTTTTTTTTTTACTTGAAATAGATGGTGTTGAAAAAAGAGTGCCTTGCCTAATTTCAGTAGTGTTTAATATACCATCCAAAGGACAGATGACCGCAATCATCTGCATGGGAGTGCGAGTCGCACCCAGCAGCCTCAACACGGTGTTCCAGTTCATCTTGCCAGAAAAGGAGTTTCTGAGCCCAGTGACTCTTCTGGGACAGTGTATACTCCTAGCTTACAAATTTAGACAGATGTTCTAAGAGTTTATAAAAAGTATTTTATAAGGGTAGTTACCGGATTTATGACTTGTCTCTCTTATGCAGATTTCATCACGTGCTTCTTTTCAGTATGAATTAGGAAGCTACTCTCAAATAACTCTCAACATATATTTTATTTACATAGTGTTTTACTAGTCAGAGTATGGCATGTGACTTTTGTGTCCATGCCTCCAAGTATATTACTTTTGTAAACAGAGACATACTTCCTTTGTTATCATTATACTCTTTAGGAAAGTGTGTGTATGTGTGTGTGTGTGTGTGTGTGTGTGTGAATAATGTTATTAAATTAGAATACAGAATAGCAATCTTTTTTTTTTAAGGTATAGAATGAATTGGGCTTTTGCCAAAGAAATGATTTATACTTGCTTTGTTTTTGATATGATTTATGACCATCCCTTATTGTCTCATTCATTGTGTGCTCATTCTTTCAATTGAGTAATTATTTGAATATCAGGCACCAATCTCTGCTCTCTGCTGTGGATACCATAGTAAATAATGGACAAATAAGTACAGAGGATGGTCCAAAGTCATTTTATTACCAGATCGTAGAGTAGGCTACTATGAAACAGATTTGGCTGGTGTAGGACAGATTGCTGTAGATTATGTGGCTCTCTGTAGTTTGACCTAGTGCTGACACTTTGGAGAGAGTTAAGTAGGTTGTATGACAATCCCAGACAGTGCCTGAGGAAAGAGGACAAGTAGCAAACTGGGTGGCAGGTCTATGGATCAGGGAGCACCTATAGTGATCAGCCAAACCGAGGAAGCAGGTATGAAGACAGAATTCTTAGGCATGTCAGCAAATAATACTTATTCTAAAGTTAGCTACTTTAGTAAAATTCAAGTGAAGAATCAGGGCATATTGGAGTGTTGACAGCTTTTTAAATAAACACATACCTAGTAGTGTGTCCAGCACTGACAGTCAGTTCATTATTTTTCCCATTGATATTCAGTGAAGATTTAGAGGGGGAAAGGCTTAAATGCACTGTCTTTGTAGTATGTATGGAATACAGATAACATATAACAACAAAGTCTGATGTCTAAAACTTGGCCTATAATTTAGTTGGTGTGTTTTACGATTCTGTCTTCTATCTGAAAAGCTGGCTTGGTTTATCCTTTTTGCTCCTCTCATCCAATATAATTTCATGATGCAGTTAAATATTTCCTTGATGATTCCTTGAAAACTATCCATTGTAGCTTTTATTTGCTGTTAGAAACAGTGAGAAACGGAGCCATCAGTGCTGGGTTTATATTCAGGTTCGTTGCTGACTGAGTTTCCACTTGAGGGAAGGACTGAGAGCTGTTCCTGGATTGCTGGTCAGGCAGCCTCACTATGTGATTCACCTCAGTGAGCTGATTATCTTGTATGGGGGATGAGGAGATACAAACCTGATCATTTCAGCACACGCAGAGGCAGTTTATAGTGTGCCTGGCATCTCTAGGACTGCCATGACAGGTCAGATGATGTGGCCCCAGTCCTGAATGAATGGTAGTTCAGCTCTGTTCAGCCCTGTTACCTGACTGCTTTTTTTTTTTATAGCTCTTGACTCATGACACTTCCTAGTAGGTGCCTTCCACGCTAGACTCTGGAACCTGGTCAGCAGACTTGGTTGCACAGGCTCTGCAGCGTGGTCCTCTTCCTAATCTTCTCATCATCTTTGTCTGCAGTCTCCCACCTTTACCCCTTGATCTTCAGCACAGACCACAGCCGCAAGATTAAAGGAAGTCTTTGAAGTAAAAGATTAGTTACAGTGCATGGAAGTTAAAAGGAAGATTCATTTACTTTTCTTTGCCTTGAATCAAAAGTGTTTCTTTGTTCATTACATTATAAGCTACCTAGGCTTAATGAATGGGTAAAGGTATTTAGAAATAAATGATAAAGCTGTGTCAATGAAGCAAAGAGGAAAATAACTGTGTATGTGTAGTGCATATTTAAAATATTACAAGTTGAATGTTGTAAAGTTAAGGATTTAGCATTTTAGAATCCTATGTATTTGTCTTTTGATGAGCCATGTAATAAATTTGATCTGGGTGCATCTGTTCTCTATATATTGTTAACTTTACCTCCTATCCCTCTTAAGGGTGATATTACGCTCCCTGTCTCTTAGTAATGCTTTAAGCAGTATGCAGGCACACAACTTTAGGGGGTGCTTCTCAGAGAAGTCATTGGCTATCTTCTGATGCACTGACTAGCCCCACCAATCAAAGACTTGTCCAGCCCTCAGTGCTGGTGTTGTGATACTGAGAACGACCGGCCTGAGTGCTGCTGTCCTCTGCAGAGTTTTCTGACTCTGTCCTTCAACTTCCCTTGCATATTCTCTACAATTTACCCTCTCTACACCCACCCGACAGTGGAAGCGAGTTCACTTCTAAACTAATTTACTATACAGATTTTAACTCTCTCAATACCTCCGTTTCTGGTTTTACTTACTAGTATTTGTCTACATGTCCCGACTTTCTACCAGCTTTTGGAAGACAAGGGTCTTCATATAAGAATATAAATTGGAGGAAGAGTCCCACTCAGAGGAGTAGTGTTTTCCTCTGGATGCAGCAGTGTGTGTATGGTTCACCTTGACAACATCTTAGGTTCTATGATTTTCAGTCCACCTCTTGGTGAGAAATATGCTATATTAGGCAGGCTGGCACAAGATGCACATGTTAGGTGGCTTAAGTAGGTGGATTCATTTTTTTCTGATCGTCCTAGAACCTAGAATCTAGATCACCATACCAGCAGGCTTAGTTTTGGTGAAGTCTGTCTGTCTTACAAATAGCCACCTTCTCACGCTCTTCATACAGCATTTTTTTTTTCTTGGCTAGCTCACAGATAGTATAATGTAAATCAAGGCAGGTTGGCCTTTTAATTTTCCCTTTTGATTATAAGATATTAGTTGTATTGCATTTGGGTTCCATGTATCCTTAATAATACATTTAAAGAAACTCTGAATAGATTCCGTCACACTGAAGGTAAGAACTTCAGTATATGAGTGAGGGTGGTGGGACCTTTCAGTCCATGGCTACACCATGATCTCTCCTCACCTTCATTTAGGTAATTGCTTAAGAAGTAGGTCTGAAGGGAAGCTACTGCCCTGGTGAGCAGTATCACTTCCTCTGTGATGCTCTTCCTGCTTTGGGTAACAGATATTTGTACCCATGCCCTATGGGCCCAACTAGAATGTAAACCAATAGAATGGAAGCATCTTAGAGTTCTCTACTGTACTTGACATTAGTAGTGACTCATTGAATGATTACCCATTTTCCTCCTCTCTGCTAAACAGTCAGGAAAATTAGTTGTAGAATAGCACACCATTTCAACTAAAGAATCAGTAGTAGAGGGTCAAGTTTTTGTTAAAATATCAACATTAATGCTTACATTAGGAGTAAAAAATGAAACGTTGCTGTCTCTTGAAAGGAAAATTACAGTACTTCTGACCATGCTATTAGCTGTAGTTGATACTTTCTACTGTAGTCATCTGCTTGTGAAACAGGTATGGAAGAGTGTTTGTTTGCTTCATTTTAGTCTTTCTTTTGTGTTTATGGGAGTCTTCTGCAGGAATCATGCTTCTGCAGGAATCATGGTGTCTCATAGGTTGAGAAAATAACTAAGCTTTGAAACAAATACATGAGACATTTAGAGCTCTGATTGGGAAAAGAAACAAATCATTGTTTGCCACTCGAAGAATCTACGTTATATCATGGACTTACAAAAGGCAACAGCAGGGCCAAGATGTACTTAGAGTCCTTGTTTTGTATGTGTTAAGTTCTGGGTTTGGTCTCCAGAATTGCGATACAAATAAATAAACTAAGAAGCATCATGTTAGTAACACAGTATAAACAGAAAGGGTGATGGTGATGGTGATGATGGTGATGATGGAGATGATAAGGAGTGTGTACTAGGATAGAAAATTATGGGAAGTCATTGGAACTTTTTAAAAATTACTTCCTTAAAACATTTATATATAAAATATATAATTTTGTCAAACATACAATTTATTTAAGATTAAAGGATACTCTTCATGGTGTCCTAATTTTTTCTACTGAATAGGAGTAATAGTAATATGCAGTTTATATGTAAATAAATATAAACTAGCATTTTATGTGAGCAAGAAAAATTGCTTAAACTTGTTAGGATCAAGCACAGTTCATCAGTCTTTTATTCACAAAAGAGAATGGACGTTAGTATTTTCTGGTGAAGAATTATAACATGGCCCTGAGAAGGTGGCTCAGCAGGGGAGAGAGACACTTGCTATGTAAGTATGAGGGCCTAAACTTGAGTCTCCAGCTCTCAGTGTAAAGAGAAATTCAGGATGATGGTCTGTGCCTGTAACCCAGTATGGGGCAAGGAACGATGAATTCTGGGAGCTCCCTGGACAGCTGGGCTAACAAAATGGCGACCTTCTGATTCCGTGACAGATGCTTCTTACAGCAGTGAGGAGAGTGGTAGGTGGAAGAAGGCATTCAGCTTCCTCCTCTGGCCTCCACATAAGTGTGCATAGGCGCACATACCCATACATTTACATGACGCAGAGCACACAAATCACACATACACAACATTTACAATACACGTACACATCACATGTAAACACACAGAGAATTATAACATAATTATATAAGATGTGGTTTTCCAGTTTCCAAAGAATTCAAATGATTGGCGGATGAAAATGTTTGTGAAACGTTTCAAACTGGAATCTCCAGTTATACCAGGTGAAGCTCAAATAGTCGTGGAGTGAAGACTCTCCTCTTCAGGGCAGCCTGTGGCACAAGTGGTGCCCATATGATTCCTGCCTTAAAGCCGTCAGAGTGGGATTTTCCACTGGAAGAATGGAAAAGCTCTAAGCTGGTTCTGAACAGAGATCTATCATATTTACATATTCATCAACAATTTAGAAACCAACTGCAGGAGATTTCCCTAATGCATTCTTTTGCAACTTTTTTTTTTTTTTTTTTTTTTTTTAATTTCTACACAGACAAATAAATATGAGCTCATAAAAGTTGGAAAAACCTTTCTGGCCGATTTCATGTCTTCTTTATTCTATTTCAGAAATATATTCATTAAGACACAAGCAGGGTCTGGGGAGATGGTTCTATTAGTAAAATTCTTAACCTTGTAAGCATGAGGACCTGAGTTTAACTCCATCACGTGTAACAGGCTTGTTGTGTGCTGGTAAGGTGGAGACAAGAGTCCCAGGACTTGCTGGCCAGCTAGGCTTGCCCAGTGGATGAGCTCTGGGTTCAGAGAGAGCTCATCTTAAGCTTAAGGTGGAAGGTGATAGAACAAGACACCATTGCTGACTTCTGGCTTCTACATGCACATGTACACAAGTGCACACACACCTGTGTAGGCATATGTGCTAGTTAAGCATGTTTGTTACCCTAAACCACTATTTCCTAAGCTGTGCAGAGGAAGTGAGCATTGTTCCCCACCTGATATTTGTTATGAGATCAGTTAACAATCACACTTAAACCCAAAGGACAGAATGCTGGAACCCCCACTTAGTCTAAATTTATAAAATGATTCTGAAAATAGCTAGCTAGAATCCCCTAGGTACTACTGTCTCAAGCATTCCTATGTAGTATGTATGACACTCTGGAAAAGAGCCACAGGTCAAAAACGGGTACATGAGCAAGTCATTTGTGTCTTGTACATATAGAGTATTTGTATGTAATCTCCCTTCACGTTCTGTTGGTATATTGTTCCATGGTATAGCAACAGTGTGTTGGTGACCAATGCAGCTGTCGCCATCTACTGAACATAAGTGATTATTACACTTGAGTCTTTCTGGCAGTTCTTAGTTACTCTGTATTTTTATGTCTATATAAGTTATTCTCTGTATAATTCAAAAACTGCTTTATGACTTTGTCAAATTATTTGTGCCTCATTACTTCTTATGAAGTTCTTTATTATAAGAATCAGTATTTTAATATGTAGACTCGACTTATTTATAGAGCCCATAATATATGCCAAGTACCCTAGAACTTGGGTGCACTTGTCAGATTGGTAAATGTTATAATGCTTTTCGAGTTAATTTCTTCCACACCTCCCTTCACAGAATAAACACAGTGTTGTTATTATCTGTTTGAAAATGCAATATCAAACAAAACTGCAGGCTAGTTTTTCTAACATAAAACAAAAGACAACTTGGAATACTTAGTAGCATTGACAATAGGCAGTTTCGTCATGGTAAAGACTTCGTTTGACCTCTTTTTTAAAAAAAAAGATTTATTTATTTTATGTATATGAGTACACTGTAGCTGTCTTCAGACACACCAGAAGAGGCCATCCGATCCATTACAGATGGTCATGAGCCACTGTGTGGTTGCTGGGAATTGAACTCAGGACCTCTGGAAGAACAGTCAGTACTTTTAACCACTGAGCCATTTCTCCAGCCCCAACCTCTTTTTATTCTAGTTAATTTCATATATTTTAGCAACAGTATTTCAGAAAACTGCCATTCTGCTTTTATGTTTACATGAAGATTTTTTTTCTTACTTTATCTTATAAGAGAAATAAAACTAATACACTACATGGTTAAAAGTAAAGGATGGGAAGGATATAACAACTTAATTCCTATCTTCTTAAAGAACTTGATTTTCAAATTACAAGCATCTTAAAGCCTATCTCACCTTGTCCCAGCATTCTCTTCCGTCTCTCCATTTCAGTGTCTATTGAAAGGTGTCTGTTGAGCTGCCCTGTGTCTGCCTTAGTGATCGGTGCTCATCTCACTGGTCTCTCGTGTGAACACGCTAAAGGTGGATAATCCTGGGGAAATTTTTAGTTAACATTGTTTTTTCATATACTTTATTCTCCATCACGGTAGTCTAGCAATTCATAAGAAAGAACCTGAGAATAAACTTGTGGAAGATTTTATAACTTCAGATCCTTGTATGTGTTGGTTAGACAGTAGGTAGTTTGAAATTTTAATACAGAAGAGGAACATGTTTAGACAGAGTAAAAATCAAGGGTATCAAACTGCATGAAAGGAGGCAAATATTTGTAGTGCCTATAAAGGAAATTGTAAGCATACCACATGATGTTAGGAAAATGAGCCTTGATCTAGATGGCTTTCTGTTGCTGTCATAAATTCCATGACCAAAGGCAGCTTGGGGAGGAAAGGGTTTATTTGACTTATGCTTTCCCAGGAAACAGTGCATCATTGAGGGAATTCTGGGCAGGAAGTCAAAGAAAAAGTTGAAGCAGAAGCCATAGAGGAACTCTGCCCAGACTGACCTGCCTAGGGCTCCAGTCAGCTGGGCCTTCTTCCACCAATCTCAAGGAAGACACATCACAGGCATTGCCACAGGCCACTTCTTTAATTGAGGCTCCGTCTTCCTAGGTTACACTTGGCTGTGTCAGGTCTCTGATAAAGACCAACAAGTACATACCTCTATCTAAATAAATAAACTAAAACTACCAAGCAGTATTAATTTGGGGCATTCAAAAAGGGGAAGAAACAGAAGTGTTGTTTTCAGTGGTGATTGTGAGATTTTTGTTATTGAAAGATATAATGAAACAAAAATAATCAGCTCTCAGCAGCACACACTGGAAGGGTTTTGATTTACTCACCTCTGCAAGGAATTGATGCCCACATATAAACTGACTCTGCACTACTTTGAATAGATTCTATTTTTTTTCTCCAGTCATATCTTTCTCAGTGATTTACAAAAGAAGATTCATAAGGAGCATTGTCTATATATATATATTTTCTAAGCCAAAGAATGAGAAAGAAAATAGAATAAGAAGAGGAAAATCTTCTTCTTCTTTTTTTAAGTTTTACTTCTAAATAAACTAGTTTAAATTTGAGCTCACTTGGCATGAAAATTTAGTGACATTCTAAGAGAAGGAGGTGGGAGAGGGAGAAAGAGTACGTGGCGTGTATATGTGTACATATACATATGTGAGTGAATTGCGTGCCATGGTGTGCATGCATAGATCAGATGACAACCTTTGGTACTGCTCTTTCATTTACATCTTGTTTGAGACAATTTCTCTTGGTTGTTTTTCTGCTACATATGGCAGGCTAGCTGTTTTGTGGCTTCCAGGAATTCTGTCTTTGTCCCATCTCCCTAAAGAAAGTAGAGATTTGACTCTTGGTACTTTAGCCTCACAGTCCTGGGATTCTAATAGTTATTATACCTCTTTTGTGAGCACTTTTACCCATTAACGCCATTTATTTAGCCTCTAATATATTTTTAAACACATAGCTAGTGAGAGAAGACAAATGAGCAGATTTACAAGACTCAGAATGAGTTCTCAAGAGATAGATCACATACACCCATAGCATGGATTTCAAATGGTTGAGGGAAATAGTTAATTTCAACAAATCATCAAAGAAAAGGCTAAAACCCATGTACAGTTATAACAATTGACATGTATTCATATATCCGAATATAGCTTGGTATGAGTTGAGAAATTTAAGCAAAGAATACTGCTTTAAGGATAACCAATGACCCTTTGGGGAACCCACAATTCTGTCCCTTATTTTGTACGTATTGTGAAGATTAGCATCTATTACCAGGTCATCTTCAAACATATATTAGGAATTATGAAATTGGACCAATTCTATGTGAATAAGAAAATGAATTTAATTTCTATGTGCAGTTGAAACCAGCATATCTTACTCTTTGTAATACCGATCAGATGATGTTCCTCTGTATTTTAAGAGCAAGATGTTTGAAAGGAAGCTTTATGAAGTACGGTCATGCCAAAAAGATAATGTTTCATAGAACCTCTCATCTATTATCTCCCCCTCCACCCGCCTTCTGTGATGTTTCTTGTAACTCCTAAATCTATTGGCACAAAAGTGAAGTAAATACCACCTGGTATATTACCTTTCAATTCTTGACATTGGATTCTAAGAGCTTCATAAATAACAATCCTGAAAAACAAACAAGTAGCCAAGAAATTACTGTGCATCGATGTACTTTTGGATCAGGGATTGTTACCTTACACATTGAACTTTTTGCTTTAGTTGCACACCTCATAGATTTGCAATGACCCAGGCTCACACTTAGTTCATTTGACCCTCCATATCTGTGGGTTCTCATTCATAAATCCACTCAAGTATGGATCTAAACTTTTTTCCACCCAGATTGTGTTAGACTTTTATTCCTAGCTGTTCTCTACACAATACCACACCTATTTTCATAGCATTTCCATAGTGTTTGGCTTTATAAATAGTAATCTAGAACAAGTACCGATGCCCTGCACCTGTGGTTGTAGTTACATAGGGTGGTGAGAGAGGAGAGTGGAAAGTTCAGGGTGAGCTTGGGTGGCAGAAGATGACCTTAGCCTAAAATAGAAAAAGTTCAGCAAAAGCATATGAAGTCCTTACTTTGTGGCACTCACTTTACAGATGTTAGATCATAGGAGAACAAGAACGCTGGCGAATCGTAGAAGAACAGTGTGATAAGAAATGCAAAGGGGGTTTTAGTTTACTGTGCAGCTTATATATGACTGCGTGATTCGCCATATGAAAGAGAAGCCTGAGGTCAGTACACACTAGTTAGGGATTCCCATTTACTTAAGTTCCTCAGCATAAGCCACTTTACTCAGCTCATTAGTCTCTTACTTTCCTCACTAAGGTTCATGGATAGTAGCCTTTAAATTCCAGACTGGACTGTCTCATGGTCTCATCTCTGGGTCACCTAGCTCTGACTGTAGCTCCTGTTTCAGTGCTCTCCGCTTTGCTTCATCCTACAGTTGTTATCAGTTACCGCAGTGACAGTATGTTCAATCACCGAATACCTGGGTTACTAAATTCTTTGATTCATTTCACTTCTGAGATATGCTTTTCCAAAACTAAGTTTAAGTTTGGAATGTGACAACCATGCAATCCAGATTTCCACGTAATATGCACAAAATCTAGATTTTGAGCACCATTACCAAGTCTCTTACTTCCTGATTTCTATCGGCCTTTTCACAGAACGAATGTGGATTATTTCTAAAGGCAACATCATTTCCAACTGTCTCTCTCATCCTCCAATATTTCTACAGTCCAACTCTTCCTTTAAAGTACAACACTACCTCCACAACAAAAAGGCATAGAGGTTAGAGCAGAAGGAATAGCATTTGTGAGTGCTGTCTGTGATGGGAGTTAGCTGGATTAGGAACGACAGAAAGGGTGAAGTAGGAGCCTAGGAAATGATGGATGAGCAAGAAGAGAAGCACAGGGTGATTCTTCGTTCAGGCTTCTTGGAGGAAGAAGCTCCAGGAGGCGACCTTTTGAGGAGAGCTTTCACAAGGAAAAGGGGAGCTTTCACAGGGAACAGTGGTTTGCAAAGAGGTTTCATAGGTCACTGTGAATTGTGAAGCGTGCTCAGGATTTTAGATGTTGTTCTAAGTATAGCAAGTGCCCACTGAAGTTTTTCATACAAAGGATGAGAGGAACAAATATTTAAGGCACTTTGACTAAAACAAGACAGGAGTAGATTAGACAAAATTTGGTAATAGTGAAGAAAGAAAGAAAATAGATACTTGTTACATTACTGGTAAAAATCTAGGTGAAAACAGATAGTGGCTGTGTTATGGAGCAGGAGAATGGGTTCAAGGTGGACTAGTAGGGGTGTGGTAATGGAACCGGAGGTCACGGTGGAGGTAATGTAGGTCAAGGTTTTTTCTAGTTTCTGATAATAGTATGGCCAACAATGGAATAGTATACTTTGGGGAAAATTTTAAGAGTTCATTTTGGACAGAAAAGTTAATTTTGATATGAGACACGCACAAAAAAATCTAAATATACATTCACAGCACAGTCTGCTGTTGACAGATCGCTGAAACAGAGACAGTGTTACATTTCTCCTTAAAGATGGAAAGAGTATAATGTCATTCTACAGATTTTATTGCTCTGTCAGTGACAAAGGGACTGACAGAGCCTGAAGTCAGTACACACTAGTTAGGGATTCCCAACTAGAGAAGGAGTAGCCAGTGAAATTCTGATCTGGCAAATAGTAGGGTTGTAGCACTGAAAACAAGAGACGGTCAGTTAAATCAGATACTGAGACTGGGTAATAGACAATTCCCTGTGTGAGGTATCAGTAGTGCCAAACTTACACGGAAACAAAGTAGAATTGTAGAGTGGGTGAGCGTTGCGGACTTGCAAGATGAAAACATTTAAAGTTGGTTCATAATGCTATTTATTTAACAATACTGAACCATACGTTAAAATAACAACAGCACATTTTATGTTTTGTATTTTTTAACCACAATAAAAACATGATAGATATAAATTATCAATCCAGTTTAGTCATAAAGAAGTCATTAGTGACCTTGACAAAAATATGGGTATATTGGGGCTGAAGTGTGACGAGTGGTGAGTACACAATTATTTCAGGTTGACTGAAAGGGGCCTAGGAAATAGAAGATGAAAGTAGTTTGCCAGTGTTGAAGATGTCTTTAAACGAACTCCTGGCATTGGAAGGGCACATATATGTAATACGTGGTGCAGGAGGAGAGCTCAGTTGAGGTGCTTGAGAGCCAGCCGGAGGATCCTCGACAGCTGTGCAGTGTGGAGGCCAGAAAGCATTCTCCTCATCCGTCTGGCAGAGTGGGGAAGATGGTAGTGACTGATTGGCCGAGAGAGATTATTAATATGGCTGCAGATGGGAACACTTAGGCATGGTTGCAAAGGAAAACACAGTCCACAAATAGCTCTTTGTTCATTTTCCTTGAGAAAAGCAGCCAAAGACTGCAAGCCCGGTTCTGCAGATATATCTGGGAAGCAAAAACTTGAGACCTTTCTGTGGAAACCGAAAGCTCAGCTAAGCAGTAGTCAAGGAAGAAAGTTCGACTGCTCTGGATGTGCTGTTAATCGGAACTTTCAATGCTAAGAGGAATGAATATTAGGAAATGTTAGGATGAGAATACGTGCTTATGTCTGCTCCATATTAGAGGTTTTAAAGTCTATCATAAACCTTGCCTTTTTACAAACTGGCTAAGAAGCAAATAGATAATCATGTAAACTTGTCTTTTTACAAACTGGCTAAGTAACCAATAGGTAAACATGGAAAAGTTCCCAAGTACATGTTCAGAACTTGAGGAATCTAGCTTTTAAAAGTATTATATAAATTTTATAAATTTTAATCCTCAAATATTTTCCAATCAGCATAGCTTGCTAAAAGCATCAGAAGACTTCTTCAACCCAATCTTTTACAAATAAACTCTGATTATTAATTAGCATGTAAATAATTAAGATGCTTTATAGCTCTCTTAAAGTATAGGGGCTTGTTATGGTATAAAACACATTCTATGTATGTGTTTTTGAATCCCAGGCATTTCTTTGATCATGTGTCCCTTCCTAGACAATGTCCTTTGCTTAGCTGGACTGTGATATGTCTCTAGCGCTACCAATGTTTTAAGACAAACACATTTATCATGAGCTCTGTATTTGAAAACAGGAAGTCTCACTAATTCGTCAGTAAAAACATGATAAGTACTATATTTAATTTTATATATGTCTATATTATGGATTCTGATTTTGGGAAAATTTTTGTTTAGTGAGAGAGTCTGACTTTAAACAAATTAGTCACACAAAGAGTACAATATAATAATAACACATTGCATGCAGGAAAACACAAATGCTATGAACACAGTGACAGTGACAATATCACAGAGGAGGTACCTTTAAACTGAATTGAGAGATGCTTAGAATTAATCAAGTGAGGTGTGATACGGAGACGTAATAAAAAACAGAAGTAGCAGAGTTTGGTCTGTTTCAAGAAGAAATGAGACAGCTAGAGAGAAGAAGCACTCAGTGAGAATGCTCAGCGGAACAGCTAGAAGAGTCAGCTATCCATACCTCAGTGCTGAAAGATCAAGCCACGACTGTCACAAGGTTTGTACTTTAAAGGGCAGGGTGATAGCTATATGCTAGTCTCTTTCTCTGAGACAAAGCTCAACAGCTCAACACCTTTGTACCCTTTTTTTCTTTTTCCTTTATTTTCTTTTTTTCCTTTTTGGCTTACTAAATGTTTAGATCAGAAACACATTGAATTTTGTGGGTCATATAGTGTGCCATAATTACTCAGCTCTCCACATACTATGCATAGACAGACAGACAGTAAGTGAATGAGCTTAATAGTGTCCCAATAAAACATTATATATCCATACCAAAATATGATGGCATGTACTTTGCATGAGGGAAATCATGATAAATATTCTTAGTTTTGTAAAAATAACTTTATAAAAATATGGAAACTGTTTTAGTTTGTAGTCTTGGTAAAGTAAGATGGTGGCTGGGCTATAGTTTACTAACTTGTCCTGTATAATTTTGTTTAGTTTTGTCTGTACCTCTCATGATATTTTATTTCTATATGGCAGTTTCTCAAGTTGTTACAACTTTTCAGCACTTTAATAAATGACCAGTTCTAAATAAAAAATGGCAATACAAATGCTCCTTTTCTATTTATTTACCTTAAATTTACATTTTCCATATAAGAACCAGTGTAATATGGCATTTTCCATATATGGGTGTTTAAGAAAATGGGCAATTTTGTATTTTTCTTGTTAAATCTTCCCAGTGTTATATTTGACACTTGTTTGCTTTGAACCAACACTTTACGTTTCTGTCTTTTCTTTACATGGTAACATTTCTTATAAATTTAATGTTGCATCCTAAAAAAAATTGACATAGATATTTTTTAAAAACAGTGAAAAGTCAATGACAACAAAACATGAAAATAGGAGAGAGATTTGGGAAAGAGGAATACAAGCAGATACTGGAGGACGTTGATCAAAGAACATCTTTATATATGTATTTATATAAATTATAAAATGTTAAAAAGGGATGTGTAGGAGTTGAGAATATCAGTACAATAAATTGTATACAAGTGTTATTATAAATTTAATTACATAAAAAAAACACGACAGCTGCTTGCAACTGTTGGTTGTATACTATCAAGATGTATAACATTCCTATGATTTCAGATCTACAAAAATGTAGTACATTACCCAAACCAGTGGAAACAGTAAGGGAAGACTTGGTCCAAATTCCATGTGACTTGTATAATATGTGAAATGTTGACACCTTATTAAGTTCTTGGAGTATACATTTTTAAAAGTATATTCAAGTATATTCAAAGCCACATAATCAGTGAATAGGAATTTCCAGCCACCTTTCCCTTTAAGCATAATCTCTTATCACATGGGTTTAGCCATGCTGAGTGATTTGGGAGAAGAGCCTATATTTGGTGTTGAGGGACAGTATTGGATTTGGTTTGTAGATACAGATAGAAGTAAGAACCAATTAGACTATTCCTAGATGTGAATTACTGACACTTAAATGACAGTATGCATGGCAAACACGGTCTCAACTTTACATTAATCTTTGCTTTTTCACTTCTGAAAACTTTGGTTTTACAGTTCTCTGGAAGACCTACTTAAGAACGGAGCACACCCACCTGCAGCCCCCAGCTGTCAAATGTTCCTAGTCAAGTAGCCACAGTGTCTAAGGGAGCAGCCACTTACTCTAGGTAGAGTTCTTTTTCCGTCTCAGTGCTGGTGATGAATCTAACTACGAAACTCACTGAAAATGGCAGCACGGTTGTGGATTAAGGAGCTAATGTTGTTAACAGACTTACTTAGCCTCAGAACACTGCTTTAGTCCGCTTTTATATTCTAGGAACATAGAATATACTTTGGTTTAGTTTTTAACTTCTACTAACAGAATGAAGAAGTCTGTGTCTTTTGTTTATTCAATTGGAGATACGTTAAATTAGCTCCCTGAGTTTGGTTTAAGTCTGCTCTTGAGTTCAGTCATTTACCTCTGAGAGAAGAGAGGCAGAGATCTCATGCCCTAGACATGTGTAGGCGATAGAGGAGAAGTATACTATCTGCAAGACATTGATAGTCCGTTCATGTTATTATTATTTTTTTAACCATGGGAGGGAAGAACTTCATTCGTTTCCTCTTTTCCTAAACTATAGGATGGCTTACTGTTGCATATTTAGCTGACTATTTTAAACCTTGTTTCTATTTTTTAATTCACCATCACTTTCCCTCAATAGTAACCGTTGACTCAAAGACAGGGGTGACTGAGAAACCCACACATTGAATCTCTTGGTAACTGCTCTTCACACTAGCACTCACATGTCCTCACTGCACTAAAAGCATCTTCATTTTCCCTCTTCTTTCTTTTTTTTTACTAACTCTTCATAGCAGATGTTAAAACTTAGCCATACTGTTCTGATTACAGATACGTGGTCACCTTTGTTTCTATATAATATGTTGAAACTGACTTCCTGTAGTTTCTTCAGTTTTCTTTCCGTCATTTATATAATTACATCAGTGGAGTTGAGGCCTTAATAACCTTTGTGGGATTTGCCTCGTCATGTGTTGGAGGTGGCCATTGTCACAACCTTTTAAGCCAAAAAGTGGTTATTGGGCTATAGTGATGTTATCATTAGTAACTCACATCTAATGAGGAAGATAAGAGAAAATTCCACACCATGTTGTTAGACTATCTTACTTAATTAGAAAAAAATTTCAGTTAAATCACCAGTTTTGAGAGTACTGCATTCCTATTGCTAGAATGTAAATTCCTGCCCAGATATTTTGCTATCTGTAAAAAAAGAAAAAGAAGTAATTATTTTAAGTCATAAGGACACTTCTGAATTCGAAACTTTATCTCATTTAAAAATCTTACACAGCTAAGTCAAAATAGAAATGGGGGCTTTTGCAGAGAAGATTATGGCTTTGGTTTTTGTATGGTATGCTTAAGATATTCTTAAGTAGTTTTATTTTTGCAAAGGTTCTTACCATCCAGAATAACTCAACTTATATTATTTTAAAGTTGTTTCTTGTTCATGTTAATAAATGCTGTTGCTTCTGAACATGTAGTCAGTTCTACTTCTAAACCCACTTCTTATTAAAATGCCATCCTGTTGGTGCGTATCTACTCTCAGACAGCATTGCTTATATAAAGACATTCTTAGGAAAGCCCCCTTATCTCTGCTTATAGAAACACAGCTCTTATTTTCAGATTCATTTTCTTCTTAGTTGCAAAGTTATCACTCTTCTAATATGTGATATATAATTTTGATGTAGTTCACATTACATTGGAGTTGGTGAAAAACAGTTAGTTTTAGGTAGGCTTACGCATTGAATGTCTGAAATTTCAGATATAAGTGACCTAAACAACTGTCAGCCTTTACATGGCTCGATTTCATGTCTAAATACTGATGTAGAATGGGTGCTGACTTGAGTTTATTCTGCTGTCTTTCCCTACTTTTATTTTTCTTTCCCCTGTCTTTCTTTTCCTATCAGTGTAAGCAGCTCTACAAGAACTGTAGAAGGTTCTTTGGAAGGTTTTGGAAACTGTTCTGCCTTCTCCCCTCCTGCTAGATACAGTGCTGTAGTCGTCAGTGGTGCGGCTGCCACTGTGTCTGCTGCTCTTGCTTCAAAACTCAGGTAGAATTCTGTGTGCAGTGCATGTCTGTGGTCCCAGCATCTTCCAGTGTCCCACAGGTCACTGAGAGAACTGAGTGTCGAGATGCAGGGTTCTGTAATGAGCTCCCGCTGTGTTTCACATAGGTTGTAAGTAAACCCATGAGCTTGGAGAATGTTCTTGACAAGCAGCCGTGGCTCTGTTTTTACAGCTTCCTATGTTATGTCTCAGTTTGCTCACTGTGTATCTGTTCTTACAGATTGAGAGTTTACCCTTATGTGTATCCTCACTTGTGCTCACGTGCAGTATGTTCTTAAGATCTTAGCGTTTACCAGTATCAGTTGTATTTGAGTCAGGTAAAAATTAACTTTCTGATAATGCTATTGTATTCTACAACATGGGTGAATTAAAGCCTAATTACTCCCCGAAACAGCACTTCTGTGTGCTTTATTTCTATATTATTTCCATCACATTTATAGGTTTAAATGCTTTTGAAAGCTAGCCTTGCATCTGACTGTAGTAAAAATTTCCTTAGTTGCTTTTGGCTTTTGAGACATGGCCCCTCTGCATAGCTCTAGCTGTCTGAGGAACTCACATTGTAGACCAGGCTGTTTTAAATTATAACTCACAGAAACAAAGATCTGTCTGACTCTGCCTCTCAAGTACTGGGATTAAAGGTGTGTGCCATCCTGCCCAGCCAAATTTCATCAATTTTATATAAATGAGTAAAATAATGCAACGAATTAATGGTGTTTCTATTCACCTTCCCCACTGCTTTGCACTTCTCTCTTTTCCTCCTCCCGTCTCTCTCTCACTCCTAAAGGAAATGTCTCAGATCATAGGTGAAAACCGCTAGCTTTCTTTTGTGGAACTGCAAGTATTCACTGACCTCTTCTCTGAATGCTTGCCAGGCTTTCCGCTCTGAAAACTCCCAGTCCCTTCTGGATGCACTTTGCATCAGCACTGTTCCCAAGCCTCTAGCTCTTTCCTGTCTTCAGTCCTCTGAGGAGTCAAGTGGCTCTATCCATGTTAAGAAGAGCAGGTACTGTGGGAGGGAGCATGGCGTGTGGAAGTTTGTTTCCTCTAACAACGCATAACGATGTAACAGGCCAGATGAAGAGTTGTAGAACTGACGTGACCAGTTCTGAATTAGCTGCAGTTTCAATGTAGTGCCTACCCACATGCATGCTCTCTCATTTGCCTGTCAGCTCACCTTCTAATCCGTCATGGTGTCTTTACTAGCACTCTTGATGCTTGGTGTGAAGTCATGAATAATGTTGCCAATATCTAAACTGTAGTGGAATCCAGACTTTTATCACATGGCTATAGCCATTGTAGCATAGTCAAATGATTACTAAGCCATGCATTTTCAAAAGATGAAGAGCAATATAATTATTATGGCTGACTACTATCTTATCCATACACATGAGAATTTTACTTGAAAAGTTACTTAATTTTTCCTCTATGTCCTAAGTGCATGTGTTGAGCTTTATGTTGCTGTGACAGTATACATGAGATAAGCGGTTTGTGTGGGGTAAGGATCACTGTGGCTCTGGCTTGGGGTTTTGGTGGTGGTTGCCTGACTCCATTGCTTTTGTGCCTGTGGGACTCAAAGCATCTTGATCAGGACCATGTTAAGAGCTGAGCTGCTTAACCTCACAGTGGCAGGAAAGGAAGGAAAAGGGCAAGCTGGGTCCCCATGCCCCCTGTAAAGGTACACTGCCCATCACCTGATGCCTCCCAGTGGTGCTCACCTCCTCAAGGGTTCACCACTTCCTATAGTGCCATAGGCAACCACTTAGCCATTCCAGAGCCAAACTATAGAGATTCAGAAACAAAAACAAAATATTAATGGCTACCCAAAAGTTACTAAGCATAATACAAATATAAAAATACCCCAGGGTTGGCTAAATGTGTAATCCCGTGAGTCAACTAGAGAACATACTTTGTGACAATGTAAAGTCCAGTAGAAAGTAAAAGGCTGCCACTGACGCTCGGTGTGGTGTCAGGTTCCGCGGCTACCCAACATTACAGAGGTTCCCCTTATGCTACACTACAGTTCTCTATTACCTGTTAGTAAGGTAGTAAGCTGGCAGCAGGGGGAGCAGACCATCTCTAAGGGAAAAAAAAATTGAAACTTTAAATTTTGGGTTCTTGTGTAGTTGGACCACACTTTAAGAACTGGATGGAATGTCATTGAATCTACTCCCTCAGAATTCCTTGGCTCCTAGTCATACAGGTATGCCTGTAGCTCCAGTCTGAGAGTTCCTGTGAGAGGAAACAGTAGTAGTCCGGACTTTGCCTTTTATCAACGGTGGGCGATACAGACAACACATATTTTGATATTTGAGACAGGGTACAGAGCTAAGAGCATGGCTCAGTGGAATGCTTGTTTAAGAATTGGGAATCTGGGTCCTGTTTCTATCACTGGAAAAATAAATATAATCTACATAAGTACGTATGACTTAGATTTTTATAGTTTCTTTATAGTGTGCCTCAAATCCTTAATGTTTGAAGAGTAAGTTTAAAATTTAAGTATTATGTGCCATTGGTAAGAGAATTTATATAAACCTTTGTATAAAAAAATAAACCTAAATTAAAACATGTTAGTTTACAATAATCTTCATAGGACTTTTAACATAATTAAAATAATTGTAATTTAAAATTGTAGCTCAGATTAAAATCTAGGATGGAAACTATATAACTGTTAAATGAAATATAATTTAGTAATCATATTTACTAATAATATTATTACCACTGAACTACATAATTAGAACGTAGACAAAGTCATCAGTGCCATTTTCGATACATAACTCAGTGCTGAGGATTATATAAGTACTTTATGAACAATACCTAGAATTTTAGTTTATGCTTTTATAACTCTGGAAGAAAGGCAATATATTTGTACTGTTTGAAGATGAAGAAATTTACCAAGGTTAAGTAATATACCCCTAGCAGTGCAGAGTTCACATCCTCAAGTAATGTCTAATGTAGCGAAGTTAAATATGAAACTCACAGATATTAAAACAGCCATCATAAGTGAATATAAATTTATATGCCAGATATTAACTAAATGATAATAAATAAGTAAAGTACAAGTGTCTCTACTTGTAGCAGCTTGAGGAGTTAAATATAGAATAGTGTGTGATAACTGCTTATCATAGAGCACAGCACTAAGTGGGTACTTTTAGTTCTTTTGTTAAGCATAGGTAGAATTTGGATGCTTACAAAAGGAAGGTGTTGAAAGGAACCTGCTGTACAAAGTCTGCCTGGAAAGAAAAGTAAAGTGTAGCATAGAGAGTAAGGATGTCCAGAATCTGTAGTTTCTGTGACACAGCAGGAGAGCTGATTTAGACCTATAGATTATAGCCATGGCTTTGGCTGAGCACTGAACTGTAAACTCAGTTCTCCTGTCTCTGATTGGCCCTCCCATTTAGAGTTCCCTCTTCTGCCTATGTGCCTCTCAGGTGACACAGGCTTTCAGTATGTAAAGCACAGGATTTTTCCTTTGAATTTGTTTTCCGTATTAGGATTGCATTCTTTATTGAGCTGCATTCATCTCGCTGCAGATTGGGTTTATGAGTAGTACACAACAGGTAACCATATAGAACCAGCCCATGTAGATGTGCAAGGTTGCCAAGGCCACCCAAGGTTTTTCATACCTTGGACCATGTAGTATTGCTACTTTCAACACCCAGATTCACTTGTCTTCGCAATTGATTCCTGTCATCAGCTTTACTGACTCATGTTTGGAAGATATCCTGGAAGTCAATTTTAATTTCTTCAGATGATTAAATGGGAAGGATTTGGACTCTAGTATTTCTGAATTTTACTTTTGTATATGAGCTCTTTCCTATTTTATGTAATATACATGAGTAATTTAATCTCAAAATAAGAAGTTCCCATATATAGTGTCTTAAATCTAATTTATTTATAATAGGTAAATATACTGAATATAGATAATTTTTATTATTTCAATATGTTTATTAGGCTTTCATATGTTAAGCTCACATTCTATGACCTAAATAGGCTAAGCATCTTATATTTAATTATTCTACCTAAACTACATGGTGTTTTTATCACCAAAGTATTAATGACCTTATTTAAAGTTTAGATATTAGGCTTTAGAAGCAAAATAATTGCCTATCGGAATTGAGAAGAGATAATGGTAACTGAATTTCTTCTTTCCTGGTGTTACGAACCCAGAACACTGAACATTCTACAAGGCAGGAGATACTGTCTCTTTGTCTCCGTCCGGCATATGGGATTCTAAGTACTACTGAATGGGTGAGAGACTGTACAGTGGAAAATGGTGACTGCAAGGTATCAGGGAAACAGATCATGAAGTCCCAGAAGAGTGTGTAAAAAGAGCAACGTTGATGCTGTTTCATACAGGCTATTAAAGATACTCGAGCAACTAATGCTCTTGATCTGATGATTCTTTTGAAATGTTAACTAGGAATGGAGAGAGAAAATTCACTGTGAGGATTGGTTTTATAACTTATTGTTGACTATTTGAAAATAACTTCTATCATACAGAAAAAAATATTAACTGCTTTTTCTTCTTAACAAAGGGAAGTCCTTCATGATCTCAGAATTATTTGTGTATTATTTACCTGTAAAGTAACAGACTTCCTTATGGTGTTTGCATTTATACTTGCTTTGTTGATTTCCTTCTTTACTCTTCTCTAACTCCCCACCTCCACTTTCCTCGACAGTGTTCCACTTCCCTCTTAATGTCACGTGTTCTATTCCCCCAACCCACTCTCGGAGTTTTCTTTTTTAAAAATAAAAATTCACCAACATTTTGTTTTCCTTAAAGCTTTAAGGATTTGGAGATGCAAGACTCATTGCTGAATTAGATTGATCCCCTCACCAAGCTGTTCCCTTCCTTTCCTTACAGTAGCACCCAGGAGCCTTCTCAGCCATCCCTGTCATCTGGAGCTTCACCTCTGAGTGCATCCGAGGCCCTGGAGAGCAGGCCAGCGGTGGCTGGCCCCAGGTCTGCTGCTGCTTTCAAGCCTGTAGGATCCACCAGCGTCAAGTCACCAAGCTGGCAGCGTCCAAACCAAGCAGGTATTGCCAAAGAAATCCCTCAATTTTAGCTTTTCTAGAACAAAATTTTGAAAATGTATTCTAGCATGTGCAATAGAATTTGTTAGTGAAAACCATTCTCAACAATTTAAGATTTAGGAAGAACTATGAGAAAGATCAGTGACTTCTTTGCCCTTCAGAATGTCTCAGCATCATCTTCTGTGCCTCATATGTGCCTTTGCTTGTTCTGGAGGTAAAAACAAGAGGAGAAAGGAGCACAAAGTACTAGAAAAAGGGAATTTAAATTCTGACATAACACCTCAGATGAAAGCTGAATTCTCAGTCACCCCTATAGCTAAGAACTTCAAATACAGTATTCATCACTCTGACCCTCAGTCTTCTGATGTGTAGAATTCAGGAATTCTAAACCAGCTGCTGTTTCTCCAACATAAGCAGCATCTATGGGTATATGACAGAAGGAGCTGTGCTCGAAGTAGGCAGGTAGCTTAGTTGGCCATGTCCTTACACACATTAGCCAGAAGGTCTGAGTCTGGGCCCTAGAACTCATATAAAAAACCCTGCAGATCTGTATGTGCTTATAATCCAAGCATGGGGACATAGAACCAGAAGGATCCCCAGTGCTCTACAGCTTGCCAACCTGGCCTGCTCAGCAAGCCCCAGACCAGTGGGAGACCCTGTCTCATAAAACTAGACAATTGGCACCTGGGAATCAACCACAAGATTGGCCTCAGACTTTCACAGGACATGTACACACACACACACACCACACACACACACACACACACACACACACACACCCTCTGTTAAAAGGATGGCACTACATCTTGGAACTTGCCAACCCCTTTCAGCTTTGCATTTTCTTGATGCTTTACTTCTCCTGGATAGTGTATCATCTAAGTTCCTTACACTACCTGCCCATTGATTATCTGCTATCTTGTGTCTGATGATCTCCAGTATCCTCAAGCCCCAAGAAGTGCTTGCTGTGTCCTGGTAACATTTCAAATCAGTGTGCCTGGGAATGTGAGTTCCTGCTCTGGGGAATAGTGTATGCTCTGTGATCAGCAGCAGATTGTGACCCTTGGACCACAGTCGTCCTTCTCACAGTAACCAATACCAGCAGGCTCTCTGATAGAGTATGTGTCAGCCTGTTCTCTCCTTTGTCATAGGAGCTATTGCTTCGGTTCAGGCCCTCATCAGTGTGTTGTAGATTATTTCATGTCAGTGGTGTTTGTTACATCCTGTTGATTCTGTGGAGAGGCTCGAAGAACAGTTGTCTCTCAATATGTATGGAAGACTGACTCAAGGCTCACTTGCAGACGCACAGATCCCTTATTGAAAATGATGCAATATTTGTGTTCCCTGGAGGAGTATTGTTTGTCATTCATTGGCCATATTTTCTAAATAGCCAGAATCCTATTAGAAAGTCCGTATGTCTATGTCTTCAGTATACTCTCTGCTTTTTCAGTTAACCAAGAGCAGTATCCACAATTTTGTGCACAAGACTAACTCTAGATTGGGCCCATCCATCTCTATTCCATACTTGTTTCAAAAGAGGCTCAGAAAGCCCCACTGGACTGGTTGCCAGGGATGGGCACCAATTTTTGTCAGTGGTGTAGCCACTAGTTAAGTTGACCACAATCCAGTGGGTAACCCCCATCCGTGCTCATGCATACCACTCTTAAGACTCAGTGAGTCACCAAAGCACGTGCGCAGCCTTGCTCACTTTAAACTGCCCATAGGTTACCTACCCACTCAATATAATTTAAGTGATAGGTAAATATTGCTATATTGTTTGTTTAGTAGATACGATGTGAGATAGAAGTTTGTAGGTGATTAGTACACGCTTCTTTTTCCCCTCAAGTACTTTTTATCCAATATAAAAACTTCAGAATGGAGGGCTGGCTGTATCTGTGTTTTGAGGGAAAGAAGATAGGGCATTACATATACTATAAACCTCTTTAAAAGAATTAGACTGCTATCTTATTTCTAAATCAAAATGTTCAGACTGACCTCTGACACTTGTGTGCCATTGCCATAGCAAGACATCTTCCTTTGGGAGGAAAATCAAGATAAAACATAGGCATATTGAGTTGTTTCCATTTACCTCAAGCCCTTGTATTGTGACAGGGACTCACTCTAGTTATCTTGCATGTGCATTTAGTACCAAAGTAATTTCTAAGAAAAAAATTGGCTTTGATGTAATTGGAATGTGACAGGACAGTGTCTTATAAGATAAAAAGCACTTAATCCCTAAGGTCAAAGCTGAAGTGCTGACAGAAAATATAGCTGATGATTAGGTAATTCAGAAACTCATAGTAAAATATTCTTCCCTAAGTCAAATAATTCCTGGGGAAAACACTACATTAAAACTACCACAAGAGGGTGATAGAGTCCTTTCTTCTCTGAGTCTTAAGCGACTAATCATATCAGTTAAGCAGCAACTATACTCATGACCCATATGCTTAGTATTTAAAACATGATATTTTTGTAGAAGCTTTAGATAATTTAATATGATAAATATAACCTGGTAATATACATATCATAAAACAGTATTGTCAAACAAAAATATTTTTCTGTTGTGAAATTGTAGTTCAATTGCATCATGACCCTTTACTCAAAATAGAAAATACTTTTGAGACAATGCTATTACCTTAGTCTGAGGACCTAAAAATGAACACTTAATGCTTTCTTACTAGACAGATGCTAATTAATTTATATTATCTTGTATAATTAAAAAAATCTTTAATTCCCAGGCTCTTATGTTTCTATTATACTGTACCTGGAAATATATCATTTAAAAGAGCAGAATGACACTCCTTTAGAACGTACAGTTAGTAGTTGACATTTCTAAGAGATTCCTAATGAAGATTTGAAAGTCCTTTGGAATTAGGTCATGGCTGGTGGTTTCTTGATTGTTTCACAGTTCACCTGTGAAAGCAGCAGTGCGGGTCAAAGGGCAGCAAAACCTGACTGTGCAGGTCACTAGGCCACCGTGACTCACACAGCATGAAAGCCAGGGACATGGCTGTTGTCCCACTAAGAGCTTCACGCTTGTTTTTCTAGTTAGTTTATAGCTTTGCTTTCATATCCACAAAGCAAAGAAAACCAGACTTGATCTAAGTATTTTAAAATAACTCCAATAGTTATCTGGGAGAGAGAGTCAGAACGAGCAAGTTCCAGTCTAATCAATTTAGTTGATTCTGAAGTCAGTGTAATAGCTTGGAGATAGCATTTATTTAGCTTTATTTTTTGGGACATATTTGTAAATCTTTATGGGTACATTCTGATAATTTGGCGCATATATATATATATTTTGTTTGATGATAGAATCAGTAGTAAGTACCTCCATTTCTTCAAAAAGAAAAAAGTATTTTATTGTGTTAGAACTCTGTACTCTTGCATGTGGCCAGCATGCCCGCAAATGGAATGGTGCAGAACGTTCCAGAGTATTTTGATGTGCTATTTAAAACTGCTATGAGAACTGTCATTTTATAAACATGATTCATGATATACCTACATAAAAAATGTGAGAATGTTCAAAGGCTAGCACACACAGATATGCTTTGGATCAAAAGGTGAGGAAGTGTGTTCCTTACTGTGCTGTATGGTGTAGAAAATAGTGTGAAAGACTTGATTTTAAAAATATATATTGTACTTTTTGGTAATTGAATTAGTAATGCAATTTTAAATGAAAGGCTAAAAAGCTCAAAAAAACCTTACCAAAAAGGTTTTTTTTTTTTTTTAAATTATAAGACCGTCTAGTGTATTCTAAGCCTATCCTTCAGTTCTGTAAATCTCCTGAAGTTCTGCCTTTATTAGATATTTCCCTTGCGGTGTTGTAGAGCTTGTATACAGTATACAATATATCATATAGTATATAGTTGTGTATAGTATTCCGGCACCTTCCAGAGTACAGTGATGCAAGACTAGATGACAACCAGGAATTGAGCGTGCGTGTAGCAGCATTAGAGTTCAAACTGTGTTTTTCTATATATTCATATAGTTGAATGTACACCTCATTGCCACTGCCACTTCATTTTATCATTAAACAGTTGCCAGCTGGTCACAAAAAGATAACTATTTTGAGATGCAAAATGTTTAAAATTCATAGACTAGATGAAAATTATAAGATAGAAAAGTAGTGAGACAGTTAACCATTGAACTGATCAAGGGGTTCCCAATGGAGGAGTTAGAGAGAAGACTGAAGGAGCTGAAAGGGTTTGTGGCCCCATGAGGAGAGCAACAATACCAACCAACTAGAGCTCCCAGGGTCTAAACCACTAGCCTGGGAGCACATAGGGAGGGACCCATGGCTCCAGTTGTATATATAAGGGAGGATGGCCTTGCGGGGCATAGGTGGGAGAGGAGATCCTTGGCCCCATGAAAGCTGGACGCCAAGTGTGGGGGAATTCAAGGGTGGGGAGGTGGGAGTGGGGGGGTGGTAGGTGGAGGCACATCCTCATAGAAACAGGAGGAGGGGGGATGGGATAGGGGATTCCTAGGCCGGGGGGTGGGAGTGGAAATGGGGTAAGGGGATAATATCTGAAGTGTAAATAAAATATCCAATAAAAATAAAAAATAAAATAAAATAAAAAAAAGAAAAGTAGTGAGAATTTGAGTTTTGAACAAGTCAGCAGTACTACTGCCGACTTCCCTCATGCCTGTGTAACACGACTGTCACAAATAACATGTGATGACCTCTTTAGAAACAGTGACTTGATCTAGGGAGGTACATAAAAATGGAGATTTTTCTTGTTATTTGTCAGAATTGGAATTTTTTTTAATGAACCAATATTGAATTCACTTTTGTTTGTTTGAAGAGCTGGGGATGAATCCCTGGGCATCATCCATACTAGGCAAGCGCTGTACCACCGAGCTCCATTCTACAGCCTCAGTATTTATATATCTATTAAAATTTTATCCATATAAAATTTTATATTATAGGCTTCATATGATATATAAATAATAAGTGGCTAGGTGAGTATTTTTAAACCTTTGTAAATTTTATAGTAATGGTTTAAAAATATATATCTGTTTTTGTAAGTGACCTAATTTGCTATGTAATGGTTTTTCTACATTCCTAGTAAGTTATGAATACTAGATTAGGTAAACTTAACTCACTAGATACAAATACGTGTATAAAAATATTATTATTGTCTTACCAAATATAGTAAAACATATTTTTCATGAAGGCACAGAGGGCCATTTTGTGTTGGAATACATTAATTAGCTTAATCAAGCACAAAATGCCAATGATGAATTTGCTGGAATAGAAGCAGTCCTTACTACGTCAGGCTCCGTTGTTCATTGAACTCGGTTGTGTGGTGGGGGTGGCTCTGGCGTATATAATGTGTACCCCACCGGGTGTAAGTTCTACAGGGCTACCCTTTTCAGTTGCATGTTTCTGCTTTTTCAAGAAAGGTCTTGTGTATGGCTCTGGCAGACGTCAAACTGGTGATCCTTCTGCCTCCACCTCCCTAGCAGCTATGATTATCGGTTTGTATGACTGTGCCCACTCTGAGGCTAACCTTTTGAGTCTACAATTTCTTGGTTAAAATAAGGATCTTAAAGTACCCCTGTAGCGTTGTTGTAAACGTATGCTCTGCCATATTGATGTGTAAGAAGATAGAACAGGAAGGGTTCAGATTCCACCCTTTGTCACTGTCATCACAGTACCAAGAACTTACACTGTTGGGAGCCAGCAGAATGGATGTCACAGAACTTCCCTGTGTGCAGGTAGTGTAGCTTCTTACCGAGGCCTTCAGCGAGTTTCCTCCTCACCTCCACTGTCTTCTGCAACCTCATTTCGTAAGCTTGCTTCACGTTTCTACTCCAGTCCTGAGGAAGTTGCTAACATTCTTTATTCGCACACCTCCTTGCCTTGTACAGGCTGCTCTTGTGTGAAATACTTGGCCTGCCCTCCACCCTGTAACTCCTCTAGTCAGACACCTTTATCACCTGCTTAGTACGGTTTCATTGAGCCTCTGGCTGGGCACTTACTCTTTCTCCATGATCCATACAACTGTGGCCATGTCTTTACCGTAGAATTTGTTATGCTCGTTTTAATTGTTTTTATAGACCTTGAAGGGTGTGGCCAAGGTTTACCATCTCAGTCCTTGCTTTAGAGCACCTGCCTGGTATGTGCTAGCTTCTTTGGTGAATGTTAGTGATTCAGTCTATAGACCAAAAGCCTTATTTTGAAGCCTTTTATGAAATTTGGAGGACACAACATTAATTTGTCATCAAGTTGTTCAGTCTTCTTGGGCCTCAGATTTCTTTGAGTGTTACTGAGCAAAGGTGAAAGCAGTGTCTGACAAAGCAGCTATTTACAAATCCCAAAGCACTAAGGACAAGGCCATGCTGCTAGTCTGGTGAAGCATCAAATTAAGAGTTAAAGGAGGTGAATGTAACTAATACTGTAATTACTTGCTGCCCTCTAAATCCAGTAATTCAAAATATTAGCAATTCTGTAACCATGACCCGATTTTCTTTCTCTAAAAAAAATAAGGAAATCATTGTAACCAAGGGACCAAACAGTGGAGCGCAGTGGGAATATTAGGGATGTGGGCTCATCTTACTTTGGATAGTAAATTTGAGCACAAAGCACCAGTATATTGCATAGAAATCAGCAACAGATGTACACAGAAACGCTAACTCTGATTGGAGGGCCCAGGACAGAAGATGTGGAGCTCTGCATAGCAGAAAGGGAGCAAAAACCACTTGAATAAAGAGTACAACTTGGAGGTGAAAAACATATTTGCTTATGGTGTTTTCTTTTGTTCAGGGATGAGATTTTAATGTTTATGCACACATATGTAACCCCCCCCCCAAAAAAAAAAAAACCCAATGAACCTCAAGAGTTTGATTTCTTAAAGGACATGCAAGTTGTTTGGGATGTTTTAGTGACAAGAGAGAAAGTAGGATTAATGGCCAGTGAGTGCTTAGAGCATGTCATAGTGTGGGCTTGCTTCTGAAAAGAAGCTATCAGAAGATCTGTAATCTGTGTAGGAGCAGAGTCAGATTGGCTCTATTGAACGATCAGCATATCTTTAACGTGTTTAACTGACCCTGCTGATTTCTCTGTAGTGATTAAGGCTGAGTCCAGAACCCCATGTTAGAGGTTATAGAGGTGTTCTAGCATAGAGGTAGTGATGGCACATACCAATCACCTTAGAAACAATGGAGAGAGTTCTGGGGAGAACAGACCTGTGACCTTCTTAGCATCTTTACCTGAGTCAGGTGCTGCTTTAACCACTGTTTTCCTGGGGAAGGTATTGTGATACAGAACTTAGGCATCGCATTCTAAAACACTGTCAGAGTGATCACGTATGTGATCAAGTGTGTAGCTTAGAAAAAGGATCCAACCTGTTCCCAGCCCCACACCCCATACCCAGGCATTTACCTGCATAGATTTAGTCAGCCTAGGACTTAAAGTGGTTCAGGAGAAAAAAAAAAAAAATGAATCTGAACTGAAAATACACATTTTTTTTCTTTGTCATCATTTTCTTAACAGAACAATATAACAACTACTGTATGACATTTTCAGTGCATTAGTTACTCTAAAGATCTGAGATAGTGTAAAAATACAAGATGTGCTTAGGTTGTATTCAAGTACCATGTCTATTACATAAGGGGCTTGTGTATTTGAAGATTTGAGTATCTGAGGGGGGTCTCAAACAGATTTCTCATGGACACTAAAGGCGTATAATTAATTTTAGACAACTGATACCATGGCTAAGACAAGCAGTTGCCTATATATTTGGTTTTTAATGTGATGTGTCAAGTTACAACATATAAATCTGAATTGGATGTATCTTGCACTTCACTCAAAATAAAGTGAAAGTTACTTTTTTGATGGCCTGATTTATACAATTTCCCTTTTACTTATTTATTTCTCATAATAAACATTTCCTTCTCCTTTTCAAAACCTTTGATGGGATCTGTAAATGATAATACATTTTCTCACATTGTATAGCTCTGATAGATACCTTTCCCCAAATTTCTTTTCCCCAGTCATTGAACAGTATACGAATTAATATCCTATTGACATTTTCTGTAGGTAAAAGATCCATTAAAAATGAAATGTTTTGAGGTTTTATGTCTTAGGGTTTCTATTCCTGTGCAAAACACCATGAGGAAAGCAACTTGGAGGAAAGTGTTTCTTCACCTTATACTTCCACATGACAGCCATCATTGAAGGAAGTCGGGAACAGGAACTCAAACAGGGCAGGAACCTGGAGGCAGGAGCTGATGCAGAGGCCATGGAGGGGTGCTGCCTACTGGCTTGCTTCACTTGCCTCAATCTGCTTGTTTGCTTCTAGAGCCCAGGACCTCCAGCCCAGGGATGGCACCGCCTACAATGTGCTGACCCCTCCCCACCACCACCTCCCAATGAATTAAGAAAATGTCCTATAGGCCCGCTTATAGCCCAATCTTGTGGAGGCATTTTCTTAACATGTTCCGTCCTCTCAGATGACATTAGCTTATGTTAAGTTGACTTCAAACTGTCCAGCACATTTTCTTTCACCATAATGTTAGATTTGTTCCATCTTTACAGTTAGCTGTTTTCATTAGCAGTTCTTATTGTATTGAGGAAGCATCTCTTGCATGCTTTCTTTAATTGTGTGTACACACAGCTCCCAGTTGAGCCTTGTTTACTGTCATGTCAGCTGACAGTGGCAAGAGATGAATGGACATTTTTTTTTAAATTTATTATTAAATGCTTCCATGCAAGTATAGCTATTCTGAATAAAAACAAAGGCAACTACCTGATAATATCACGACATAATCAAACACAGTAAACACGTGTCATTTAGTATTTAGCATACCTAGCTTCCGATACTGATATTGAAGAAACACAGATTTCCATACTAGTTTAGGCAGAGCCTTGCTCTATAGCCTTTATTGGCCTCAAACTCACTGTATGGCTCTTCTCCTGGTACAGGGGCCTGTACACCCAGCTTTCCCAACATTTCTGCTCTCTTTATAAAAATCAGGTGACACACACAGTTTTTATTAATCATTGGATTTTTTTTCTTTTTTCTTTTTGGTATTTATATTGTATAATATAAAAGAGTGATCAGTTAGGAATATTTTAGGGAATAGTACATTTGATGAAGTCAGAGGTAAAGGAAAATGACAAACCATAGTTTACAAAGTACTCAGTTGACTATAAGTACCTCTTACACTCTTTGTTGAAAGAATTCTTCATCCCTCCTTGAATAGAGAGGCAGCCTAGAAAGGACAAAACCGCATCACCTAACAGTAATGTGCTAGAAATTGTTCATTAGCAGTAATCATTTTAATGACATTTCAGCTTTAAAAATATCTTTATCAAGACTACACATTACAATTAAGTTGACTATCAACTTACTAACAAGTTAACAGGCTCTGAAAAAAGTAAAAGGAGCTATCCAGTTTATAGTTCCGTGAACCAGTACTTTGACCCTAGATAACACATTTTCTGTATGGCATGATGGCATTAATGATTACATCAGGAGGACCAGATCTCAAAGGGACGGCGGACCAGATCTCAAAGGGACGGCATAGAGAGGATTCTCGCTGAGAATAGAGAGAATTAAACTATGTACTTGGCAGCTGCTAAATCTGTTTTGGGTGGCATATTGTTTGTATCTAATCTTCACGTTTGAAATTCAGATCATTTAGCTACGATTTAGTTAATCACCCCTTTATTATGTGATGCCTGATCATGCCTTTATTGTGTGGGGTACAATTCTGAAGTAAAATACAGCCTTTTGTTTTATTATGAGTAGACCGAGCTGGGGAGAGATCTGATATGTTATTTTTCTTTCCAAGAAAGACTCATTTATTTGTGAGATTTGATTAGATCCAAGACTGAATGATGTTCATCTCAGTTGTAAGTGGATATAAATTCTATCTTTATTTGAAGGCTAAAGTAGATAGGAGTGAGAAAGGAAATTACTGATACTACAACCACCCCAAATTTCATTGTAGGCTTTGTGCTACGCTAATAAATCGAGGTAACTAGATTTGCTCAGCTTAGATGGATGGATTTATTGGTTCTATTTTTAAATTTTTGTATGAGTAAGTAAATTGCTACCAGTTGCATGTATTTCATCTCTTCTAATAATATTTTATTGCCATCTGGTCCCTGCATTTTTACATCATTAAATAGTTCACTCACTACAAAGTCCTGAGTGGAGCTAGTCACTGTCCAGATTGGGATGTGTTGCGGAGAATATGCTTGCAGTCTTCATAGAGCAAATCCATTCACATTTAAAGTCGTGGTTCTTAGGGGAAAAATAGAGTGACACCCTTAACTACCCACTTTCTTTATTTGCGGATGTTTTCCGTGGGAGCTTTGTTTGGGTGTTGGAGTTGGTTTAGTGGTGTGGGGCACATCTGTAGAAGCCCTCGTTCCTCCACTTGTCATCTCATGCTGGCATACTCAACCTTGTTATAAGAGAAGTATCTTGATCTGTTATAAATGCTTTTCTTAAAGAGTTACTACTCTTATCTCACACATTTGCTTCAGATGTCTTTGGTCACACCTGGCCTACCTGCTATCAATTTTTTTTTTAATAAAGTTTTGTTGAAGCATGGCCATGCTCATTTCTTTATGTCTCATCCATGCCTATATTTAGGCTTCAGTAACATATTTAAATATTTGCTATCTTAGTTGGGGTTTTATTGCTGCAAAGAGATACCATGACTAAGGTAACTCTTAAGAAGGAAAACAAATATTGGAGGTTACTTAGAATTCAGTGGTTTAGTCCTTTATCATCATGGCAAAAAGCATGGTGACAGGTGGACATGATGCTAGAGAAGGAGGTGAAAGTTCTGTGTCCAGATTAGTTGAGCAGCAGGAAGAAAGAGTGAGCCACTGGTCCCGGCTTGAGCTTCTGAAACCTCAAAGCCCACCGTAGTGACACACCTTCTCTAACAAACCCACACCTTGTAAGAGTGCAACTCCCTATGACCCAGGAGGGCTCTATTTTCATTCAAATCGCATTTTCAAAAGAAGCAAAAAGTCATACAAAAAATTCATGGTTCCTTACAGGAAAACCTAAACTTTGGATTCAAACTGTATGAACAAGAAAGACGTTATGCTTCCTAATTCTGCACAGTAGATGCAAACCTCACTGGGGAGCTGGAAGCACCCTTTGTTGTAGTGTTAACCCTGCCCCACATGTGGTTATTTACTTGCTTATCTGTATCCAAGTGATGGTCGGAGGCAGGTGCCTATCCCTGGATATATCTTTCAAGTAGAGTAAATAATGAGTCTAGTCTCTAAGGAGGGGTTTAATAACTTGATGCTTTGTTAATCAGATGAAGTCTCATGTTGAGTTTGACCCCCGGCATTTATGAGACATTTTATGCACATTCTGTAATGTAGTTACATTTTCTTTCTTCACATTTGGTGGTAGTTATTGTTTTTCAGGTTGGGAAGCTGAGCACAAATGATGATGTTCCTAATGTTGCAGCTTAGAAAACACTATTATTTAACATGATAAAATCTTGCGTTTTTTTCTTTCTATATCAATCTTTGGCTGCCTAATGAGGATTCTGTTTACGCAGGTACTTTGAATCCTATTATCTTCCTCCCTTTTCTCTGAGATTAGAATGTTGTTTGTTTGTTTTTGTTAAGGAGATGGTAAGCAAGTTATTTTTATTACATCTTGAAAATAATGTATATACTTACATGTTTTATGCAAATAGAATGCAAATTACAATTATTTTTATAGTCATATAGTTCAGTCTGTTCCTAAACTTACTATGTAGCTAAAGTTGACCTTGAACTCATGACTCTCCTGCCTCAACATCTCAATAATAGAATTGTATGGGAGAACCACCATACCTAGGTAGAAATTTAATATCCATTTTTGTATGCATGTTGTATACATGTTTTTATGTGTTGAGGATGGAGGTCAGTGTCATGTCTTCCTCAATTGCTGTCCTTTTTTTTTTTTTTTTTTTTTAGACATAGTGTATTAGGGTTTTCTAGAGGAACAGGACTTATATAATGAAT
Source organism: Mastomys natalensis (assembly GCA_021653895.1). Taxonomy (NCBI): domain Eukaryota; kingdom Metazoa; phylum Chordata; class Mammalia; order Rodentia; family Muridae; genus Mastomys; species Mastomys natalensis. The sequence continues at coordinate 385,086 of JAJTUV010000739.1, forward strand.
ATATGAAATATGGGGTTTATTCGAATGGCTTACAGGCTGTGGGCCTGTAGTTCATCGATGGCTGTCTACCAACTGAAGGTCCAAAGATCCAATAGTTGTTCAGTCCATAAGACTAGATATCTCAGCTAGTCTTCAGTACAGTAGATACCAAATGCTGAAAAAGTAGGCCCTAATGCCCATAAAGGAGTGGACTTGCAAGAATGAGGACAAGCAAGCAAAGAGAAAGAGCTTCCTTCTTCTATGTCCACTAATTTTAATATTTGAAATTAAATCTGGTGTGGCCCAGATTAATGGTGGATCATCCCACATCAAAGGATGTGGCTTAACAGTGAGTCTTCCCATTTCAAATTATTTAATCAAGGAAAAAGATTCCTCACAAGTATCCCCAGCCTCTTGGGTTTTAGCTAATTCCAGATGTAGTCAACTCTAGATAATCGTCACAGTTTATCTAGACTGGTTAGCCTTAAGGACTGTCTTTACTTCACCATGCCTGAGATTGTCCATGCTTGTCACCATGCCTGGATTTTATGTGGGTACTGGGGAGCCAAGCTCTAGTCCTCATGCGTGCATGGCCAGCATTTTACAACTCAGCTGCCTCCGCAGCCTGCGGATAAGGCTAACAATCCTTTTTTAATATTCCTGAGGTTATAAGTTACACCTCAGCTTTGCTTTGTCAGATGTGTGTTTGGGTAAGACAGCTAAGCAGTTACAGATGCCTGCCACCAACCTTGCTGAGCCCCATTTGATACATAGAGTCCTCAGAATGGAGGGAGAGGACTGACTCCTGCCTAGTGTACTCTGACCTTCTAGTGTGTGCTGCGGCACACACAAACATGCAGACACATGTTTCTTAGCTTTTCAAAAATAAGTATTTTGTTTGAGTCTTTTGTTTCTTTTGCTTTTTATTCTTTTTCAGTTTTTATGAATAATGCTGGCGTCCCACAATAAAAGCATGACTTTACCTCCCACTGTATGTCACACATAACAGTAATGAAATTATTCAGAAACATTGTACATGTTATGATAAGTTAAATTATTTGCTGACTTTAATTAATCATAGTAAAACCCGTGTGTTACCATCTTGTGTTTTGTATCTGTTATGTAATTGCAACTATGTCACAAAGGAAATTTTTCTGTAAGCTTAACAGAGAGAAGTCTATGAGAGACTTAAGAGAGAGTACAGGTCTGTGTACTGGGTAATATTTGGTAACATGCATTATAAAAAAAATTAAAACAATGGTGCTTAATCCAAGTTCCTATATTCACTTTAATTAAGACTTTGTAGATCCAGTTTAATCTGAGCTCTTAATGTTGAAAGGATAGCTGCTAATGGAAGAGGCTGTCCTGGTGAGGTGGCAGTGACATTTGATACTAAGCCTTAGATGCACCTGTTCCAGTTCTTCATGGCGGACATGCCAGCATTCCCCACTGCTTACATAGATGATAAGAGTTTAATCTGTCCAATTTTGCTTTTAATCATTGAATTAAGCAAGTCCTTGATGCCACTTAATAAAAATTGCACAAACCTCAGAGTGTCCTCTGATCTTAGATCTTGGCTTAACTCTTTCCATTTTTGCTGCATATAATTTCATGCCTGGATTATGAAAAGTAGACTGTTGTTTATGCTTTCAACATAAGGAGCTTGATAGAAAAATGCACAGACCCTGTTTTCTCTTGGCCACCATCTGTTTAAGATGGTTGGGAAGGGGCAGAGAAGAAAGCATCCACTGTCCACAATACTATGCATCCGTGTGGCCATACTGCTACTCGATTTAGTATGTGTAAAATTTCTACCATACCTTCAAGAACATACTCGACTGCTGAATTGCAATTCAAAAGTGTCACTTTGATATGGAACAGTTTATTTATACAAGCTCTAGATTAGCTTAGTGTTTCAAATAGGAACACCCCTTGCAGTTCAAACAGTTGTTTTTCATATTATAAACTCATATATGACTTCTGAAAGCTGAGCTGGAGCAGTGGACACTTGTCTTTTATCTTTCTGGTAACATTCATATTCATTAACATTTAAAATATCAGCTGATAATGAAAATAAAGTATTACATGATTTTCATAAGGAATCAGAATTTTCATGGTTATTTTTAGGTTAATTTCCATAATTTTCTTTGTTGTTTATTTATTCAAAAATATATAAGCACATACTCCTTTTGATTTTCAAAACATAAGAAATTCAGCCTTACATACATATGCTTTATTTGAAGAATTTTGCACCTATTAAAGACTAAAGAATAGATAGCCATGTTTAAAAAAGAAAGGCATATCACTGTGGAAAATAAAATAGCCTATTAAAATATATGAAGGTCTTAATATAATCTAAGCTTAGAGGTACTAGGACAAGTCTGTTGTTTTTGGAATGATGGTTTTACAAGAAAAAAGGAAAAAATAATGCTTTCATACATTTTCCCTAAATTATTCAACTATGTTTATGTTCAAGTTTGATCTCTGTTGTTGTGATAAAGCACTCTGACCAGAAACAGTCTGCGGAGAGAAGGGTGTATTTGGCTTAGACTTTCAGACCACAGTCCATCATTGAGGGATGTTAGGGCAGGAACTAAACCAGAAATCATGGGCAAAGGCTGTTGCTGGCTTGTTCTCTTGCTTTCTCTCTGGCTCATGCTCTGGCAGCATCCTTGTAGAGCTCAGTCCCACCTGCCTAGGGATGGTGCCACCCACAGTGTACAGGTTCCTTCTACATCAGTCATCAATCAAGACTGCTTCACAGACATGCCACAGGTCAACTTGATCTAGGTAGTCCCTCAGTTGAGATGCCTTCAGATGACTCTAGGCTGGGTCACATTGATAGCTCAAGACAATTAGGGCAGCTTAGTATGGAAATTAAAAATTAAAATAGAAATTAATCATCTTGATTATGATCAGAAAGTTATTATTTCCCAGCACTTGGGAGGCAGAGGCAGGCGGATTTCTGAGTTCGAGGCCAGCCTGGTCTACAGAGTGAGTTCCAGGACAGCCAAGGCTACACAGAGAAACCCTGTCTCGAAAAAAAAAAGAAAGTTAGTATTCCCAGATTTCTCTCATGCTTGAGGATCACATTTGCCTTCATATTTTAGTGAATCAAAGCAGTCCCTGACAAAGGACATGCATATAATTGGTTTATAATATGTGTTTGAATGAATGAATACATGGAGACAAAGACTTCAGAACTGAATGTCATGTAGGAAACCAGGTTTTCCACCTATTCCTTTATTGGCTTCTATGGTATATATAATGTCTATCTTTTTTTAATTAATTTTTATTGGATATTTTATTTACATTTCAGATATTATCCCCTTTCCATATCCCCCCACCCAGAAACCCTCTATCCACTCCCACCTCCCCACCCTCTAATTCCCCACACAAGGGCATCCAGCCTTCACAGGACCAAGGACTTCTTCTCCTACCAATGCCTGACAAGGCCATTCACACTGCTTGCTTGGTATCCAAGGAGCACCTCTTTTTTTATACTTTCAGTGCATTATAGTTCAGCTCTGTAACTCCAATGTGAGCATGCTATGCCTCTTGAATCATTCTCATAGCTCTAGATATATGTCCTGAGTTCACATATTCACTATTCTTACTGTACTGAGAAGAATGACAGTAAAAAAGTTTTTAAAGGCTTCACCCATGTGATGAACAAGACCATGAATGTCCTCATCTATTGCATATTCTTGTTCAGTAGTATGTTTTTACATTGGTCTTTTTTTCATGCTTGCTATCCTAGTTTGCTTTCTAGTGCTGTGGTAGACACCATGACCACTGTAACTTTGAGAGGAGTTTATTTCAACATATAGCTTATAGCCCATCACGAAGGGAAGTTAGAGCATGAACTCCAGGTAGTAATCTGGTTGCAGACACTGAAGAAGAAACCATGGAGGAACACAGTGTACTGGATTGCACTTCATGGCTTGCTCAGCATGCTTTCTTCTGTAATCCAGAACTACTTACTGGCCTGGGCCCTTCCACATCAATGACTAATCAGGAAAATGCCCCCGTGAATATGGCAGTGTACAATCTGATGGTGGCAATTCTTCACCTATGATTTATCTTCCCAGCTATGTGTAGGATTATGTCAAATTAACAAAAAACCCAAAGAACGTAATGGAGATGGAATGACTATATAGATAAACATGCTAACTTTCTTCCTCCTACCACTTAACCCCATGTGTTTCATTCGAGAAAAAAATAAGGGAGATAATCAACGTTAAAAGATTAAATGTTTATTTTTCTTACTACTCTTACGATTTTTAAATTAGTTATTTGACAACTTTATACAAATGTACATGATACATACTGATCACTTTCACATACCCTCCACCTCTCCCTACATTACTTCTTTCTCTACAGATCTCCTTTTCAACTTCACATCTGTTTGTCTTGTTTGTGACCTATTGAGTTTAATCAAGGCTGTCCAAGTGACAATGGGTTTGGAGCTATCCACTGTAGTTTGTGGGCTCAGCAATAGGTACACAGATGGAGACAATGAGTGCTCCTTTCCTAGACACTAGCAAAAGCCATTAGTTCAGTGGTAAGTCTACTGCCTAGTACCTAAAGTCTATGAGTGTGTTGTATCTTATGATAAAGGAAAAATTCTGACACCCATGCACTTAAACTTCCTTATTGATTGTAAAGTAATTGGTAGAACTGGAGTTGTAAATCACAAAAGTCCTGTAAGGTCCTTCCACTTCCGTAACTGATCTTTGATGGGACCCATCTTGTGTAGATCCAGTGCTGGTAACAACTGTGAATTTGTGATTGCAAATGGCTATGTAGAGTCTTGAGGTCGGCATTTCACAGCCTTTCACTGTATGTTCCTGCTCTTATCTGCTTCCACAAAGCTTCCCAAGCCTTGGAGTCTTTCCCATGTAAATGTGTATTTAGGTTGAGTTCTCAACTGTCACATATTCTGAGTTTCTTGATCATCCACAGTCTCTACATTTCACTTCCAATCCATGGTAATGGGAGGCTTCTCTGATTAAACTAAGGACTTTTAGTCTATAGGTACAAACATATATATTTGGAAGGCAGTTTGATAACTATGTCAATGGTACTTACCCCACTTGGGGAAAAGTGTTCCATGCTACCCATTAGATAGGTTTGTAGTCCCAGGCATGGGTCCTCTGGAGCAGGCCTCAGATCCAATCAGAGGGCATTTGCACACCAACAACACTTGTGCCATTACTACACAGGTTTCAGTCCATTGTCCTTTTTGGCTTGTTAATCTGTAATGAAGTCTATCATGACAGGATGTGTGGCAGAGGTCACCTCATAGCCCATATCAAGAGATCATGCTGGGGTGTATACTCCTACTGGGCCCCAGCTTATAGAAGGGTCTACCACCATCTGCTAGCATCTTGGATGGGGACACAAAGCCATGTCACGTGTACTTCTCAGAAACATTTTATATCTGAACTGTATTGCACTGTAAATGAAATCAATTTTTTGCTGGTCTGTGAGGCTTTTTAAACTTCATGAAGGCATAAATGATTTTTATTCATAGTGGTAAAGCCAAGCTCATAGCTCGATGCTGAGTAGTTTAGAAACCAGTTGCTAAACTTCATGTCCATGGCAGTCACTGTCCTTTCCTGACTGCGCTTTTCATCTGTTAAGTGGTAGCAATAACATTGTAATGATGCAGTGGTTCTCTTCTTCTCTATTTCCTTTCATTTTTAAACAACAAAAAAATCCGTACCTTTGATTTGAGCCTTTGAATGTGTGGTTTTGTAGATGTATGTGTGCTTTTGTGTGTACATGTGGGTGTATGCGTGTGAGCAAGAGCTTATGTGGCAAGAAGTGGAGAGAGGTAAGAAGTAACAGATTTGATACATCATCATGACAAATATTTTAAAACTAATAACTCAACTGTAAGTCATCCTGTATATTTTACGTGATTAATTTAACAATTTTTTATTTGCTGAGCAATCTAGCATACTGATAAAACTATTTAATACATGTTTAAATTAATCTCTGTAAACACTAAATGTTGAAAAGCAATTAGAATGACTGAGTATGGATGTGTGTCATTATAACCCTTGAAAACTCAACAATATTAGTTAATGAAAGGGACATTTCCCGGTTTATTGAATAATAGCTAATGGCTTTAAATTTCTAGAGAGCTTTGTGGTGCTTAAATATGTTTGTTACAAAAGGAAAACATTTCAAACCAAGTTCCCATCGGGTTGAGATCATCCACAAAAGAATCCAAGTTTAATGAGAATTGTTCAGGATTAAGGTTGAAGAAGAAATCTAATCTAAAGTGGGGCTCACTTCCCACTGTACTGACTCATGACAGTGTTTGTTTGTGAAATGGGGTGACTCTGTTCTTATGTGATGATCCTACTAGAAAGTAAAGGGAAACAAAACAGTGTTATCGATAAGCAATTAATAATAAGTGCTTATTTTCATCAAGATAGACAATTTTTACACCGGGTTTGATATATTTGAAGCATCTAGTCCTCATGGATGGGTATTTTTCTGAGATGGTGCAGTAACTGTCATGGAAAGAGAACTCACTTTATTCATTCACTCAGTGCCTCATCTTCTTACACCTCATCTTGCCAAGTGACTAGAGCCATAGGATGTACTTAGTTATTCAATGTTAGCCGTTCCTGTACTAAGGAAGAGTGAGATTCAGCCCAAAGCAATAGTATTTGATCCATATCATAAGTAACCATGTCTTATGACTGCTCAGGGCTCAGTTGTTACCAGGCCTGCATAGCTTTGTGTGCTGGACAGTGTGCTAGCTAGCACACAGCAGCAAACAAGTGTGAGAATTTCCTTCACATCCTAGGTGGTACGTAAGACTAACAGGAAGCAGTAGCACTTAGAGCCTTCTTATTTGTATTTAAGATACAGCCACATGTTTTGTGATTAAAAATGCTTTCCTATATAAATAGGTTAGTTCCTCCTGTGACCTTCTTGAGGCCTGTGCCAGATGGGGTATGTCCTATTCTACAGTGACTGTTTAAGGATTTTTGTACTCACTTCCTGCTTAGAAATGCCTGGATGAGTCAGTACTTTAGGGCTTACGCATAGATAATGTGATACGGTAGATGAAAGGGTTTCATTCTCTTTGAGGTCTGATTCCAGATTTTCCAATTAGTAACTTTCGCATTTGAAACCCTAACCCTAATCCACATTTAAGAAATGGCTTTCTGTATAGTCTAAGGGCAGAGACAACAAAGTGAACTGATCTTCTTTTTCATGTTTGGTTAAATGCCTTTCGCTTTCTAGTCATAAGGTATAGTTCTTCAGTGGCAAAAAAAGAGTACATATTTTGTACCCATTTTAAGAAATAATTGGCTTGGAGAAAAAAAGATATTAATAGGAGTTGGAGAAATAGTATGTAAATTATCTAGGCAGGACACTGTAGATGTTAAAAGAGAGGGAACACTTCTCTGATAGTGGTCAGTGGAGACTTTGGAGACGAAAGCAAAACTTGAATGATCCTTGCAGGATAGGGCAAGGGTAAGTAAGTAGCACTTACTGGATATTTCGTTGGCTGAAGTTCACAGAGGTGATTTTCTAAAAGGACCCTGAACAAAGTCTATGTGCGTATGTACCCATTGTATGTGCCCACAAGAAATGGGGAAAGGGGAGAAATCCCAGATGCAATCTGGAATAGTGATGAAACTTGTCCTAAGAGTCAAATGCTAGGGGTTGACTGAAGAACACTGAAGAACAAGTAGTTGCTGGAGTCTGAACATGAAGTATTAGGGACCTGGGAGGCAGAATGCCATCCACACCTGCCTGCATGGGAGAATTTAAAGAGAGGTTCTTGGGGAACACTTTAGTGTGTCCAAAAAGAGACCTATTTACATGATTCAAATGTAGACTTCTAGACTGAGCATGGAAAACAGTACTTCAGGAGATAGCAAACCTGTGCATAGAAACTGAAGAGCTGTAGTAGGATTGTGTTGTGAGAGCAAACGAAGTACCAAGGGAGAACTTATGCCAAGTATATATGGCACTAATGTCCTTTCCCATTTGTTTAAGATACTATGTGAACTAAAGAGCATGGAAATGCATTCCCAACCCAGTTCCTTGGTATTGAAAGCTGCATTTAATAGAGTAAGCACCACCCACAGCACCATAGACGGGCAGGGATTCTGGGTCTGTAATTGCAAATCTTTGCAAACATATTTTATTCTGATAAACTATCCTGATAGCTATGTTAATTAATTATATATAGTTCTAATCACACCTTTAATGGATGTTGTCTGTTTGGGTGGGCATAGAAGACTATATGTATCACATACTATTGATTTGTGTTATATGTGTATGCTTTCATTTAAATTGTTCCCGTTAAACCATTTAAGTGTGTATCTTTTCTATTCCATTAGGTTTTAATTGTTTGTGGGTTAAGAGAAGCCTTCTGCTGGTTTCAGACCCATGTATGTTTACTTACCAATGTATTGATTGATTCATTCATTTCAGAGATTGTATTTGTCAGAGCATAGGACTAAGATTTCTTGAGAACATGCTATGTTGAAGAAGAAAATACACAAAAGTATTAGTGGAATACTTAAGACATTCATGGAAAATTATGGGAACATAGACATATATATGATCTCTGTTATGTGAAAGGAACCATGGTAGATGTGGGTCAGAGAGAAGGTCTAAAATAGTTCACGGCGGAGCTGAGTCTTAAATCATACATGGTAGTTGCTGTGCATACAAAGGTTAGGGTAGAGAAATGGCATTGCTTGGGGCAAAGGCAGCCTGTGCATAGGAGATTATGTGCACAAGAAAAAATGAGGCTGTATGGTATTGCTGTAGCATTAAGTGAAGGCAGAGAAGTGAAAAACGGCATTGAGCAGGAGGTGACTGGACAGACTCATGCACAGCGCAGACATGAGCTGCAGTCACTGGTGAGAGCAAGGAAACTCCTGGACCACTGTACAGAGTCTGGTATGCCAGCATTTCAATCTTCAGTCATCACTGGAAGAATGAATATGAGGGAGAGGAGACATTTTTGGCAGCTAGTACAGAAAGCAACATTCAGGACCTCAATAGGATACTGTGGGAATGGAGGCAAATCTGTGGAAACCTGACCCTGTTCTTCCCTGCTCTGGAAGGATCAGGGATGATGCTGAGTAACTAGCTGATGTGCCTGGTATCTGATGTTTCTTCTTCTTGGAAAATACAAACTGGAAGACAGTAGAGCAAGCTCTTTATCTTCAACACACTGATGTTTCCTACATGCCTGTGATATATTTGGAACTAAGTTTAATTAATTAAAGTGAGCAGAGACAATGGTATAGAAAGAAATACATCATCTATGACAGTCACCTAAGCATATCTCTTTGTGAAAGTAAGAAAGGAGTGGATGCATGCCACTGTTGTCGCTCATATTGTGGCCAATCCCTGGTTTAGTCTCTGTTCACTTGTTTAACTACCACCTAGTGTTTGAGCCATAATGTTGCTGTAATGTCAGTGGGTAAGTGAATAAGTTAACCAGTGATTTTGTTATTAGGAAAAATTCATATTTGGCTTTTTCTCATTCTGATTCTCTGACATTTAATTCCTAGCATCTTCTACTGGAAGAATTTCAAACAATGCAAGTTCTTCAGGTACAGGGGCACCTGTGAACCCAGCTGCGGGGCCACCCCAGCCAAGTGACCAAGACACACTTGTACAGAGAGCTGAGCACATTCCAGCGGGCAAGCGAACTCCCATGTGTGCCCACTGCAACCAAGTCATCAGGTCAGTCAGTTCGTTTTAAAGTTTTCTTCAAAGTACTTTATACTAATGTGGATCTTTTTAATCTTCTGTAACATGGAAACTTTTATTAGCAAAAAATACTCTTGCTACAACTCCGTGTAATAGGATTACCATGCATAACCATATTATTTTGATTAAAAGTAACCCTGGGCTCTCTAAAATATTGATTGTCAGTTAATTCATTTCTACCAGATCTAGAAAAATAATCATTAATGTAGTAGCCCTTCAGAAATATTAAAATTGTGAGACTTGAAGGGACCCTGAGATCATTTATCTCAATGTTATTATTTTAAAAACTATACAAATGAGGGCTTTCATTTACTCAAAAAATAACTTGTAACATAAAAGAAAGAACTTTGAGCCCTGGAGAAAAGATTACATTTTAAACACTCAAGCTGTAAAAGTAGACTTTTGTATCTGTTCATAAACCCCTTAAATATTAGAATGCATCTTTCAAGCATTTTCTTCAAAATCTATTTTATTGTCTTTTAAATTCCCCAAAGGGAAAATTCCCAGAGAATTTTTAAGCATATTGTACTACAGCTTATTAAAGCTCAGAATCCTTCTGAGTGGCTTTTAAAATGTTATGAGGTGTGCATGTGAATGCTGGTTGTAGACATCTCACCAGAAAGACCTTTGTTGGCAGTAAAAGAGTTGCTTGCAATTCTTATACTATCTTCATTGTAAACTGTCCTGTTTTGAAACAGTTGAAACAATGGGGTCTATAAAGACAAATAAGCTTCAGACTAACATTTCCTTTTTTTCGTTACATCAATATTATCTAGCATATTTCTAGACCATTATTAATAAGGAAGGTGGAGTGAGCCAATGCTTTAAACACCAAGTATAAATAAATACTCCTCTTAAACTATCAGTAATTGGATACCATGTGAAGAACAGAATACACAAGATAAACATAGATTAACTTTTTATTTTAAAGGTAGTTTCATTTTGACCATTTAAGAATGAGAAAAACATAAACCAAAAGCTCAAATTTATACAGACCTACCACCCAACTTAACCCACTACTAGTTTTCTAGTTTATAATTCTTGGGAGAAGGCAAGGGGATAAAGGGTTAATACAGGGTTTTGCTTTAGCCTAGAATCATTATGCAGTCTAGACTGGCCTCAAACTCACTATGATCCTTCTGCATCAGACTCTGAAGAACTGGTATTCTACTTGTGAACCATCTTGCCCAGCCTAGTTCAGAATTTTAAAACATTCACATAAGAAAACAAATATTGTCTTATACAAGTTGAATAGATTTTTAATCGTTATTTTTCTTGTAAATTGTAATTATATCTTCTTCATAAGAAAATGGCTGCCTAAACATTAGTTGATCAATGACAACACCAATAGACATGCTAACACGGAAGAGGGAAATTTTACAAGGCCCTACCCTAGACAAAGAATTATAGCCGACTAATTACTGTTGAAGGAGGGAGAATTAGTCTTTAGGGATTAGCCCCTAATTAATTATCCAATACCAAGTGTTAAGCCCTGAAATCATGTACATATAAGCAGCAGTGAAATGGAGTCAGCATTATGTGCACACGTGCGTGCTTGTGTGTTTCGAGCATGTGTGCGTGCGTGCGTGCGTGGTGTGTGTGTGTGTGTGTGTGTGTGTGTGTGTGTGAAGCAAGAGGAAACAGGACATAGGAGAAGTTAGAGTTAGGTAAGAGATGTGGGTAAATGATGTGTTTTAATTAATTTTCTTATAAAAAGAATTATCCAGTAGCCATGTTGGTAGCTGTAGTGGTTACTAAGAGAAGGGCCAGAGCGATAGAAGCCTCTGAAGTATAGAACAGCGCAAACTGAGCAGAAGGCATTGAATAAGCACTCAGTGACTCAGTGGGGTCTGACTCAGTTCAGTCAACACTTTTGATTTGTTAGCTATTTTTCTACAAGTACTTCCATAGGGCTGTATTTTACATAAATAATTACTATAAAATCTAATGTGGGACTGCTTTATTGTAGCTAGTAAAATACTACTTTAATTATATACTACTTATATTTGTTAAATCTTTTGATTTAATATTAATAAATAAACTTAAATAAATATTAATAAATAAACTCTGACTGGTAACATGGTTTCTGTAAGTTATCTTATCGAGGTTACCCATACTGGTGCTAACCGATACTGTATTCTGAATTATAATGTTCATTATGGAAACAAAATCATTGCTTTGTGTGATGTTATAAGCTGCTGCTTAGTAAGTTAGTGTCAAAGCATGTTTATTGCTAATTATGTTGATTATCAACTTTGGTGCTCTCCTATAACCACAACCTTAAGTTGATTTTCCTTGAAAATAAGAAGCTCAAAGCCGAAGTGACGTGCACCATTTTTCCTTGCCTTATTTCCAGATTTAATGGTAGACTGAGATACTTCAATGTACAGACTTTCTGCTTTATGAAATAAATACTTATTCAGCTAAGGAAATGAATGGCTGTCACTAAGTGTCGCCTCATCTGCTGAACTTTATATTGTTTTGTATTCTGTAGCTCTTACCTTCTTTGAAGCATTAAGGCTTCATTTACTAAGGAAGTTAGCAGGAATGAGGATTAGCTCATATCAAGATCATGTGACAGTAATTAGCATAGCATATTTGCCTGGTGCTCAAATTCTACAGCAACATGCATGCCCTGCAGTCGGCTCAGAGCCCTGGTCAAAGCATAAATCCAGTTCTTGCCCTCGGTGACAGTATTACTTACCAAAGCAAGAAGGTGTTAGATCAAGTGACATTATCTGGGACACCTGTTTTTAAAATGAGCTGCAGTTGTGGGCAGTCTACTTTCAACAGAATATTATACTCTGGCAAACTGAGAAATGTAAGGTTGAATTTATGTTGTTAGTTTTCCATTAGTTATATTTTAGAAGAGTTGGTTATTTCCAGGAAATGTAAATGATGTGAGGTTAAATAACTGAAGTGATTGTCCTTATAGGGCATACTTGCCCAGACTTTATTGATGATTTCATTTTGTTTTAATGTTTAAATTTTTCATGTTTATTTGAATCTTGAGAAGCTTATGGATATTATCCCTAACTTATACTCAAAGGAATTACTTTGACTAGTTACAAAGTATTATATTTAGAAACTTTTCCTGAAGTTTTCAGTTTGTGATAAAATATTTTGAATCCAACTGGGGCGGACCTAACACTTTGCCATCTTTTATGTTTGTGAATACATTGACTGGCTGAATACAAGTGTAGTAGGAACACATACAGAAGGTAACTAATGTAATTCAGACCGGGCTCAGCTTCTTTGTGGAGCAACAGGCGTATGAAGGACCCCAATTGCTCTTTGTACTGCGCAGGGTTAACAGAACTGTTTATGTTTATCATCTTAACATCCTTTTGAAAGAGGGAAGAATTTGTGATGCTTGGATTTCTTCCTAAGTATAGAATGTCTGGACTGTAGTCATGTTTCTGTATTCCATCTTTACAAATTCTGGCAATTCGTTGTCTATTCCACTGAGAAAAGAAATTTTTGTATTACTGAGATGTGTTACTTGGTAGTTTTTGAAAGGAGAGCTGTCCTAGGTTAGCCCAAGGAGAAGCATGCAGAGTGTTTGCCTACTGCACCACCCTGTCAGTCTCCGAACTCCTTTCAAGTCCTTTATTTATAGGTCTTTTTTATTGTCCCTTCTGGTTCAGATTTTATTTGAAAATAAAAGGTTTCCTGGCTTAATGCATCAGCTGCTGAATGTAAGAAAACAACTAAAAACATAGGTCAAGATTTATAGGCAAGATATAAACCAAGATTTTCCTGTTCGTGATAGAGGGGAAAAAAAATGAGAACAGAAGAGACTAACATCTATATTTGTAATACAATATCACCATTGAGATCCTGTTTTGATGACAGTGTTTAGTGGATTCTTAAATATTCCAGATGTTGTGCAAAGTATCTTACCCTGTGATTACATTTGCTATTGATACTATGTATTGATATATAGATACATTGATACTATGTATCAGTATATAGGTGAAGAAACTGAAGAACAGACAACTCACATTTGTCAGAATTGTGTAGATTGTAAATAATAGTACTAGAGTTTAGTCCAGATCTATCTAACTTCATTTGTTTCATATCTGGAACAACCACTGTGTAGGAGAATGCACAGAATTATTAAAATGACAAAAGAAAGCATAGAACTGTAAAATAAAAATCAAAGGAAGCTAAGCAAGATAATAGAAAAGCCAGCTGTTTACTAAATCTGATTGATATTGCCTGAGAGCATTATTGAGATTACTCTACAGTGTCTTCCGAGTAACTCCATGAAATGTATTCCTAGAAACTTTAGCTGAGGAAACTGACATGTAGATTCATATGGACAAACTCACAAAGCTGGTGAAGTTAGAGTGCCAGGACTAGAATCCATATCTGTTTGGTTATGAACTACATCTATTAATTAACTCATTAAATGTTTACTTAACCACTGTTTTCTTTTTCTGAAAACATACTAGTAAATAGCCCTTACAGGCAGGTCTCTATAAGAAAAGACCAAAAGGGAACATGGCCAAAGTGAAGAGTTAAGATACCTGAATCCGTTGACTCAGTGGAATGCTCAGTTTCTTTTGTACAACATTCTGAACTTTCTAAGTTATTACATATTTTTGTTCTAAATAGATAAACATACAATTATTTATTTTTTTTTGAGTAAGGAGGAAAATAGATTAAGCAAATGTGGCTTACTCTAATAAGTATGGCAGTATGTTTTTTTCATAATTGAAATGTACAGATAAATAAGACAGGAGTAGATAACATATAGGTTGAACTGGGAACGTTTTTAGCCACTCCTCTAAAATGACTTTGTGGAATCTACATGCATTTCTAAATTCTAAAGTAATAACCCATTTCACAGTTGTTCCGACCTTGTATGATTGGTGCACATCTGCTTGGTACTCACTGTTCAATCTGTACAGTCACCGTTCCTGCTGCCATCCTAACCCAGCTGTCATTCTCTGCTGGGTACAGAGTTAGTTTCTAAGTGATCCTTCAGTGTGCCCTTGCTCTTAGCTGGCTTTCACCAACACTGTAACTCTGTGTTTCCCTTTCAGAACTCTGTTATTCATTAAGTAAATGAAATCAGCAAAATCAATCTGCTTATTCAGTAATAATATGTGTAGTGGTAATTGCTGTTAGGGAATTATATATTAATTAATATAGGGAGTGTTACAGGGAGTGCACAAGCTGATTCAAACAAACTGTACTCACTTAGTTCTACAGAACATGTAAATACCCTGGTTTCAGAGCTACTGAGCTTTCCTGCGCAGTGTCTGTACCTTCTTGATTGTTTCAACTCTCTGACTGTGCATTGTGTAGCAGTGAGAATCCATAGAGCGCATTCTCTGAAGGTTCTGCTTAGCTGGCTCTGCTCCGTACGTAGCACTTCAGTCTCTCTCTGCTGTGAGAAATGGACACTAATGAACATTGTTGCTGGAGATAAAGTACATTTTATAATCGTAAGATGATAATCCACCAAGATGGTATAACAGTTACATCTGGGCTTTGAAAGATTGTGGCATTGTAGTTTGTCATCTACATGATCTTGGCAGAGTTGGCAGAGTCTAATGCTTTCTTCATCTCTGTGATGGAGTTCATCTCTGTCCCTGAGGTTGCTGTGGAGATTAAGTAAGGGAAAAAGCAGTAAGCGCTTGTATGTAAGCTACTTCTCTCTGTTAGGTTGTGCCCTTTTGAAGGCAGCGGTTTCTTTCCCCTTTCAGTCTATAAGTTTTTCTTTTTCTCTGAACTCTGCTTGTTTCCTTCTTTCAGGGTTGGGGGTGGCATCAGGCAGAAACTAGGCAGAGTTAAAAGTTGTATGGAGTAGTCTTTCATCTTAACCAGTCAGATGCTTTAACTCTTCCCTTCCTTTCCTTTGCCAGTCAGCATGTATTTCGTAAGGGCCGAGGGTGGGTACTGTGAGGGGAGATGAATATTTAATTCCACCGTGCAGTTTTCCACGCTTGTGTCTCCCGGTCACAGGTGGAAACCCAGGGCCATGTGGAGCAAGACATCTTCAGTGTTAATCTGCTGTTAATGAGTTTGTTAATAATTAACTTTACTGACACACAGAAGAAAGTGTGCTTCCTTCTACCTAGGAGGCTTCTGCTTAATCTAGACATAACCTCAGGGCCACTGGGGGAAGAGTTCTTTCACTGCAGCAGGGAAGATCCAGTTAGGTGGGCATTTTCCCTCTCTGCTGGTTTAGAGCAGGGAGCTCTGACAAGAGCAAGACTCATTTTCTCCTCATATTTTAAAGCTACAGAGTCATTTTCTTTACTGTCCAGAATTTCCTTTACTGTTCATGTTTGAAAAACAAGAGAAACAATGAAACATTTCCAAGTTGTTCTCTAATAGACTAGACTGTATTTTTAACTACAAATGAAAATCTTTGTGTCAAAGGGTTTTTTTTTTTTTTTTTTAAATGGCACTGTAGTGCTGAAGAGATGGTTCAGTGGATAAAGCACGTGCCACAAAAGCATGAAGGCCTGAGTTCAGATCCCCAGAACCAAGTACACGCTCAGGATGCCCAGGATAAGCTAGCTAGCTGGACCAGCGGGAAGCGGCATGCTGAGAACTCAGTGAGAGGGCCTGCCTCAATAAATAAGGTGGAGAGTGAGCAGAAAGGACGCAGTGTCAGCTTTGTGCTTCTGCACATATGTATGCACAAGTGTGCAATTACCACATATAGCTGCGTCAGAACGCACGAGAACACTCGCTCGCGTGCGCGCGCTGGTCACACACACACACACACACACACACACACACACACAAAGAAACCCTGCAATGCTAGCCTTCAGAATTACAGAGGACACAGCAGAAATCATGGGTGTCCATTCAGAATGAAGCTAGGATTGAGGCGTGGCCCACAGCTGCCTGTAAGCAGGCTCCCCATTCGGATGTTGGGTTGTTTCGTCTGTTTGATTTGGTTTGGCAATCTACTGTTCATTGTGATAAAAATTAAATGATTACTCAAGGGAGTCTAAACTGTACTTGCTGCAGAAATCTGGTGGGATTTGTATTTAAGGATCCCATGTGAACCTGAGCCTGTGTGCTCTAAGAAGACCCTCGCCATCATGGACTTCCAAAAGGGTGCATGTCATGAGGCTGCCTCCTTGATCCACTGTTGATCCTGGCTGATGTGTCACACCAAACGTTACTCATAGAAGGGGTGACTCTGAGGGCTGCGTCTGGTCCAGTGCTGTGATTCATAGACCCCAATTCTCTAGTGCTCTGATTTGACCCGAAGACATACTTAAGAAACTCTAGGAAACAGTGTCCCTTAGCCAGTTATTAGATGCCTGTCACCCTCCCCTCCCAGAGGACGCTCAGCTTTTGGGATTAGGAGAGGTGCTCCAGGAGCTTTCAGTTTTAATCCGAGCCTGTACCAGCATTCACATTTCAGGAGCTTGCAGTCTGCAGCTCAACTGACTTCTTTTGAAAACTGAATAACCAATAAGGATGCTGGCCCCAAGGCCATTAAGTTTGTAGTGATGTTTCCTAACAAAACTCAGCCTAGCATTGCAAAAACACTTGAATGTGGTTTAATGGCCACACAGAATGTGATGTAAACCCCATACTGTATTTTACATTATAGTCACAGATAAGTGTATTCTGTAAGGTTTTTTTTGACTTATACATTCAAATTCCTAGCTAGTGGGAAAGCTTAGAACACTTAGAATATTTTGTTCAGCTTCTTGATGTATCTTTGGTAAAGTACTTGCCAAATATATACTGAGAAAAAGTAATGAAATAACTTGTGAAGTGAGACTGTTTATAAAGCAGTTATAAATGGAGGGACAGCTTACTGGAAGTAATAGATTTATTTATAACAGGTGACATACCGCCACCATTTCTTTTTCTTTTAGAAAGAGTTAACCAATGCCTTCCTTGTTAGTCATTGCAAAATTAATCATGAAGTACTACTACCCTGCTTGCCTTTAAGGTGCAATAATAATACACTACTTACATCTAATATAGCAAAGTCACATGAACAAAAACACCATCAAAGTCTTAATAAACAGGTTAAGAAAAAGTAAAACTAAAACATACTTTATATGCTTCACAGAAAAAAAAGTTTCATTTTTCATGAAGTTTTTCTGCTGCCTGACTTTTGCAGAATTGAGAGTTGAATCTGAGTAAATGCTAGTGTTTTTATTAAGAAGCACTTAGTATGTGGATTTGGTTATGGTGGCACCAGACTGTTGGCTGTGGGGAGTGATTACCAAAAGAAACAAATGGGGAGAGTTTTTCCTTTATATGTGTGTGTGTTCTATAGAGTGTACATGAGAATGTGAGTGTATGTACCCATGTGTGCGTATGCAGAGGCCAGAGAAATACATTAGCTGTTCTATACCAATCTCTGCCTTATTGCCCTGAGACAAGACCTCTCATTGAACCAGAAGCTCACCTCTCTAATCTACCATGGCACTCTCAGGTTCCCTATTTTCAGCTCCAGATGTGGAGTCACGGGCACATGCAGCCATGCCTTGTGAGGTGACTATTAAATAACAGATTTGTGTTGTCACAGGTTGGAAGCTGCTCTGCATAATGCTATGGTCATTCTGCGATGCTGGACAGTAGTAGAATTGAATGCAGAGTCTCAGTTGACTAGAATGCTGGGAAATAGAAGCATCAGCCCCTAGCTTTGGCTCAGTCAGTAATTTTTTGATGTTGGCCATATCTTTTGAATACTCTCTGGCCTTGCCACTCCATCTGTTGAACTGAGTTATAATAATTGCCCTGGTCTATCTCACAAGAATGTTGTATGAACAAATTAGATAAGTGTAAAAGTGCCTTGGAGGTAAAGCCATTCGAGGAATAAAAATTAGTGTGATGTAGCTACCAAAAAGTGTGTTACAGAGGCTAGTCTGCTTCATCTCCACAGGCTTCGGACTAGATAAGGCTTCATAATGGGTTCCTCTTAAGTAAACCAAATGTGCCTTATCATTTCATGACTATAGTATTTAGAGAAAAGATCTCTATACCAGCATATTTTACCTTGATAAAAACTACACATTAAAATCAGTTATACCTGGGCATAGTGTCATTTATATCTATAGTCCCAAGCATTTGGTAGGCTGAGGCAAGAGGATTATGAATTTGATGCTGCCTAGGGCTACAAATTAATTTTCAGGCCAGCTTAGGATACAAAATAAGTTCTTGTTGCCCACCCCCAAAATCCATCCTATTTAGAGAAGGGAAGGAGAGGTTGGTAGACATTAGGTATAAGTTTTCAATTATGCAAGCTGAAAATGATTTCTGTAGAACACCATGCCTGTGTGGTAGCACTGTCGTGCATAGTTAAATACAGTTTGAGGATGGATCTCATGTTAAATGTTCTTAATGCAATGAATTTTAAGTTAGTCATATTGGAATTAAATAAAACCCTTCCAAGTAGCTTCAAACAACTGGTAATGTTCAGCTCAGTTTCTGTGGTCAATTTAGAAGGTGAATTTGAAACATTTAATAAAGTTGTGAAATAAGTATATTACGTCATATGTAAGGAAGAAAGACTGAGTCTTCTCTGGAAATCATTGTTTTTAAGGATCTAACATTGCCAAATTGAGAATTTTTTTCCCATTTTCCTTTTTCTTGTTGTGATTGCCTCTTCTCTAACCCAGTCAGCACTGTCCTCTCAGTCACAGTGACAGACAGAATGAGTCACGGCAACTCAGTCCAGCAACGGGGAAAACTGCCAAGGTCTAGGACAACTCGTCCCCTTTCTCTTCACACAAATACAGTCTCTGCAAGTTAACAGTACCACTGCGCTCAGTCCTGTCCAGTCAATGGTAACACCAGGCTCAGTCCTCTGCAGACGACAGTGCCACCACGCTCAGTCCTAAGAAGGAAACGGAGCAGACAGCTAACTAGACCTATGTGAAAAGGGCTTCCCTCCAGGACAACATCAGAAGCTTCCATCTTTGAGTCAAATTGGTCTCTTTCCTTATTGGCAGGGGACCTTTTCTCGTGGCTCTGGGGAAGTCCTGGCATCCAGAAGAGTTTAACTGTGCTCACTGCAAAACCACGATGGCCTACATAGGTTTTGTAGAGGAGAAGGGAGCACTGTATTGTGAACTATGTTATGAGAAGTTCTTTGCTCCTGAGTGTGGCCGGTGCCAGAGGAAGATCCTTGGAGTGAGTATTGGAAACTCCTTTTTTTATTTTTAGTATATCCTAAAGCCATGTAGATCTTGTAATAAAACCTTTTCATTATTTTTACTATTTTTCTTCTTCCTTTATCAGCCCTCTCTGCTTTCATTGGTAGTGTTTATTATAAAACAAAACTAAACAGATCTCTAAAGAAATATATCAGACTCGTGGGGTTAGTTGTCTTTGGTTTTGTCTTACTGAGTGCTGGCTTGTCTGGTGAAAGTCTTACCTCTATGGGAAAAATAATTGACTGTGGGTGTGCTACCTCAGCAGGAGCGTGTTTGCTCAGGAATGAAGAGGTCGTCCAGGACCACACACGAGCTCTCAGAACCGACACCTTTGCTGATTTAAATTAAATTCCATAGCTTTTATAAGAGTGGCTTTCCCTCCTTGTCAGAGTTCAAGCACAGGCCACTGATCTCATGAAATATACAAAACATGTAAAATGTGAACCTTATAATATTTTTATTTGAATGAATATAATGTTTAAACTGTGACTTCAGTTATAGAAGTGAACATGTGATAGGAAAAGCATTTCATGCCATACTTTCCTTGGCAAAAGAACTTAATAAATAATGATGAATGAGTATATTCTGTCATGTAACACCCAGTTATCAATGACATAAGGTGCCTACTGTAGGTGACCAGTATAGGAATTTGATTTTAGAAGAAACCAATGTTCTTGGCTTTAACATATAAAAGTTGAAATAGGTTTACTGGATTCTATCTACTCCTCTTAATATGAGATACAATAATGAAACTCTAGAAAAATGTGATTTACTGTGGACATGCTTAAGTAGGTCTGAAACTTTAAAAATAGTTTCACTTGTAACTATGCCACCTGAACTATTTCTATGCTATTATTTATTACTGTTGGTAATAAAGTAGTATAATAGCTAGCCTGTTTCTTCATAAATGCTGACAGATAATCAGTAAACTATATGCTAATATACTATGTTAATGAATAAAAACATTCTGTGTATCAGAGCACAATTAATAAAAGTCAATAATAGTTAAAAGCCATAAGACTCTCGGAGGAGAAAGAAAAATATTCCCACGGTATTAAGTATTCTTTGGAAATTATTTTCTTTAATTGTTTTACCTCTCCTCAACTCAAAGGAACACATTCTTGGAAAACTAACATCCCCAAACCTCTTAATAATTCAAATGCCTTCCAAATCTTGCATCTTGGAGTATTTAACCAGAAGGCCGTTATGGACTAGGACCCTTGCTCTTGTGCACACGTTACTCAGTGCAGTAAGTGAATGGCATAGTCATGGCTGATTCCCAAAGCTAAACACTCAGTGAGCTGATTGGGTTATACTGATTACATTATTGCTTCCGTAATGCATTGGAGTTGAGGTTTGTTTTAGTTTTTAAAAACTTCCCCCTCCTCCATGACAATGATTTCAAGATAATGTCATGCACGTTTTTTGAATTACCGTATCCCGACACCCTTTGAAAGAAAGCAGAATGTGTTGTAGCAAGCCCTTGTGGGTACTTCCCATTCACGGTGTGTATGAAGGTTAGTCATAGTGACTATTCTTTCAGTTTATGGGTTTGTAGTTACGATAAGCAAACATAATACAGTAGCTTCTAGTGATGTCTGAATCTGCCACTGGGCATCTCTTCTTTCTTTGTTGAAAAGTTCGAGACAGCTATGAAATCTGTATGTCTACTTTGAGTTAGCGAGTTACAACAATTAGAGTGGATATTGGTATGTGTATTGTGCTCTTTCTTGAAATCCATCTACCTTTCTTTAACAGGAAGTCATCAACGCTTTGAAACAGACCTGGCATGTGTCCTGCTTTGTGTGTGTGGCCTGTGGAAATCCTATTCGTAATAATGTTTTCCACTTGGAAGATGGCGAGCCCTACTGTGAGACAGGTGAGACTATAAGCTCTAAGTGCCTCAGTAAGAATGAGGTGGAGACACTTATGCTGCTATAAAATTGAAGGAAAAGTTGGGGCCAACAGGCTTTCATAATTGTTTTAGAGGTATTTCATATTACTCTAAATATAGAGCAAAACAATAAATAATAGCTGTTTATGACTTTGTCAAGACAAAGGTTTTCAACTTCATTATAACCATTAAGAAGATTAGCATTTCTTAGTAGGAAAAATATGCTTGACTCTCCAATCTTTTATAGATATAAGTTCTACTCAAAATGTAGCATGACACCACTAATTGTGGTAATAAATACCAAGTGCTCATAAACACAAGAAACGCTCAGCATTTGGATGTTACTGCTTTGCTTTCTAAAGCCACAGCCTTAAAAATAAATGTGAAATCCTTTGCTACCTTTACTGAGTAGAAGAGTAATCCTGGCTTAGATTGCTCCCTGGTAAAGTTGTTCTTGATCATTTTGGTTCTAAGCACCAATCTATTCTGTCTGTTTTCTCATCACATCACCCAGTACTCCCTTTTCCTTTGCACATCTGCAGTGAACTTTCCTACCTTTTACTCTTTTTTCAGATATTGCTTCTACAATGTGTATTTCAAAATATGAAGCGTGCATTCCTTTAGTCTGCCTCTATTAACTACCGTTAACTGCATTCCCACTGTTAAGTTTTTATCTTACTCTAGGTTGAAATTACAAATGTGGTCCTAGAAGAAGGGCCTTTACCACAGTGGTGAAGCCCGGGAAGTCGTGAGCTTCTGTCTGAAGCTGGTTCAGCATCACTTGCCTGTTTGCTCACTCCGCTCTGATTCTCACCTTCCCCTCAACCCTGGAGCTAGGGAGGGTTTGGCTGTATTCCAGGCTGTCCACCAGGAAGCCCAGAACCTCCAATAAAATTCCCCATGGGTTGTTAGCAGTAAAGTTGCCTGTAAACTGCTTACCCTTCTCAGAATATCCTATGTTTTGCAGCTACTTAGTTTTTCTGAAGAGAGACTTGGTTTTTGTTTAGTTGATTGGCTAGATCGTGAGTTTTAGCAGCTTTGTAAGACACTCTAAGTGTACCAAAACATAAACATCTACCTAGCCTGTGATGTTTAATATACTTTAAAAGAAACCATGACATAAAACTAATGCATTACTTGCAGAGGGGGAATTATGATCTAAGTTTATTCTTTTTCCTTAATCATCAGCCAATCTTAGCTATGTTCCCATCTCAGTAGATGGCTGGCCAGTTCACTGTCCAAAGGCCTAGGATTGCTCTCTCTCTGTTTTTCCAAAACCCAGTCTAACAAGTAATCTCTGGCACCTCACCTCCAGAGAGTATTGGACCAGCATCTCCATCCATCTCCAATGTCACCACCGTGTCCAGCTTGCTCTTGCTCTGTGCCTGGACTTCCCAATAGCAGCTGTGGGGAAATCAGGGCACTGTCAACAATACCAGTCAGATTGTGCTCTGCTCCTGTAAATGATGCTGTCCTCCTTGCTAGAATCTGCTTTATGAGCTTTCATCTGCTGCTCCTTTACATTTTGACCTGAGATTTAACTCACACTTTATCCCTTTGTTATTTCTGAACATGGCTAAGATTTTCTGACTCCAGCGCCTTCATACTTACAGTTTCGTCTCACTAATCCCAGTGTGATTCCTCCTTCCTCCTCAGGTTTCATCATGACTGTTAGATTTCCCTGACCTTCCTATATAATGTAGTGTATGCTCAATCTAATCAGTCTCTGTCACAGCACTTCTTTGATTTTGCCTCATCATACTTACCACCATCTTAATGGAAGTCCCCTGAGATGAGCATCCACACCTGTCCTTTCTGCCACTGTACCTCCGTGGGACCAGGAGCACTGCCCAGTAGAGTCTGGATGTGAATCCAACACTTGGTGCTAAAGCATGTTAGCACAACACCACACTTTATAGAATTCCTCCCGTCCAACTTCAGCTACATTGACAGTACTAAAGTCCAAAACTTGGATCATAGGTCAGCACAACAGTGATAGAATTTCATAAAAGAGAATAAAAATGTGAAAAAGTGTGAGAAAGAAAAAACCATACATCTTACGCATTCTTATTTAGTAATAAAGAAAGGACAAGGACCCTCTGCAGAGATTGACCTGTCTCCCATCCAACCCAGTGAGGAAATCCTGACCAAGCTACCCCACTCCTGGGGATAATGCATTCCTCACCCCCACCCCCAGGGGATAGTGTGTCCCTTACATCCACCTCAGTCTTAACGTTTGTAGTTCACTTAACTTCCATCTTACCACTGTTCCTGTGACCTGCAATTCCTAAGCCTCCCCGTATTTAAATTACATGTCTCTCCTTACTTGATGCAGACTACTATGCCCTTTTTGGAACAATATGTCGCGGATGTGAATTCCCATAGAGGCTGGTGACATGTTCCTGGAAGCCCTGGGCTCCACCTGGCATGACACTTGCTTTGTGTGCTCAGTAAGTAAACTATACTGTCTTGGTCAGAGCTTAGTACTTGATACACCAGGGTGGGGGGGATACTGGGGTCAGTTCTCAGAGGTGAAGGGGAGGGAGGAACTCTGTTAAGGGGCACTTGGAGAGGAGACAACATTTGGGATATAAATAAATAAAATAATTATTTTTAAAAAGTAGCTCAGTGATTAATGGGGATAACAGCACTTTGGTTTTTCCATTCCTCAAAGCTAAGGAACAGTGGGTTTTTTGATGTTCTTAATAGTTGGGTTTGAAATTATTTGGCATATAATCGGATTTTACCCTTTAATGCATTTTGGTCTCTAAGGAGAAGATATTTTTTTCTTTTATTTTTATATGAGTTAATTTCTTAAATTCTTTTATTAAACAGTTTAAGGTTTTTTTTTTTTTTTTTGACATATTAGATATTTCTTAAATAGAAAAGAAATTATAAAAAACTAGAGAGCCAGCAAGATGGCTAAGCTTTCTTCCTGACCGAGAGATAGCTCATGGATTTTCTTTTCTTTTTGAAACTATGAACATGGAAAAAAATTACCTATTTGCTTGCTTTCTTTTTTTTAGTGCTTTGGGGTTTGATGTTATTTATTTTTATGTGTATGTATGTATGTATGTATGTATGTATGTTTGTTTGTTTGTGTGCATGTGTGTGTTCATATGTTTACATGTTTGTGGAGATTGAAGGACAACCTCAAAGTGTCACTCTGACAACAGTGGCCACCATCTTTGAGACAGAGTTTCTCATGGGCCTAGAACCCACCAATTGGGCAAGAACTTCTGGCGAGAGATCCCAGGACCCTTCTTTCCTCACTTTCTCAGTCTTGGGATTACAAGCATACATGGACCACCAAGCTCAGCATTTGTACGTGGTTTCTAGGGAATCAAACTCAAGTGTTTTATTGACTGAGCTATCCCCAACAGCTTTTTGTAGAGACATGGTCTCACTTTGTACCCTGGCTGACGTAGAACTTGCTATATAGTTGAGGTTAATCTTGAACTCACAGAGATCCACCTACCTCTGCCTCCAGAGATCTGGAATGGAAGATGTGCATCACTGGACCTACTGTTCTGGGGTTTTTATAGTGATTAAGATAAATCAAAATATTAACATTAGCATAAGATAATTTTTATAATTTAGAAAGCAAATATGCAGTAAAAGTGTTCCATGCTGGTATTTGATTTCTGTTACTGCTGTTAGATTTAATACTATGTAACAGTGTGTGATTCTCACCATGTAAAAGAGTTAGGTAAAGGTGAAATCAAATGATTTCTCCAACCATTACCTTTGAGGTCACTCTTATTTTTATTTCATTCATCTTTTGGACCTCATAACATTTACAAAAAGCAGCTTTTACATATTTTCTTTCTCAGGAAGATCTTCTCATGAGCATTGTCATTTGCAAGACAGCAGAAAGAACATGAAGGCTGACCACAGACCCCCTCACCAGGCAGATGCTGCCCAAGACATTCACTGTAGAATCAAGTTAAATCAGTTCTTTCATGAATGGATAGTTTGTTCAGGAAGTAAATTAAAAACTAACCTACTGGGGCTGGAGAGATGGCTCAGTGATTAAGAACACTTGCTGCTCTTGCAGAGGACCCAGGATTGGCTCCCAGTATCCATGGCAGGCAGCTGACAACCAGAGTTCTCTGGGTGCCCAAGACACCTGACGCATGCATATACCATTGTCAGACACATACATATAATAAAAGATAAGACAAATAATAACAACAAGCATCTGTGGCCAGTGTGTTGTAGGAGAGACTGACTTTAGGTTTGGTCATGCTTGGGAAAGGAATTAAGCTGTATTTCTTTTTGAATGCTTTAATTCTCTATAAGAGGAAACAAATTTTTTAAAATTGATTAGAATTTGTATACTTAATGTGATTTTTGCTGTATTAAAATTTTCATTAGGACTGTTTTCCTCTTAGTAAAGAAAAGCAATCATCAGTTATTTAAATAAATCAGACTATGTTCTAAAAAAAACTCTTTGTTTTTAAAAAAATGACCTAAAATGTCACTGTAATCATGAAGTGTCAGCATGTCTCACACAACTGTCTAAAGAACTTGTAATGTTGCTCATTTGGGGTCAGTCACTTTCCATTGGGAGATTTGATTTAAATAATGCTATTCTTTTAAACAACGCTTCTTTTCTTTTTTCAGGTGTGTTGTGAAAGTTTGGAAGGGCAGACATTTTTCTCCAAGAAGGACAAGCCACTTTGCAAGAAACATGCTCATTCTGTGAATTTTTGAAAATCAGCGGTTCCAGGAAAGAAGAAAAAGGAAAATCAAAATTTACCATTTAATTTTTAGTTTTAATATTTATATGGAGTTCTAAAATAATAATAGCCCTGAAGGGATAGACTCCAACATTAAAAATCAAATCTGAAAAAACGCTTGGCTTCAGAAAGTCACAGGCAGTTTGACATTTATTATGACTTGCCAGTATTTTCTGCCAGTGAAACAGCCTTTATAAAAATCAATTTCCTGGCTATTAAGTTCATCTTAGAATAAATTAGCAAAGAATTACGTTTTAGAATTAAAATCTCTAGCCTCTATGCTGAAATGATACTGGGGGGGGGGTGGGTAGTAGCTATGAGAATCCACAGAAGGCAATAAAAGTGCCTTAAACCTTATTAATAAGAATAATTGTTTAATAAACCCATTTTATCTTTAAAATAGTGAGTAGAAGTTTAAATAAATTTTACAAGTAGGCGGTGTCTTTTTCTGTTTAGTGGGTGTACTTGCTTTCATCTTATCATTGGTCTTACCTTTCAGTAAAATGGAAATTCTTGATCAAAGTGTGTGATGCCAGTAGGAGATTTTGTGATCTCTTATGTTCTCCCAGAGGCTGCCGTGTTGCTTAAAGGTCACGGATGCTGGCTGCTCTTCAGATGGAGCAGTTTGTTTGCATTGTGTATAGCAGCCTGGTCTAGACTGCCTTAATTTCCTTCTCTTATGCTGAGAGGAAGATATTTCAGTAGCATTAGACTCCTTTAGTTTTGTCTCCTTTTTTAGGAAAGAGTAGGTAGAATATAAAGGAATTAGGGAAATGAAGCAATTGTAACTAGAAAGTTAAAAGAACTACTTCCCATTTTCAGATAATGAACTGACTAATTTTTACAATTATGCCTCTGACTGAAGATTCCAAAACTCCTTGCCCAGTAATTTTTTTTGGATTGAGGATTATGATAAGATCCTACTGTATATTGTTACTGTGGTTTTTTTTTGCATATTTGGAGTTGTTCTGGGATTTTGTTTCTTGGGTTTTTTGTTTGTTTGGTTGGTTTTTGTTTTTTTGTTTGGGATTCTTTTCTGTCAGTAAGTAAATCCCCTCCAGGTGTTTGATCATTGAGATAGACAACTTTTGTTCTCTGGTGTTTGGTAGTAAGGGGAACCATGATGCAGTTCTCACATGGTCCTATCATCTGTTCTTCATGAGTGGGAAGAGCGTTGGGCAGACACTGCTTGTAGTCAGGAACATGACTGGGAGACAGCCGTGCAGTGTAGCTCACTCCCCAGGGAGAAAACAAATGATGGCGTTTCATATTTTGTCTCTACAGTGAGTAACAGCCCCTGATCCTGTTGAGTTATAGCTTAAATCTGTGGGACAAGGTGCTTTCCAAATCCAGATAGAGTTCCCAGGTTCCTCCTGCCCGTGTGTGTGTGTGTGTGTGTGTGTGTGTGTGTGTGTGTGTGTGTTTGTGTGTGCGCGTGCGCACTCATGGAGGCGTGTGTGCGGGCGTGTGTGTTACAGAGGACATCTCTTAGACTACAGTATTTGTTTAACCCCCGTAAGAACTTTCAAGGCGTCTGTCCTGAAAGCTGCTAACCTATGGTCTAGTGACTGCGTATTATATGCAGATAGTAATGAACTGGGGGTAAATGAACAGCAAGAGTGATACCACATTACAAACCGGAGGCTTCTTCAGTAGCAGCCCTGATTACCTCCTCACCTGTGCTTGCAGGGAGGCAGAAAATGTCCTCAGGAGTCAGTGCTGGAACTCTGTACGTTAGGTTTCTTTGCTGCTGCAAGCAAACTTGATGACTCGTGTGCATTACTTCAGATCTCAATTGTCAGGCTTTGGCTTTTTACGTCAAAATCAGTTGATGGTTTTGTTTTGATGTGATAGTTTTTGTCTTTTAGAGGATGTGCAAAGATATTTGAAAACTCATTGGTATTTGCATATTAAAAGACTTTTTCTTGAATTGGATTTCTTATAAAATGATCTTTCTCTAAGGATATCATTTTGATTAAGCCTTTACTTCTGTGTGTTAATTGTAGAGGATAATGCTGCATTTTATAATGCTGTATTTCTCTATATTTAATCTGTAAAAGGCTAGCGTGGCTTGGTAATTTCGCATTGTGTCTTTCTTCTTTGCCTGTTTCATGGCAAGTTTTATATCCATTCCTAAAACAGTGACCTCTGGGAGATGAGTTCTAACCATGGCCAGAAGATCCGTCTGTAGTGGGGATTAATATGTTTCCTTTACCAGCATGGATCTCTAGATCGCTGGCACAGCACTTTACCCTTCTGGTGAGCTCCCTGGGTATTTATTATACATCTTCTGTGTCAGTAGCAGTTTTTTCACTACTAATTTTCATCATCGAGCACTGAGCTTTCCTCTGGCTAGATGTATATTTTGAAGGCTGTACTGGATAAACCCCAGATGGAAACCGTAGTGCGTGACTTTACATCTCTCATTTGACTTCTCATTGGTCAGACTTTGATGGACCCAGATTAATACTGTGTCTCTTAAGTGGTCGGTCCCACTGCTGCCTGTTGAAGTAGTCATCTGCTTATGTTCCTTGTGACTCTATGTTTTCCATGGGGAATGTTACCTTGCCATGGAAAACTGGAGCCTAATTATGTGACCATGGTATTTAAACAAAAGTAACCATTTGTTCACAAAGTATTTGTAAACAAAATCCTTTGAATATTGATAGAAAGCTGTGTTTAAAATTATCTACAACAAAGTGTCCTTTCCAAGGAACTCTAGTTTAGAAGCACTTCCATAGAAAAGTAATTACTGCAGGGTGAGTTCAGTGTAACGTTAATGGTTTTTGGCATTTGCAGTTCAGTCATCTCCATTGGAGCAGAGGAAAACACATGAGATAGACGTACACAAATGTACCCTTATTTCAGTCTGTCCCTCACCTCCAGATGTCTAAGGTGTTGGCCTTAGATACTCATGTATAATATGCTGAACCTGTCAAGGGCTGTCTTTTCTTTCTTCACATTTTAAAATTTGTGTATAACTGCTCTTTTGCTTTTGGATATATTTTTAATTAAAAAAAATCACATGAGAAATGTAATCTGTATAGTGATACTTTAATGAGCACATACTCAATAAACAATTGCAGTGATGTCGACAGCATGCCTGGCTTTTTTTTTTCTTTTCTCTCTCTCACTCTCTGGGTCCTCTGAGCTTTGAGTGTGGGGGGAAAAGTCATGATTCATCATTACAGGACTGGAGACGGTGTAACAGCCCTGACAGGTTTCACCATGGTATTAGCCAATCCCAGTGCCCTAAACATTTGAAAATACTGTTTTTACTGTATTATTTACCTCTGTCTTTGCATGCACAGTGTATATAAGACATATTTGCAAGTTAGTAGATGAGCTGTCTTTAAATATGTTTATTGCTAAAATTATTTATTGGAATGACATAGTTTCATGCCTTTTTGTGTTGTAGATCATAATCAAAGGACAGATTTCCTGATCTTCACATTTGGCCTTAGCCAGGCTATCTTGTGTCCTCAGCTCGGTCTTATGAGCTGACACGGTCTTATGGCATTACCTGGAAGACTCACTCATCTCTTACTCTTTTGTTTGTCGACTTGAGGGAACTTTATTTTTTTTTCCTAACTGTGTAAATTTAGAGGTATGTCTCTGTTTCAGGCTGCACATTAGGAATGAGAAAGAACCCAAGTCTATTTTGCTCACAGTATATTAAACTCCAGAAGCCAAACTTTTAAGGGCATCGAGTCTGCATCTGACATTTTAATAGCTGCTGTTTGGTTTCTGTCAATCACGTCATTGCACATTAAAATGCACCGACAGAATAAGAGATCTGTCATTCCTTCGTTAAGAAACAGTAATCCAGCCCAAGATTTATAGGGTTACGTCTTAACTGTGTGTTCACAATAAACCCCCCTTCTGTGCAGAAACCAGAGCAAAGCCTCCCCGCCAGTCAGTGTTTTCAACTTGCATGTCCCTTATATAAGATTATCAAAGGTTTTCTAACCAAACCACATATAAAAATCCTTTTGCCAGCAAAAGCTTAATTTGGGTTGGCAGTTTCCCTTTTTGAGTACTCTCAGACAAGATCTTGGTTATATCAGAAACACATAGGCGCTGATGTATTATTAGCGGGCCTGGTGTTAATTAGGGAGAATTACCAGAAATAGTTTGCCTTGTGGAAATTTATTACAGAATCACACTTGACTGATGGCAGAATAGGAGCTGCCGAGAGAGAGCAGCTCCCACTCATAACCACTAATTAATAGGGTGCCAAAATTCCGCAGAGAAGGTTGCATCCCGAGTGTCGGAGCCTCCCAGGGAAAATGGTTCCCCTGCAGTACTTAAAATTTAACAGAGGAAAGGAACCGGACACATGGCTACCTAACAGAATAGCAGACTGTGGGGGCTTTGGGCTCTATGAATGGGAGAGAGCTTAACTCAGTAAGTGCCGAGTTTCAGAGTGGCCTGTGAGTATGACAAGCTTATTATACATTTTGTTTTGTTTCAGGGCCAGATCTCACTATGGGCCAAACTGGCCTGAAACTTAAAATCCCTTCTCAGTCTCCTGAATCCTGTGCTTCCTTTTCTGTACCAGAACGCCAAACTCGTGCATATTATTATTTTTAATGTGGCGAGTATCTGCTCCCCAAGCTTCATTTTATAAAGAGAATTTGGTGCTCACCGTATTGTATGTTATTGTATTGTATGCTATTGAATTTTTATTCTTGGCTCCATGGTTTAGAAGCTGTCTGTATAGGTAGCGGGATCACACAGTGCTTAATAGGAAAGAGGTGGCTTCTGCCTTTTAGCTTGGAGGAGGAAGAGGAGGAGGAGGAGGAGGAGGAGGAGGAGGAGGAGGAGGAGGAGGATCTAATTATGATTGCCACTAGTGGCAGAGCACTAGGGGAGCCCTCCTAAATTACAGCTTGCCAAGAAAGCAATTTTTTTTTCCTGTCTATAACTACATGTAATTACTCACAATAAAGCTTGGAGCTGTTGTTTAGTATAGAAGAATAAAACATTTCCATGTCAGAAAACCGCAGATTACTGACCTCAGGGAGAAAAATAAAACAATTTAGAATTCACAGAGGGTCTAATTTTTCAATTTCGCAGTTATGATAAATGCCGTTCCCAAGGAAAACAACTTCTGTGCCAGGCCCAGGGATTGATTGACACCGTCTTTTAGGGATCCATGTTTTTAAAGACAGTGTCTGTCTCTGTGTCCAAAGTATTCTAGTTGCATTTCAAGTTAGTTTTTTATTTCATATTCTATTTGTTCCCTAATTCCAATAGAATTTAGATTTTTCTTCTCTCACCCTTTCCTCCGCCTTTGCCTTTGCTCATCTCTACATACCCAGTGTCCTTATCATTTACCCCAAAGTATCTTTGTTTCAGGTATTGAAATTAGCTGTCCGGCCTTTCAGTGTGCCTTTTGCTTCTGCCGGGTGTAACCTAACTTTTCTCGAGGTCACTGAGAAAAGTGGAAGGCTCTTCAGTGGCATCATAGTCTTTTAGTTTTGCCTAAATAAAAGTTTCTTTTGGTAAGACCCTGTGCCGATGCCGTCTTGACTCCAGAGCATTGTCCCTGTCTGCTTGAGAGTTCTCAGTGCCTGACCTGAATGAAGTAGAGAGAGGAGACCAAGTCTGAACATCACTGTGTTAAACTGACTCATCACCTGATGCTTGGGCTTCATTCTTCTCTGTTAAAGTATTGTGCTATTGTGTAAAAACTTTCTTCTACCGTTTGAAAAGTGTTTTGAATTTTTTTTAAAATGAATTTAGCAGATTGGAAGGCAGTTTGTTCTTGAGAAAGGATTCTAACTCCTGCACATTTATTATAACCTGCTTGGTTCTGATCTTGCAAACATTGATGCCTTTAACAAAGGCAACATAGACTATAATAGTATAAATTAAAGTTAAAAGCAAAGTGTTTGCTTGTCTGTTTTACATTAGTCTGGGTCCAGTCAGAACAGAAATCACATAGTAATTTAATAGAAGCTAAGGAATTTGGCTTAAGGGCTTATTATTTGCAGAAAGGTGGCAAAATAATGGTAGAAATACACAGACAGTCTAAGAGATAACTAAAGACTGGAGAGATCGTAAGTACTTGGCACAAAAAAAAGACCGAGTTCAGTCCCGCATCCATGTAAAAAAGCAGTGTAAGATGTCGCGCCCACTTGCGAAGAAGAGGAAACAGGATTCTTCTGACAGCACACTTTATATTCGCTCTGTTCCAAGTGAGAAGGACCCGAGCTCGAGGAGCTCGTCACTTATAAGGGTCGTATGGCGTGTGCGCCTCATTGGTGCTTCAGGTAAGCAATCAGAGGGAAACAGCTTGCAAGATCTAGTGGACAACTGCGCATGCGTTACTCTCGAGAGTAACCAGGAAGCAGGGAACCGGCGCCATCTTCCAATGGCGGAACGGCTCCCGACATCAGCGTTACTCTCGAGAGCAACCAGGAAGCAGGGAACCGGCGCCATCTTCCGATGGCGGAACGGCTCCCGACATCTCCCCCTTTACTTTATATTAAAATGTCAAACAGATGTACCACTACGTCACTGATCAGCCAAAAGCCTCCTCAACTTCCGGCGTTCGAAGTGACCGTGTGGGCGAGACTCTGTACACCTTTATCCCGTGCAATGGGAACACGAGCCCTGGGAGATGTACAGATCCGCTCGACCGCACTCTGGTGCAATGGGAACCTGAGCCCTCAGAGATGTCTAGTCAGAGCAGAGTCTCAATGTCTGAGCATATTAAGCCAAGTTTGGGGGATGCTCCCTGTTCTACCGCAAGTAAAGCCTGCGCGATGACCACTTTGTTTTGTCGCTGTTGTCTTTTCAGTTTGTTAAGCATCCAAAGAGAGAGCACTAGTCCACCAGCCAATAGTATACCAAATCGGGTAGAATTAGTTTGAATAATAGCCAATCGTAACCTTCTCATGGTCTCATCAAATTTTGTCAGCCAATTATATTACAATAAATGAGAAAGTACTTTTGAGAGATTGGCTGCCCTCGTGAAATTATCATATTGGACGGATGTAACACACAAGCCAGGGAATTTCGTTTTACACCCTAATTGAGCCAATTGCCACAATATATCTATTGACTATCATCAAGCCACCTTTCCATTGGGTATTTAAAGAGGCTTGTGTATCAATAGCTTGAGTAAGGGAAGATGACAAATTATTTAAAGTGTTAACAGTGGCCACTTGTCCCGACAGGGCCAATGAGGAAACAGTCAAGGAGGCAGCAACTGCAGGAGTGGCTATGATGGCCACAATAACAGCCGTAATACTAA
This sequence comes from Mastomys natalensis, assembly GCA_021653895.1. Classification (NCBI taxonomy): domain Eukaryota; kingdom Metazoa; phylum Chordata; class Mammalia; order Rodentia; family Muridae; genus Mastomys; species Mastomys natalensis. Next base: position 418,887 of record JAJTUV010000739.1, read on the forward strand.
AATCGCGCTTTTGTCCAAACAAGGTTAATGAACTATGCATGACCAGCATAGGTCTCAGGAACGTTGTCATAATTTCCCATCTCAGCTGCGGTTGTGGTGGTGGGTGTGTGGTCGCACATAACAGCATCAGACTCAGCAGCCATAGGATCAGGCTCAGGGGGCTTCCCATCCTTTTTTTACCAGTCGGGTCAATCGTGCCGGGACCCAAATCGGATTGTCTTGATCCTGCGGGAAAACACAAATAGCTCCCCTGGATCGTATTAATACTGGATCCGGGCCTTTCCATATATTATTAATGACATCTTTCCATCTAACTTCTTCTCGCAAAGAACTGGGGGAGGCATGTCTGTCTGCTGCGGATTTGCCAGCAGAATCCAAATTTAAAAATTTAAGGTAAATAAGGCCAGGGAGGTGGAGATCTTAGGTCCTTTGCCAGGGCCTATCCCCCCTTTCTGTTTTTGTAATGTCACTTTGAGGGTGCCATTGGCACGCTCCACAATTCCTTGTGCTTGCGGATTATATGGCAGGCCAGTAGTATAGGCGTACACCCATCCGTAGACAAAATTGTTGGAAAGTCTTAGATGTATAGGCTGGGCCATTATCTGTCTTTAACTGTTGGGGTTTCCCCCAAGCTGCCCATGCCTCTAAGCAGTGGGTAATTACATTAGCCACCTTTTCCCCTGACAAAGGCGTGGCATGAATGATGCCAGAATAGGTATCTATGGAAACATGAACATATTTTAGTTTACCAAATGAAGGAATATGAGTAACGTCCATTTGCCAAAGGTGTAATGGTAAAAGTCCTCGAGGATTCACTCCCAAGGACGGTGAAGGTCTAAACTCTGCACAACCCGTGCATCCAAGAACAATATCTCGGGCTTGCGAACGAGACAATTTAAATTTGATTTTAAGAGTATTTGCTGGTACATGATATAATTGATGAAATTCTGTGGCTAAACTGAATAGGATCTCGAGTTAGCATAACTTGTCTGGTGGCTCTATCTGCCAATTCATTAGCGGCGGCCATAGGTCCAGGTAATAGAGAATGTGCTCGTATATGAACAATGCAGAAGGGATGTATCCTACCTCTAATGATATGCTGAATCTCAGAAAACAAGTGGGCTACAGTACTTTTAGATTGAATGATACCCACTGTTTCTAATATTTGAACTGCTTTTACTACATAATGGGAATCTGAAATTATATTTAGGGGTTGATCAAATCGTTTTAAAACCACTGCAATCATCGCACATTCCACTAATTGAGGAGAGGTATAATTAAAAGAAATCTTAACAATCTTACCTTCAGCAACGTAACTTCCTATTCCAGTATTAGATCCATCTGTATAAACATCTATTGCATTTTCAATGGGTTTAACTTTGGTCATGCTTGGAAAAATAACAGCATTATTAAAACAAATTGTAACAGAGGATGTTTTGGAAATGATTATCAATGGTGCCCGAATACGAGCATCTTAAAATAGCCCATACATCAATAGTAGAACACAGCACTTGTATTTGATGTGCTGTATATGGAACAATAAGAGAATCTGGGGGAACACCAAAATGAATTATAGCTTGTTGGATACCTCTTAGGGCCAGATCACCAACTGAGGTAGGATAATGACCCAACACCTTTCCTGAGAAATATGGGGATGTATCCAAAGTAACGGACCATTTTGCCATAATACCGCAGTAGGTTGTTGTGGGAAGGTATAATACATAACTGATAGGGAGCACTTAAATCAAAACGAACAAGCATGGCATTTTTAAGAGACTCTTCTACCATATCTAATACTTTGGCTGCCTCGGAAGTCAAAATGCGAGGGGAGGTAATAGCGGCCTCACCTTCAAGAATAGTAAATAATGGCTTTAATTCAGAGGTGGACAATTTCAAGAAAGGCCGCACCCAATTTATATCTCCCAATAATTTTTGAAAGTCGTTTAATGTTTGCAAGTTGTCCCTCCTGATTGTCAATTTTTGTGGCTTAACTATTAATGGGGTTATGATAGTGCCTAGAAAACTACCTAAAGCTCCCTCTTGTACCTTCTCAGGGCTATAAACAAATTTTTGGTTTTTAAGGTTTTAGACAGGACTAAAAATGCCTCTTGTAGGAGCTCTTTATCAGAATAACACAATAAAATGTCGTCCATATAATGAACAACTCTAATCTTTTTAAACTGTTGTCTGATAGGCTGAATAGCAGCCGCCACATATAATTGACATATAGTGGGACTATTGGCCATCCCCTGGGGAGCACTTTCCACTGAAATCTAATGTCAGGTTCCTCGTGATTTATACTTGGTAATGTAAAGGCAAATCTTTCTCGATCCCTTTCATGTAGTGGGATGGAGAAAAAACAATCTTTAATATCTATAATTATAATATGCCAATTTTTGGGTAGGGCTGACAACAAGGGTAAACCTCTTTGAATCGAGCCCATAATTTGCATTTGTTGATTTATGGCTCTCAAATCATGTAATAATCTCCATTTTCCAGATTTTTTCTTTATAACAAAAATTGGGGTATTCCAAGGGGAATAAGACTGTTCTAGATGTCCAGCAAGCAACTGTTCCTGCACTAGATTTTTTGCAGCAAGGAGCTTTTCGGAGGTTAACGGCCATTGTGGAACCCATACCGGGCCCTCCTTTTTCCAAGGTATGGGAATGGTCTCCTCAATGGCCCCTACGAAAAACCCAGTCCGGTTCGATCACTCTTCAAAGCTACGGTAATCGGACTAGTTCGTCCCTGCAAATATTTTCCTAATCCTTTTCCGGGCACGCTGCCCATCTCCTCCATCATCTTTTGGCTCTGACTGGAATAATCATTGGTCAATCTATAATTTAACTGTTTCAAAATTTTGAGATCTCCCAAAATCGAGTCATTATCTCCAGAGGACGTCTCCCCTTCGGAGGATAACTCCGCCCTGGGTTCTCGAAATTGCGCTAAACTCGGATATATCCTTGACGATTTTTTCTCTTTTAAGCCTGGCTTTAAGTTTTTCTTTTTCTTACTAATTCTTTCTCTTTCTATCTTCTTCTGTGATTTCTCTTTTCCTTTTGTATCCCCTTTCTTTTCTGCTTCTGATAGACTGTCTTGGTGGTCATTCAGGAGTTTCTGCCCTTCTTTCACTTGCTTTTCGCATCTCTCATCTGCTATACAGGATTTTACTAGTTTAAATAATGGCCACGTACCCGGTCGCAATCCCCCCTTTTCCTTCTCCACAGTTAGATCTCTCCTAATTTTGTCCAAGACCCTATAGTCAGGGACCCAGTAGTAATGAACCATGGAGCGATCCTATCAACCTCCTTTAGGAAATCTACGATGACCTTATCTGGAACCTTCAAATGTCTTCCCCGAAGCAGTGCCCGCACCGCTTCAGACATAGGCTTCAGTTGCTGATTTCCCATACTTCCTTTCTCTACAGGAGCGGGAGTGCCTGCTCAGTTACCTACCTGAGACTTACAGCTAGCTATTCGATATTACAGAAAGGGTACGTGCAGATCTTGTCTTTTTTCCCACAATTCAGACAAAAACAGCAGAACAAGCCGAAAATGAAAGCGAGCAATATAATCAGAATGACCCACACAAAACCAACCATACCTTGCAGAAAAGCGCCTAGGCTCCTAACGCCGTCAGTTCTGAAACCTCTCCCCGACGAGCAGTCCGGGGTCCTTCGAGTCGTTCCTTCGCCCGGGGTTCGGCCGTTCCCGGGTTTCCGGCACCACTTTGTCGCGCCCACTTCGCCGATAAGAAGACGCGGCAAACAGGATTCTTCTGACAGCACACTTTATTATTCCGCTCTGTTCCAAGATGGAGAAGGACCCCGAGCTCGAGGAGCTCGTCACTTATATAGGGCTCGGTATGGCGTGTGCGCCCCTCATTGGTGCTTCAGCGTAAGCCAATCAGAGGGAAACAGCTTGCAAGATCTAGTGGACAACTGCGCATGCGTTACTCTCGAGAGTAACCAGGAAGCAGGGAACCGGCGCCATCTTCCAATGGCGGAACGGCTCCCGACATCAGCGTTACTCTCGAGAGCAACCAGGAAGCAGGGAACGGCGCCATCTTCCGATGGCGGAACGGCTCCCGACATAAGGACAGTAACTCTTAATACCACGGAGAAAGACAAATTTCTGGGGCTTCCTGGCCAGACAGTCTGGCCTAATCTATGAGTTCCAGGCCAATAGGAGACCCTGTCTCAAATCATGCATCCAGAAATATAACAGACACATACAATAAACAAACAAATAGTATGTAGCTTGAGACTTCTCAGGACAGCCGAGAAGGATGTCCTGCCCCTAGCGTGTGTTGTCACACCTTGTTGGAGACTGGTTTCAGCCCACCAAAGGACAGACATTCTCTGAGTGGCTGAAGCCAGGTTCCAAGCACAAAGTTGTTGAGTGGCCGCATAAGGAGTGGGGTGGTACTTTATACACAGGCTTGGCATAGAGAGCAGTTTGACAACAGGACATTGCAGGTTGGGTGGAACCCCAGCCAAGGATGCGGCATATTGAAAGGCTTACACTCTGGACTCGGCTGAATGCACCATCAGATATCCCCACACGCAGCACCCCAAGCAAAAATAAGCTGCCCCTTGCTGCTGCTGCATGCTTCTTAGCATGACAGAGCTTAACACCCTGACAGAGAACTGCTTGAGTTCAGGCCAGAATCCTAGAGCAAGCACTGAAGGGGAAATTTGGAACTGGAAGTCAATAAAGTTTGTCACGGACACTGGATTCAAAGGAAAACCAAATTCTTCACTAAACTCTGCTAAACTGACTTCCATAATACAGAACTTGATGCATACTGTTGAGTTGCAAAGCTGCAAACTGAGGCTGGAACTCAGTCAGTCTATTACCTAGCATATCGAAGGCTGGGCTTTAACATCACAGAAACAAACAGGGTTGAGCAAGAAAGTTCAGTGTGGTGTGGAGCTCACACTTGGAATCCTCACACTCAGGAGACTGACAGAGGAGACAGCCTTGAAATAATAGTGTGTCCTTATTATAGGCCAATCGGAGATATGGAATAAGACCTTCTTTAAGAAAAAATAAGTGGGAGGGGGCAGGTAAAGATGTGGCTTGTAGAATACTTGCTTAGAACTTCCTGAAGCCCTAGGTTCAAGACCCAGCATAGTAAATAGGACATACTTATAATCTCAGCGTTGTGAAAGTAGAATCTGGGGCTCAAGGTCCTCTTTTGTCTTACATAGTGAACGCAGAGCAGCCTAGGTTTCATGAGGAAAAACGAAGGGAAAAAAAAGAGAAAGGAGGGCAAAAGGGAAGGGAAGGGGAAAATACCCTGTTCTTAATTGTCAAAGTCTTTGGAAAGTATACTTTCAATATACAGAGTAATTGCCAAACATCTAGTACAACTGAATGGTTCTAAATATTAAGAAAAGAGATAGCGCCGGGCAGTAGTGGCGCACGCCTTTAATCCCAGCACTTGGGAGGCAGAGGCAGGTGGATTTCTGAGTTCGAGGCCAGCCTGGTCTACAGAGTGAGTTCCAGGACAACCAGGGCTACACAGAGAAACCCTGTCTCAAAAAAACAAAAAACAAAAAAAAAAAAGAAAGAAAGAAAAAGAAAAGAGATAGCTATCTACTAGATCATGACCAAAGGAGAGTTTTGAACACATTCATATTTTACCATGATACTTTTCATGTATGGGAAGGGGTGAAACATTTGTTATTTAATTGGGACTTGAGTTTATTGAAGTTACTCTGTGTGAACCTCAGTTCATATTATACGTGCACACTAATCCCTTACATAGTCCTGTTTCAGAAGGAAGGTTAACAGTCTCCGATTTGCAATAGCCTTGTCTAGGCAGGATTTGGATATGTTGTAGAGACATTGTAATTTGTGAAATGTCTTATATGTTACCTGAGGGAACACTAGTGGTTGAAAACATTCACTACCTTTAATAAAGCTCACTCTTTTCACCAATAAATTTTATCATCATACCATCATATGATGGTAAGCTAAATATGATTGAGATGCAGTTTCTCTGAGGGCCAGTTTAAGTTATTGTTCAAAACACTGAGAGTCATGTGTTTTTAATCCATTTTTGGAAATAAGGAAATGAAATAACCCTGAGAAGTTATTTTCTAAAAATATACACCTACTACCTGGAAAATCTGAGAGTCAAACTTTTTACTAGACTGGGGAGGAAAATATATTTACTTTGAGTTCCTCTTGCTAATAAGAAGAGCTATTTCTATGTTAGTAGTAATGCTGGTGTCACAAAATCCACGGCTTTGATGGAAGACACAGCAACGAATGCTGTATCCACCCCACGTGCAGTTGCCTGCTGCACAGATGTCAATATTTGGGAGTCTTGCACTGGACCATCTGTTTTTCAAGGGTATTTGTGATGCGATAGTCCTCTCTGCAATGTGCCAGTTGCTGTCCATTGTGTTGTCACGGCATTTCACAGTCCAAACACTGTGGTGCTAAAAATTCACAGAACTCATCAGAGAGGCTTGTTTGAAGTTTTTTAATAATCACATTGAAGCACCAAATGTGATTATTAACTAATTAGAAAACCGCAGGAAATGCATTTAATGTTGCTTCCCTACACTGAAGTCTGTAATTTTATATGTAAGATGGTTAGGAAACAAGTCAGCATGGCTGACACCCACTAACGTTACCTTCTGTGTGTGATGAATTTAGATCCCAATATGAGACGGAAGAATGAAAGCTGGAGGTGGGAGGGGAGTAAGGGGAGGGAAGCCACATGTATGTGCAGTTACACTGACAAGGTTGCACAGATTCTGATTTTATTCAACTGAAACGAAATCTCTGCTGTGTAGTAATGGCTTACACCCGTGCTAAGTCCACTAAGGCATAGCTGGAAAAATCCAGCTGCCCACACATCTGTTTTGCATGAGCCCTCAATCATCGGTAGACACTTCTGCCGTCCGAGTAGATGTCTGGGTAGGATATGGCTATGTGACTTTCTAAGCAATCACCCTGGAAGACATTGAAACGAAATTCACGCATGCTGTGTTCCGTGCCCAGAAATTATAGACTTGTCTGGGTGGTGTTAAGGATTTGACCTATTGAGTGTGCTCACACCTGCTTCTTACATTCAACTTGTTAATCAGAAAATGAGACATTGTGAAATATGTGAACGGGCTGCTTTGACTTAATTCTTAAGTGTTTAGGCTCTTAATCTGACTGGGGCTAAAATAACACTAATGGAATCTAGTGCAGTTGGGAATTAACTTCTATTGTGTCCATAGTGCTTTAGAGAAATTAACTGCTCATGCTGAGATCGACAACTTGGTGAACTTGCCTGCTTGAGCTCCAAGTGGTGATGAAGTATTCTGTTTAGTTACTTACTTCAAAGTAATATTTTCAGTTTGGTTTTTGAGGCAGGAACTTGTGGCTTTGAATATCTGATCTTCTAATCTCCACCTCCTGGGTTCAGGGATGATAGGTGTACACAACCCATAATCAATTGTTTTGTAAGTTATTTTTCATAATTTCACACATGTGCATGCATGCATGTGCATGTGTATATATACACACACACACACAGACACACACACACACACCACACTGTACTTTGATAATATTCCCCTGTTGTCTTCATATTCCTTTCCTGCAATGCCCACTATGACCACCTCATTTTTTAACTTTGGTGTGTGTGTGTGTGTGTGTGTGTGTGTGTTCATGGCTCACTGCATTTAGTTCAGGTGCTACATGATCATGGGTGGGTTTACTTAACATGAACAAGGAAACTTCTCAGTAGCTACACCACTGTGAACTATCTCTCCCCCTCCCACGTTTATATGAAATAAAAATCATTGAAGAGTCTCTTGATATGATTGTAATAAAATTTACTCTTTCAACTAATAAATTGCATACACTAATATGATGTAGAACCACAGGAATATGATCAAGAGCAGCTTAAACTATTGCCAAAGTGGAATCGTTATGAATAATGGAATAAAGCAATGGTGCATAAATATAAAAGCCATATGCTTCTTGGGAGAACTTATTTGGAAGACCACAACACTGGCACTTGAGAAGCCTGGACATTGTGAAATTGACTACACTCAGGTGAAAGTTATACATAGGTTTCCCACAGGCTAACCAACAATTTGAATCATATCCAAACTAATTATTTTTCAAATTACCAAATTGTACATGACAGAGGTGCTGAGCACTTTGGGAGGAGAAGTGGTATAGAAAGGTCACAGTGAAAGAAAACTGCCTGCAGAGATCAGCCTCTTCAAATGCTCTTGTCCATGGGACCTGTCCTGCCCTCAGTAACAGAGCCCTTGGGCCAGTACTACCTGCTGGCCTCCCCAGTCTCACTTGCAGTGACAACCCTAACCAAACTGCTTCTGGGTGTCTCCAGTTCAAATTCATGAAGTTCTCAGCCTTGATCTTTCTAGTAAATAATCATTATTTCCACTCCCTAACATTTCCAGCAGTGTTCAAGATCTCCCAAGGACTTATGACAGTTGGTTGAGATTTTGGTTGGTTGGTTGGTTGGTTGGTTGGTTAGTTGGTGTTGCTGTTGTTTTTAAACTGGTCTTCCTTGTTTAGGAAACTTGAAACCTTGGAAAAGTGACCGAGGTGGCTGAGCCTGTATTCCCTTACTCATGTCCCTTGACACTCTTGGAAGAGAGATCACCAGTTTTAACCAAGGTTATGATGTTTAAGTGAGGTAGTGTGTCCCTAAAACACCAAGAACCCATGCAGCCTGTCTACTCAAGAGACAAAGAGGCATTATCCATAAAACAAAGATCTAATCCTGCATTCAGGAAATACGACTTCTTATAGAGGATATAAGCACTGTGATTCAGCTTAGTGATTCCTGCATAAATTTCAGGTTACCATCAATCATCTACCCCAGAGATTCATAGTGCACATGTTAACTGCACAATTTTGCCTCCAAGTTAAAATAATTAATAGTCGTAATATAGATTTTCCAAAGACATCTGACCATGCATTACTTTATTCAACAAACACCTTTTCTTCTTTTTCTTTAGTTAACTGTGTGTGAGAATGTGTGCAAGAGCACATTTGCTTGTACGTGTGTGTGAATATGAATGTGTGTGTGTGCACCATGGTGCAAACGTGTAGGTCAGAGCACAACTCTTTGGAGTCCTTTCTCCCCTGCCACCTTATGGATCTGAGAATCTGAATTTCACCCAAGTTGCCAGTCCTGTCTAAAATTGTTCCTTTGCCGTGTGAGCCATCATACAACCTCAAGAAAACCTATTCTACATAATGCACTTTGGGAAAGCGAGTTTCCTCCCTTTCTCGTAGGGTATCTGTCTTTCGTTGTGCCTTTCTTCGTGTTTTAGTCTAGTGGTTCTCAAGCTGGAGGGTGTAGTCAGAGCTGCTGAGAGGCTTGGTTATGCACTACACTGCTGCCTTTAACCCCAGAGTTTCTTAAGTAGGAGTTCTGGAGCAAGACAGGATCTGCCTCTTCCCTTGTGAAGCATAACCTGCCAGTCAGCAACCAACCCTTCCTTGAGAAGGCCCCCCAGCAGGTTCAGGCAGACCAACCCTGCTCACCATAGCAAGTGGCTTGCAGCTCTTGTTTGTGAGAAGACTGGGCAACTCTCCACAAATCCTGTTTCAATAGGTGTGGGGGTGGGAGCAGGGTGTATATATTTGCATTTCTGACAATGCCTGCTCTGACACAACAGAAGGCTTGGGCATCATGAAATAATGTAACGAGTCCCTTCCTAGCCAACTAGTGATGACTAATATTTCTCTCCTTTGTGTCTACTAAAATAAGCGAACTCACACATAGACTTTCGAAAGTTAGAAGCTTAGAAAAATATAATCTACATTGTGAATGTCACAAGTTTTTCTCCATAGTTTTCTTTGAAGAGTTTTATGGCGATGTGGGCAGCAGGGAGTGGATCAAGGTTAGCAGACCAGGATTGCCTGCACCAGAATTCCAAATGCATGCAATGCCATGAACCCAAAGAAGAGTTTGGCATCTGGTTAAAACTCAGGAGGCATTGCTTCCTCCCACCATTTTTAGGACCTTTAACCTCCCCATTGTTTTTTTTTTAAATCACCATCCCTATTCTTAAACTTCATGGACCAATACCTCAGCATCTCTAGTGAAGGTCAAAGTGATACATTCTACAGGCTGCTCTAGAAGTTGCTCTTTACCAGTTCCCATAAGTGCTTTCTTATGCTGGCTAGTTTTATGTTAACTTTACATAAACCAGAGTCATTTTTGAAGAGGGAATCTCAATCGAGAAATATCCTCACTTGATTGGCTTATGGGCAAACCTGTGATGACTTATCTCGATTGATGATTGATGTGGGAAGGCCCAGCTCACTGTGGCTAGTGCCACCCCTGGGTTAGTATACCTGGACACCACAGGAAAGCAGACTGGGCAAGCCATGAGAAACAAGCCATGAAGTAGCTTTCCACCATGGCCTCTGTTCTTGTATGCAGGTTCCTGCCCTGATTTCCCTCAGTGATGGAGTGTGACATGAAACTGTAAGCTAAAATAATCCCCTTTCCTCCCTAAGTTTCTTTTGGTCATGATATTTTATCATAGCAATAGATACCCTAACAAAGGCGCTTCTCTATCAGTGGTCTCCACACAGCATAGTAACTTTTGAAATATTCTTTTCAGAATCTAGTATCTGAGGAAGCAGGCAGAGAGGACCTGTCATGAACTTCTTGATCATCTAGCTCAATGCTTTTCATCTGTCCTAAACCTTCAACCCTTTAATACAGTTCCCATGTTGTAGTGACCCCCAACCATAAATTATTTAACTGCTACTTTATAACTGTAATTTTGCTACTATTATGAATCATAATGTAAATATCTACATATTGTAGTGACCCCCAACCATAAATTATTTAACTGCTACTTTATAACTGTAATTTTGCTACTATTATGAATCATAATGTAAATATCTAACATGGAAGATATTTGAGATGCAACCCCCAAAGGGGTCACGACTCACAGGTTGGGAACCATTGTGTTTGGTAAAGGTAGTTTTAAACTTAGAAAATGATGGAACAAACACCAAATTCCTCAGATCCTTAAGCAAAACTCGCTGCTCACTTTGCTGGGCGGCCTTGTGAATGTCTCCCATTCTAGAACGAGAAGCACCGTGTGTCTGTGGTAGACAACACACAGCCAATCAAATTCCCACGATGGCACTGGCTTCTCTTTAAGAATAGGTTAGGTTTTGTTTTGAATTATAATCTGTATCTTTGGCCTTTCCCTGCCTTAAAGCTAAGAAATTGATTTCCCTTAGGCCTATCTTCAAACTGTTGAAACTTGCTTTACTCCTGGTAAAAGGAAAGGCTGATCACAGCCATAGTGTGTGTGTGTGTGTGTGTGTGTGGTGTGTTGTGTGTGTGTGGTGGGGAGGTCCCGGAGTTGCTTTTGTTTTCTTAGCTGCCTTGTGCAAATGAATTGAAGGTTTAACACTTAGGTACTGTTTGAAGATGTAATGCAACAGAGCTCAGAATGGGGTGTCTGGGAACCCCATGGCCACCCTTCTTCTAGGCCCCTTCACTACAGCTGTTCGGAGACCAGCAAAGCTAAAAATTTGTTGCCATGGGCTTAGACCCAAACAAACCCATGCCTGTTCTGGTATGTAGATTATGTTCTCCAAGGACAGCCCTGCTCACTTATTCCATGTCCATCTGCGGGACCTTTGGGTTTCAATCATTCCTGCACCGTGTTCCATTCTAAAGCGGCAGCTTGTTATATGATATAGTGCCTTGTCACTTAGCAGCAAGCTCTGGCGAGGTTGAATCAGCCCTGTTCCTCCTGCCTTCTCCAGCTATACTGAAGCCTCTGTCCTCGGGGACCTTGCTGTGGGACCACCTTGCAGGCGTTAATACTTTTCCCACTAAACCTACTTGGATGCTGGCCAGCATGAATGCTGCATTCAGCAGGGTGATGGAGATTCCAGGATGCTGTTCAGTCCCGAGCCACGGACTCCAAAATTGCTTCTCTCTTGAATCTATAATTTCCCACTTCCCTTCAGACAGCCCCCAGTCTGGGAGGTGACCGTCCATTTGGTTTTCTTCCAATGCAATGATATCTGCACCTGCTTTTTTGAGTCCCCCCCCCCTTTCATCACTGAGAACTCAAAGCAATGTTAAGGCCTAAAAGGTCTTCTAGAAAATGGTAAAGTGGAGTTACCTCTAATTCACACAGCATGTTAGAGGTGGGAGAATTCGTACACACCACTGCGTCAAAGTGTAACCGGTGAGTTTAACAGTTAACTTTCCTCAGAACTCTCTCCTACAGTTGCCCATATGTACTCACTTCTCATGGTTAGGGAACTGCAGTGGTATAATTTTCTAGGCAGCTGAGAGAAAAGTGTCCTGCAGTCAGTCTAAGACATGGTGTATAATTGTTTCCCTAGAGAAATCTCCACACCCTGGGATTCTGTAAGAGTTGTATCCATCCTACATAAACAATGTCTGCTAACAAAACTGCTTCACTTGATGTCCCATTCAGAATGGATAGGAAAAGCTATCGTTTACATAAGGACACCAGCTCTTATCCCAGAATGCATTTCTGCAAGGGAGGAGAAAGGATAGGATCCACGCAGCCTGCTGCTCCATTCACTCTGTCACAAGTTCCTCTACGAAACAACTGAATTTTAAAGGTACACGACCACGTGCCGCTCGAATCGCTCCCAAGGCAGTAACAAATAGCCGACCTCTCTACACTCCTGACACTTGCGTCCTGGTTAGCAGAAACGCAATTCAGGAGAAGAATCTGAATCCAAAAAAACTGTTCAGGTACAAGGGGCACGCAACTAATAAGGGTGTGGGGCAGACTGCGAGCCTCTGGGGAGCCAGAGGAAGTGAGCCACAGAAGTTTTTGGGAGAAGGTTGTTCCTGGCGAAGCAGAAAACTTGGCATCGCCAAGCAACAGCTAAAGCCAGGGGAGCCGGAGGCTGCAATTGTGGGAGGAGATTGGGAAAGGAAGGCCCTAGGGAGGCCACCGATGGGATGCAGGCTTGTAGGTCAGTTACAGGCTGGCTTTGACTGTGATGACAAACAGTAAGGTTGATGGTCTTGGTATACATCGTTCATGCTATCTGTTTCTCATCTTACTTTTGAGGCAGGTCTTTGGCAACTGGTAGACCGCATTCCTAGGTCTGAATGAACGGAGGCCTGAGTGTGTGGGTAACATTACTAACCATCTCTGACTTTTACTGTGATTGGCTCACAGGGCAGGGCTTCCTGAACACTCTATTTTTGGCTTGTAAGAAAAATTATGTAGTTCTCATCTTGACGAAATTTCACAAGTCTGGACTCTCGATAATTTCCGTAATATAAATTTTAGGAGCCTTTAATTTTCCCTTCCTTGTTTCTTCTGTCTCTCTGGTGGAAGGAAGCTATTTCTCCTAGGGAGGGCAAGGCTACTAGATGGGTTTGGGTGACCCTTGCTAAAATTAGCTCTGAGGTGGTTGAAAGAGGCTCCTGGACCAAGAGGAAAAGCTGGGAGATGGGGGAACAGAAGAGGTGACCCATTACTGAAGGAAGGGGACAGGAGAGCTCATAGGCAGGTGAAGGGAATGGCCTCAGCCTTCCTCCCAGAGATCCCTACCAGAAAACCATTGCGAACTTGAAGCGAATCGTGTGTTCAGTTTGTTTGCTTTGTTTGATGAAGTCAGACCTACCTGTTTTAGAGTTCTGCCAAGCTTTGGGAAAATCACACCTTAATTCCCATTTTAACCATTTTTCCTTAGAAAAATAACTCTCCAAAAGCAGTTTCAAGGTAAAAGACTGTCTCTGAAGGGATTTTGAATACCTTTAATAAGAGTGAGCACAGTAAAGGTTTTGCCCTTAGCTTTGCTGTCATACGGAAGGAGATGAAGACTGTGGACCGAAGGCCTGCCTGGGATTGTTGGCCTTTGTTTAACTTCACTGACAAAATGGTGTCTCTCCTGCATCCTGCTCTTTGCTTTTGTCTTCTTGACGTACTGTTCAGCCAGACAACACTTGTGTTGTTCTTCAAACATTTTTCCGGCCCCATAACAAGGTTTTCAAAGCTTCACAGACAGTGCTCTTTAAACACACAAAGACGTTTTATACTCAGGATAATGTTTGTTCCTTTTGGACACCAGGTACATCAGGTACACTTGTGCCTTTGTGTGGCTAGTTTTTATGAGCCTGAGGGTTATGAGCAAATTGTGATAGGTCATCCCATGGAAGAACGGATGGCCAGAGCTCTGTCCCCCAGATACCACCCCCATCCCTTGGCCAGCCATTTGTCAGGCTAATTCCCCCACACACTTCTCTCCAATTTTCTCTCCAGATCACCACCTTTAGGTGACATCATGGGAACTCTGCACGAATAATCTCTAGAGAAGCCAGTGCTGGACAGATATTGAAATGGATTGCCCCAGAAGGGCGTTCCTTATCTCCTCCAACAGCGGCAGGCTTTATCACTTAAGCAGGCTTTGACAAGAAACACTCCTGAGCCTTCTGTGTACCTTGTGCCTCAAAATCAAGTCTAGATGTCGCCCCAAGCAGAGTTAGAGCAGAATCCAATTAGCAGCTGGAACTGGGGCCACATTTTGGGTACAAGAGGAAGCAGCAGTAATACCTATCTAGTGATATCTTAATTACTGAAGCTGTTAAACAGCAGAGTAGAAGAGACTCCTGGTTGTGGATGTTAAAGCTGGTGACCAGCAGATACAGATCCTTTCTGAGGTCTGAAATATTTTGCATGGACATTTGATCTCCCTGCAGGGAGACCATATTGCTTTACATGTCAGACGATCTAGGACCCAAACATAACATGAAATGTACACAATTTCTCAGAGAGTTGTCTGAATAATTTCACTCCTTCTAACCGACATTAGGTTCTAGTGATGAGAATGGGTCAGATGCAGTGCAGAATGACACAGAGGCGTGGTCGATGAAAAGGAGTTTGAGTAAGGACAAGAATGAATGCTCCAGGGGAAAACGAGTTCAAGACGTGACCCTGATGGGTCCGCCTGGAAGGGCAGTAGGCAGGAGTTGGCTATAGATATGGGGAAGTTGCTGGAAGGCTGTACAGAGAGGAGAGCACACAGTAAAGGTAAGGGGCAGAAGTGTGACCATGGGGCCTCCAGCCTGGAAACCGAGAGAAGCCATGGATCACACAAGAACTGAGAATTACTATTTTCAGCTTGAGAGATGGAGTCCAAAATTGTCAAATCTTCCAAAAGTAGCAAGTGGCGGGACTGGCCGCATTGAAGTCTGTCTTCCAAACCCATGTTCTATCTCCTTTACATAAGCATTATTGGACTCTGCTGCTAGCTCCAGGGAAGTATTGGGGAGAAAATGTTTGATTTGGGCCTTCAAGTAAGTCATGGATCTCTGATTGTGTCTTATTTTTCAGATGTTAATATATCATCTCAGAAATGACAACCAGCCAACTGTTCACCTGTCCGTTTGAAACAAGTTCCTGTGGCTGCTGCATCAAGACTGTTTAAACCCAGATACAAGAAGCCAAAGATTACTCTAAAGATCAGAGTTCCATCTTGTCTAGGGAGACACAGACTTGACAGTTTTAAACTATTGTGGTTGGCTTTAGGGGTCAAGGTAGAATCCCCATTCTGTCTGTTTGTGGGCAGAAACTGATGATCTGTTTGTTATGGGGCCCTGGAGTTTCTACTGTCTGTTTCAGTTACTGGCCTATTCTGGGTTCAAGGTAATTGTTATTGTGCCAGGACCTTGATTTACTCATGAAATTGTGTGTGTGTGTGTTTTGTGTGTGTGTGTGTGTGTGTTGTGTGTTGGTACTGAGGAGTGCCAGACAAGAAACAGAATGAAATATGAGTTTTAGGAAGAGAAAGAAAAGCAATAACAGAAACAGACCTCACACCTGGTACATAATGACACCTCAGGCAGTGGCTGGAGATCCTTGGTGTTGACCAACTTCCATGCATGTCTCCTCACTTAACAAGCTGTTCTAGGGAGCAAAGTATTCCTTGTAAGCCAAAGCAGCCAATAAGTGTGTAATGTTAGTGTTGGGAGGCGCCTCAGCCACTCAGTCCAACACTTGTTTTAATAGTTGAAGACAGAAAACCCATCTAGGAAAAGCATTTTCACCCGAGGTTGCAGAGCCGGAGGTCTGCTCTCCTTTGAATACGTGTTCTAAATCATCTATACGTGGTGGTACCCAAGGATGCCGAGCAACTGAAGGGCTTGGGATGAAGGTGCTAGCAGAAGCATGTGATGAGTGATTCTCTATCTCTGTCTCTATGTCTCTGCATATCTTCCCCCTTTTCTCCCTTCTTCCCTCTATCCTCCCTCCTTCTGTCCCTTTTTTTTTTTTGGATTCTTGAAACAACAATAACCTTTCTGTAGTGGCCCACAGCTCTCCACACAAACCTGTTAGTTTGCACTGACTGAGCTTGTAGGTGGGAACTTTCTCCTCCCTGCATAGCTTTCTCCCTGCTCCTTGACAGGTTATTAAACAGGAGTGCAGGACAATGGTTTAGAACATACAACCAGTTTTTTGTTCGGTGTTTACAAAAAGTTCTATAGTGTTGGGGCTCAGATCCAGGGCCTCACACCCGAGTGGAAGAAGTCTTTTCTCTGCACTACACCTCTACTCTCAAAGGTTGAACAATTTTCAGGGTCCCACAAGTAGATCGCTGTCATTTCTATGAGAATCGTTACATAAAGAAAGGGCACTTAAGGTCTGGGGACATGACTCAGGGATGTAAAAGGCTGAGCAAGCATGAAGACTTGATGTCACATCCTCAGTACACATGTTAAAAGCTGGATGTGGCTGTGTGTACCTTCATCCCCAGTGTGAGGTGGGAGGCAGAGATGAGGGTTTGCTGGATACCAGCTTAGCTTCAGCTTCACTGTCTCAGAGAAATAAGGCAGAGAGTAATAAAGCAAAACCCATGTCATCCTCCTCTGACTTCTGCACACACACATGAGTTCCTGTACCTCCAACCACATGCATATAGCACACATGCACTCACAAGGAAGAACATGTTAAACACCAAACCATCTGGAAACAGAGCATCTTAGAATAATAATAATATTTCCTGAGTGGGAATTTCGGATGTCTAACCAGGACATGCATGCATGTGTATGTGTATAAATGCTGTGGATATGTCTGACTTTGTGCTGACAGAGGGGACATTTTAACAGTCTAGCCTTTGGCTATCTGCACTCTGAACAGCTCCTGTCGGATACAAATTGATGCATTTTTATTCCCACCTTGACCCAGCTTTGACTGATCCTTTGTTTTCAAGTTAAACTTTGCACAAAGATTTTCTAAATCTGTAGGAGACTTTGAAAGCTGTTCTCACTGCATTTTTCTACGCTTTCAAAAATCAACTTGAAATATTTATTATAGTTGATCTGTCCACTTTTAAGCCCATCCCCAAAGCCTTGCAGAGTGGGACTGCCTTCCCCGAGTCTTGCATTCATGGTCCTGCCTGTGGCCACCGTGGATTCTGTTTAGCATGAGTGGAGGTGACTTGTGCCTATAATCATGGGCAAGGCAATTATGAAGTCTGACATTATTCTTGGAAGGATTTTAAGCAAAATATCATAGTTCATCAAACCTGTCTGCAGAAAAGCCAACAAGTTAATAGTCATTTATGTACAGAAGGAAAAAATTATGCCTGCCAGACCACCTTCATGTGGGAGATTTGGCCATAAATTTTAAATATCCATTGTGAGAATTATATTACGTGCGAGGAAATCAACATCCCGTGGTTTTACAAGTGGGCTGTAGAAGGGCATAATGCACAAAGGCCTAGTATGAACAGAGACTTGGAGGTGGCAGCAGAACAGGTCTGCAGAAAGAAAGGCATCTTTGCGCCTCCTGGCGCCTCCTGGGAGGCTCAGACATGGTTCCTAAGGCATATTGTTTTCTGAGAAACAAAATGGTGTTGTGTGGTCCTGAATGCTTTAAGCCCAGAACTGCTCCTGGGTTTGGGTGTTTTCTATGTGTAGGCTGTGTGGGTCATCCTATGTGTCAACTTTAGAAGGTCCCTGTGAGATGCAGACACTGGCTAGGGAACTCACCCAGTGGCTCACACAGGCTAAGTGTATCCTGAACAATGACAACACCAGGTGACAAGCCAAAATGTAAAGGGAAAGTCTCGTGGGTCCACCCCTAGATAAAGAACTATAGGCAATTAACAACTGCTGAGAGAGGAAGAACTAGTCTTCCCCAGGTATGAGCTATCCACAAGCTCACCCAATACCAAGTACTCATGTCAGCCTGAGAAACATAATACAAGCAATACTAAAGAGACACAGAGCAGGCTGCATTTACAGATTTATTTACACACACACACACACACAACACACACACACACACATTTTAAGAAAAAAAATTAAAGAAAAGGAGGCCATGAGGTGGGTAGGAAGAGCAGAGAGGAGGAAAAGGGGAAGTGGTTTAATTATAATTTAATTTAAAAAGGTGCTTCCTACTAAGAGTAGGCAAATTCAGAAGTTACCCTCTGCTCATAATGCTTACAAAGATGAAGACCTCTCTGTGTACATAGTTGTGGGGCGTGGGGGATATTTAAGACATCTTTGTGGTACAGAGTAAAATGTACAGTAGAGAAAAATAGTAGGTGATGATGTTCCATGGGTCAGGTCTCATGACTGAGTCAGTCATGGGGCTCAGCTCACACAGTGAAAAGAGGGAGTCTATTTCTGCAACTTGTTCTCTGACCTTCACGTGTATAATGTGGCAAGTGTCCATGCAAATGTTTGTGCATGTATACACACACACATGCGCACACACACATGCACACGCACATGCACATGTACACACATACCAAATATAGTAAGAAAAGGAGAGAAAGGAGTCCTTCCCTCGAGGCAGAGGCTGCCCTTGTAGGCTTGGGGAGGCCGAGTTTTAGCACCTATCCTTATTTATGTATTTGTCTTCATTCACTATGTGACAGCAAAACAAACAAACAATAACAACCAAAACTCGCAGATGGCTGAAACAATGCCAGTTATTTCTCACAGGCCTCGAGTCTGAAAGCTCAAGGTCAAGGTGAAATCTAGTTCTCGATGAAGGACTTTTCTTGGTAATGTCTCTGCGTGGGGCAATGGCATCATCTCATGTATTATGAAGACCCTTCCATGAGGTCATTCGTGACATAATCATCTCCATGTGACATCACACCTTGAACTATGACCATACTGAAAGTTAGGGTGTCGCACAGGTTTGGAGGCATATTCAGTCACAGCACTCTGAGTGCCTGCTTCCCTTGGCCAGTCTCTGTCAGTAAGAGCTAGCAGTCACCTCCATGCAGTGTTAGCCTAAAGTCTATGTGACCCTGCTGGACTGTGACCTCCCAGGCCTTCCTCTTCCTTCCTTCCCTCCTCCTCCTCTCCTCCCTCCTCCCTCCCTCCCTCCCTCCCTCCCTCCCTCCCCCTCCTCTCTCTCCTCTCTCTCTCTCTCTCTCTCTCTCTCTTCTCTCTCTCTCTCTCTGTCTCTCTCTCTCTCTTCTCTGTCTCTCTTCTTTCTTTCTTTCTTTCCTTGTTCACTTTACATTCTAATATCAGCCACCCTCCTTCCAGTAGCTCCTCCTGCATAACCTCCCCATCCCTCCCTCCTTCTAGACATCACCCTTCACTAACCCTCACCTTACTCTCCCACCCCTGCAACATCAAGTTGCTGCAGGACTAGGTGCATCCTCTCCCGCTCAGGCCAGACAAGACTGCCAATTTAGGAGAAGAGGGATCCACAGGCAAGGCCTTCCGCTTTTTCATGAACACAGCACAGCAGACCTCCATTTCTCTCATCCATCCACAGGACCATAACAGTGTTTCTTTTTCTTCCTACCACAATGCCCTTGACCCACCCTACATATGCACTGAAGTCTCCAGTGATGAGGACAAAGACCTCACCTCCATCCAGTCACTCCATATTTGAGAGACATCAAAATATCATTATCTTCTATCCCTAGTGAGTACATTAGAAGTCCAAAGAGAATTTTTATCACTAGAACCAAAGCGTTGGTGGGGCTTCTTTATGCTTCTGAAGTGCTGAAGGATTTAATACTTCTCCACCTCCAGGAGCAGAGCCCTATTCCTTGGCTCATGATCTCTTTCCAACAGAGGACAGCACTGACACCATCTGCTTTTCTGACTCTCTTATACTTTCTTGTTTCATGACCCTTATGATGACATGGGCCACCCGGAGAAGCCAGAAGATTCCCTCTGTCTCAAGAGCTTTAGTGTAGCCAGGCATGGTCAGCAATCCCATACCATGTGCCTACATGGAGATCTGAAGGCAAGATCAGGAGCTCAACAACATCTTTGGTTACATAACAAGTTTGAGACTAACCTGGAGAATACGCAACCAAGACTCAAAAGCTCACACAAACAAAGCCACAACTTAAAAAAAGATCCTTAGTGTGATCGCATCATTCCAAACCCAACTAGTTAGGTCAATGTCACATTCATGGTGTGGAATTTGGAGGCAGACCTTGTGAAAACTCTATGGTTCGGTACCACAGCTACTTTCCAGGGTGTATACCCCATTTGTTTTTTAAAACCATTGTGGCCTTTGGAATTGATTCAGAACCAATTCTAGTTCCATCTGCACTTGCTAAAAATATAACCTTAGCAAAGCTGATGCATGGAAGCCTTAGTTTTATGATCTGTCGAAGGACAAAGATACTATTCCACGTGTCATGGAGTTTTGAAGTTTATAGACAGCAATATGTCACTGCTTGTACCTAGTAAAGCGATCCAGATGATAGATATTGTTGTTGTTAATGCCTTCGCCTTGAGCAGGAAGCCTTGACCGAAGCTTGTGCTCCTTCAGTTCTGGGAAGTTTTCAGTAGTTTCCTGGATCAGCTTTTCTTCACAAAGATTTTGATATTGACTTGAAAGTTACCGTTTTCATAAAAGAAAGTGTCAGAATGCTCTCAGTTCAATCTATTCACAGAGAGCTCGACAAAGTTTTAAAACCAGCTTTTATTTCAAAGAACTTTATTTAATTTAGGGAGACTGGGCTCTCAGACATGTTTTAAGACAATTTTTTAGTTTCTTGGGTCTCGGATTCATTCACTCTCAGAGCTTTATTAGTCTTTCTCGTTCATGCACTTTGAACACTGGCTTAAAACAATGTTTCTGCAATCTCACCTTGAGGGACCTGGTTGTGTTAGGCTGGCATCGTGAGCTGACTGCATCTCCCGTTGTAGCTGTGCAAGCCGAGCTCTCACACAAGGTCATTTCCTGTTTCTCTCTAATTGCTTGTTGTGATCAGCACCTACAATTGAAATTTGTAATTCAAATTCCAAACAAGGATTTGCCATAGATTTGATCTTCTCAGGTTTACTGTTGTGAACAAGCACCATGACCAAGGCAACATTATAGGACAACATTTATGGCTTACAATTTCAGAGGCGATATCAAGGAGAGCTGACAGCATCCTAGTCAGTTCATGGTACAGGCGAAGCTGAGAGTCTACATTTCATTGAAGGCACTAGTAGAAGATTGACTCACAGGCACTAGGAGTAGGGTCATTAAAGCCCACCACCACACAGTGACACACCTACTCCAATAAGGCCATAGCCACCTTCTAATAGTGCCACTTCTGGGCCGAGCATATATAAATCATAACAATTTGTATACAACCCTCAGCACCAAACCTAAACTGGCATCAAGTGGGAGGGTTCCAGGCTATCCTTTCACCCTTTCTTGGTGTCTGGAAACTGTCCTACATACTGCATGAAGTCCTGCATACTGCTGCTGACAAGAACTGAGTCTCACAAGATCCATACATTCTGTCTTCATGTGTATTCTGAAAAAATATAACAATGATATAATTTAAGAATGATAACTGTGTGTGCCTTTTTCCCAACCTTCTCACTCACACACACACACACCATTTGCATACTCATTCATGGATGTAATATAAGAATCCTGTGAAGCCTACACATGAATTGTATGGAAGGATACCCTCAGAAAGGCCTTGCTAAATGCTCTGTACTTCAATAAGGACTGTTCTCAGTTCACACAGTTTTTATGTTGCATGTCAATAGTTCAAGTTCTTGGTGTCTTGTCTTGTTGCTGTGATATAACACCCTGGCACAGCATCTTAAAGGAGAAAGGGTTTATTCTGGTTCACAATTCAATGTGCATTGTATTATGGTGGGGAAGCCAATGCAGCAGTCAAGAAACAGAGCAGTAGATGCCTCTTTTTTAGTTCTGAGAATTCTCTCTGTCTTACACAGTCCAGGATTCTGTGTCCAGGGAATAACCCTACTCACAATTAAGATTTTCTCATATCAACTACAGTAATCAAAAAATGCCCTATAGGAAGCCTAGATTTGCTCATCTGCCAGGAGATTCTAGATTCTGTTAAACAGACAACAGAGACTGTTGTCATGATAACAAAGATGACTTGTATCAGGTATAAATCTCTATCCATTAATCACTTATCATCAACAACTCATGGCTCCAATTTGTATGATACTGTTAAATGACCAGAATCACCTCTCATGAGTCAACTCAAATTTGTATGATTATATAGTAAATGTAATTTCATGCTTCTACAGGTAGGAAATTCCTGAAGTATTATTTGTTATATTCTAACTGTATGTTATATGTGATAGATTTTTCTGTAACTAAGATGTTTTAAAGCAGAGACACAAGAAGTTGTTGACATAGCATTAAACAAACTGACCGATGGGGACAAATAGGAAGCCCAGATTAAAACACATGAAGACATTCATGTGCCGCAGTCACATGCACACAGACACACGTGCAAACACTCATGTGCGCATACATTTACACACAGTACTTATATGTACTCACACACATGCATACACTGCTCTCAGTGTGTGCGCGCACACACATAAATAATAGTAGAAAGAAAAGACTTCAGAGAGTGCTGTAGTCATTGGATGACAGGGAAAAATTGGATTTATAGTTTACTTCATACAGAAATTTTAGGTTTATAGAGATGTAACTGTATAAAGCACATTGGAAGAGAGCATAGGAAAAATCCTACTTTGAAATAGGTTTAGAGCCTTTGGATAACTCTCTCTCACAGAAGGGAAAATATGGATCAAGCCATTGTTAGTCAAGTTAAGATGAAGGTTTCACCATTTAAAAAAAAAAAAAAAGCAAAAATCCACTGTCTAGAGAGGATACCAGGTATAAATTGACAAATCCATTTAAAAGTTTTTGGTAAAGGTATATAATAGAATAGAGTATGTCTGTGAGGTATATAAATGCATTTTCAGGGACAAACATCTTTGAAAGAGGCTGGAGGTTTTAAGTGAGTTTAAGGTTTTCTGGAAATTGACGTGTGAGTTAAGGGACAGTTAGACCCTGGCTCATCGTTTTGAGTATGCTTCACTTCACATGAATCAAATGCATTTGCATTTTCATTGGGGATGTGCTCAGATTCCCACCAGGCAACCATCCGCAAAGAATTCCCAGCTCTTGTTGGCCTGTGACCAGATCGCTGCTGTTCCCACAAGCCATCCCGTCCTTCCTGTGGACTGCTGAACGCACCGTTGAATATCACTGACTCGGAGCTCTCAAAACTACACTTTACCATTAATTTTAATTAACAATAATTAATTTGAAAAATAATTTGAGTCACTTCCTATGCCCTTGCTAGTACTTCATGCTGAGTCCTCCCTTACTACCTGGTGAGTGTCAGTTTAGAGAGAAGGTTTGGTTCAGGAAATACAGAAACTCTCATTTCACTTCTCTCTGACGTCTTTAATGGACTAAAAGCAATAGACAAAAAAAAAAACACAACAAAAAAACAATGCTGTGTTCTAAAGTGCATTTGTTTGGCAAACATGACATCTCCCTTACATAGCTGCAGATAGGCCCTAAAATACATGAAACATTCACAATTTAAAAGGAAAAGAAAAGCCGCGAAAACATGTTTTCTGATGCAGATCGTAGTTGAACTCTTACAGAAAATTCCCGCTTCAATCCACTTCTCATAACTGATCACAGAAATTGGATCAAAGGATAATGGGTTCTCCTTCCAGACTTCCTAGGTGAGCATCCAATTGAGCACTTTGTGATCCTGGGTATCAAAAGAGGTTCATTTAGGAGATGCATTAGATAAAGCATGAGGCTGGTGCCATGTACTTCCCACCCTCTAGGCTTTCTCTATGACCAGGGGTTCGGCTGGCCACCGTGTGATATCAAGCCACATCTGTTTCTACACTACTGAAATTAACCCGTTCTAGGTGAAAATAGCCACTATCCAAAGGCCTACTACTCCCAGCACTTGGAGCCTCTGCTCCCCAGCAGTTTAAGATCACTACTGCTAAGTCCTCTGACTTACAGAGACAGAAGACTTGTCTTTTTTTTGTGTGCGATTGTGTGTTTTTTATCAATCATTTTATTCGATCATATTTTCTATTATTTTATTTGTTTACATTTCAAATGATATCCCTTTTCCTGTTACCCCCTCAACCCCCCATCCCATCTGCCCTCTCCCCCATGCCCTTTGCCTCTATGAGGATGCTCTTCCATCCATTCACCCACTCCCACCTCACTGCTCTAGCATCCTCCATGCTGGAGCTCCACAGGACCAAGGGCTTCCCCTTCCATTGATGTTAGATAAGGCAGTCCTCTGCTACATATGTATCTGGAGCCATGGATCCCTTCATGTGTACTCTTTGGTTGGCGGTTTAGTACCTGGGAGCTTTGTGGGTTCGGTTAGTTGGTATTGTTGTTCTTCCTATGAGGTTGCAAACCCCTTCAACTCCTTCAGTCCTTCCCCTAGCTATTCTATTGGGGTTCCTGGGCTCAGTCTGATGGTTGGCTATGAATATCTGCATCTGTATTGGTCAGGATGGATAAATACTCCAAACTTAAGAGTTGAGCAAAGGCACAGGAAAGGCTCAGGCCTCTTGGTTTGTACTGACCCAGCATCCAGTCTAATCTATGAGCTTCTATGGGCACCAGCTCTTATACATGGTGGTGATTACTTCTTGTTCTTGCATTCTTTATCTTAACTCTCCATCTCTGGTGGGGGGCAAACTACATATTCAAATTAGGAATTAATGATCATTTGAGTAAACAAGATGGGCACAGTACGGCCCTCATTATGTTTCTTCCACAAATCCACTGAGAATTTCTTCCTCTCTAAAGCAGCGCTGTTCTCTGTTGACCTTGTTTCTTTTTCTAAAGGCTTGCAAAAGTGAAGCTCTCTGGACCACCTCATTCATGTTGAGGGCTAAGGGTGTAGATCAGTGGTAGAGCACTTACTTGGGTTTGATCCCTAGATCATCAGGAGGGAGAACAGTGAAGTTCATTGATGACTAAGATATGGAAAGCATAACTATTGAGAGGTACAAATTTTAATAATAACATGATAAAAGCTGACTTTTCCTCTTTTCAAATGTCTAGGCCCAAACCTGCATCAACAGCAGAAACCATAAGCTCTGGCCTGCTTCGGGAGCCCTCGGGTAAGCAGTTGGTATTTTCTGCTCTCATAATGAACTCAATGTCTTTGCACCCTCTCTCTGCACATGCTCCCAGATACATCATCTGTGGGTGTTCGGTAGCTGTCTAGACTCCCAGGTTATAAACCTAGAAGGAATGTTATAGATATTTGTTACGGCACTCTGAGCTCCAAGAATTAAGCTTCAATTGTTCAGTTTCTGGGTGTTGGGAATGGTCTCTACAGGAAAATGAACACTCAGTCTGCAGTGGCTGTCCCATCAATTTCCCAAGGGCCAGTGCCTAAGGAAACAGGGCCCAGACTATGAACACAGTATACTCCTTCATTTGTTTAGATCTTTTAAAAGTCTTTCAGTAAAGTTTTACAGGTCTCTATATAAAATCTCTATGTAACTTTTGTGTTTAGTTCTAGGACTTTTATTTTATAAGCATTTCATAACTTAAAGTTACATTTTACTACTCCTGTTTTGCTAGTGAAAAATGACTAGGAGGTAAATTAAGGACTGTCTCCTCTTTTTCTATGCTTAGAATGTTTCAAATAAGAGAAGATATTTCTTTATTAAATGTTTGGTAGCTGTTTCGGTGAAGCCTTTGGAGTCCAGAGGTTTTGTTTAATTATTATTATTAGTGACCAGTTTTGACAATTGAAAAATTTCAGTTTCTTACAATGTTTCAGATAACTTAATTTTTTTCTGAGTGTACTTCACCACACTAGATGTTTTTGATAATAGCATTGTATCATTTGTGTTTTTAAATAATTGTCAAGAAGTTGTTTATAATATCTTAATTTTTTATATTGGTTAGACATGCAATACTGTTCCTCTTTCATTTCTCAGTCTGAAAACTGATTGTATCTCTTATTCTCATTTATTAAAATCTCATCATATGTCTGACAATATCAGGTCAGCAGGTTTTGTGTGTGCGATAGGTTCTAATTCATTTGTTTCTGCTGTTTCAATAATTTTGCTACTGTGATTGGACTTGTTTTACTATTTGAAATTTTGTCTCGAGATACACAGTAAGCTATTTAGTTTTTAGTTGTTTTCTTTTGTTTGTTTTTTTTTCATTTGGTAGTATGTGATTTTGAGGCCCTAAATTTCTTTGTTTTGCCTACTCATTTTCATACAGCTTGTTTAAAGTATTGTTTCCATTCAAAACTTCAAAACTTTTCACATTTGATTTTTTCTCTGATTTAAATCATCAGGAAATAATTCCCCCAAACTGTAGAGCCCCAATGATCTCTTTGTTTTTGACATGTAACTTAATTTCTAGTGATTATGATTTGAGAACTACTCTCTGTTGAATTTCAATTCACTGAAATAAGATTCACTTTATGGTTAATCATGTTTATTAGTTTTAAATCTGTGTATTCTTGAAAAAGATTTGAGTTACTTCATTCTCACAGTTATTTATATGTATGAATGTGTGCATTTATATATCAGTTTATCTTTGTACATATATATGCTTGATGTCAGATTTGCTAATTGGGTTGCATTTATGTCAAAGGTGTCAATTACTCACAAAACTTTCATTTTATGTTATCATTGTTTCTTTTAATGTTGTCACTTTGCTTTATTTCCTTGAAACTACATTATGGAGTGCATAC
Source organism: Mastomys natalensis (assembly GCA_021653895.1). Classification (NCBI taxonomy): domain Eukaryota; kingdom Metazoa; phylum Chordata; class Mammalia; order Rodentia; family Muridae; genus Mastomys; species Mastomys natalensis. The sequence continues at coordinate 445,904 of JAJTUV010000739.1, forward strand.
AATTTTAAGATTACTATATATTTTTTTGATAAGTTAAGTATGTATGCTTTGCCATCATTAAGTTACTGCCTACACATCTACTGATTTTTTTTCCCTTAATGTGCAATCATTATAATAGCTTGGGAAACAGCAAATATAATTTTCCCAGCTAACTGAAGAGGATATGAGTAAATCCCAGAAAGGTAGATTTATTATTGGCATTTCAGCATATTGTGAGTGAAGATACCTTGGGAATGTTTGTGTACACATTTGTGTGTTGTGTGTGTGTGTGTGTGTATATATATATATTAATGCGTATATGTACATGTGCATATATGTGTGTTTGTATATATGTGTGCATGTGTGTGGGGGAGTGAGGGGTGAACACATGTGTGAGACTTCTCATCCTGTTTGCATACAAGTCTCTGGTTTCTTTCCCCCTTGCCCATCAAAGTTATTCTGACAAACATTTATTCTTTGTTTTGTTTAGTTTTGTTTGTTTGAGACAAAGTTTCCTTGTATAGCCCTGACTTTTCCTGGTACTCCTCTACAGAACCAGGATAGCCTACAACTCAGAAATCTGCCTGCCTCTCCCTCCCAAGTGATGGAGATAAGGGCCTGTGCCACCACACCCATCAATAGGTAAGAATCTCTTAATGGAAAAGGCATCTGCTGTATTATTCATAAGTGTGTAGAAGCTGAGGCAATTTTATTCGATAATTAAATAAATTGTAAATGTTATTTGAACAGTTATAAGAATAGTGGACAAAACGATGAATAGCCTTAAATGTTATATTTCAGTTAAAGATATTACACATGACTAACATGATAAACTCAGGATACAGGTAGCTTAACTCTATAACATAAACATAACTGGAGGGGACACCAAGAAAAGCTGACAAAGTGAGGTCTCCCTCTCCAGATGTGAGGCCCTGACAATGTTTCTACACACCATGTCACATCTGGAACCTGTTAGAACACTGAGGTCTCCCTTTTTCCTAATGGTAAAGGGCTTTGAAATCCAACAGCTTTTTCTGAACAATTCACATAATGAAGATACCCTTTATGCTGTCAGCAAATACTGAAAGGGGTGGAGTTTTAAAGCACACAATCATGTCACCTAAAGCAATGTTCTTCCTGACATGCAGACTACATCTATCTTCTATACCTCAGGCTCTGTCGACAAATCATTTCACTTTCTTTTTCAAATGGCTGCCCTTCATCAGGAAGCCACAGTGATGATTAGCTTTATTAAGGACTTATTTTGTGCCGCCTTCTTACCTCAGGCTTACACAGTTTAAGGCTTGTTTTAAGAAATTTGAAGAGTTTCCAAGTTCTAAAATTTATCCTGAGTATTAACCAACTCAATTCTCATCTTCTTGAGCTAATTGTTTTGCTTATGGAATACAATGCTAGAAATAGGTATAACATTTAGGATATTAAGTAGATTATTTTCATCCACTTTTAAAATAATTCTGTCCTTTAGAATTCTCCCATCTCTTCTCCTACTCCCTCTTTAATTGGGGGACCTTTGGAACTTTGGCTGTGGATCTAATACTTCCAAGAGAATATTTAATGAGTTGGTGGCAGTTTTATTGTCTCTTAAACATTTAATGGGCTTTCTGCATAATTTCTTAATGTGTTCTTATTTGTTTACTTTTTATATTTTTAGCATAAAACTGGAAATTTGTGGTGTTGATTTTTATGGGCCTGGCACCGTCTCTCCACTGGGGTTGTAGTGTGTGCTACCCATCCAGAGGTCTCTGCTTGCCAGGAGACAAGTGGGAGTTTCTCTGAAGCCTGGTACAGTTCTCACGGTTGTTTACATTAGTACAAGTCAGCTGTGTTCTCTCTATTGGCTAAGTCCGATGCTAGATACTGCCGACTTCATTTTATGTTGTTCCTTATTATACTATCCTAGAGGTGGTCACCTGTGAATTATTATCAAATATTAAGAATCAGCATCTATTTGATCATGGTATTTTGCCTGCCCAAGTGTGCTCTGATGGAATCACACCTGGATAGAGGGCTCAGAGCTGGGAAATTGTCACCTAAATGTCCTGTGACCTTGCTTTATGTCAGAACTTTCCAGAATATTTTAGGTTAATTTGGCTACTTTTAAACAAAATATGAGTAGATGAAAATCAGAACACATTCTCTTAGACATGGTGGAGTGGGTCATTTTTACTAAGCTGCTTTAACATTCTAAGGCAGTGTGGTTTTCCTTTGATGAAGCAAATGAATAGCTATAGGGGTCTGGAGAGGCCTGAAATAACTGTTTTGCCCTTCTTGAAATATGACTTTCAAGACAAAAGAGCAACGTGAAAACAGTATTTGCATATAGAATTTTAAAAACTTCCATTCCATGCACAACCATACTTTCTCTTGATAGGTATGTTAACAATTTAGAAAAGGAGAAAAGAACCAAGAAATTTTAAAAATGCACTTTAAAAAAATCCGTTCTTTTTAAGTGAAATAGTCCTCCAAGATAAAATTGTAAGACAGCTTTTAATTCAGTGTGTAGACTTTGTGGAAAGGAAACAAACAAATACGTTTGTTTTCTTCTTAAATTCTTAGACGTGTGGGTGAACTCACTGCCATGTTTTCGTTTCTCTTTTATGAAAGACCCTGAAAGGCCCTGGTTGTGAATTACAGTTGATTTAAACAATGATATATCAGTGAAAAACCCACAGCTTTCACTACTAAGCCGGGCATAGTGGCACATAGATTTAATCCCAGCCCTTGGGAGGCAGAAGCTAGTGTATTTCCATGAATTCAAGGCAGGCCTGATCTACACAGTGAGTTTCAGGAGAGCCATAGCTACATAGTGGGATCACTGTGTCTCAAAAAAGAATTAAATAAAAGAAAAGAATAAAAAGATAACTTATCGTGGATCCATCTTGAGTGGTCATAGCTCAGGAACACAGATTTAAGTCACCTCAAATTTGAGGTTGACTGGTTGAGTACCTCAGAGAGGCAGCTACAGCAAGACGGGCAGGGGGTGGGCTTCTATAAGCTTTAGATGCTATCTGATGGCATTCTTAGATTTAGGGTAAGTAGAAATCTGCTAAGTCAATAGATTCCAAAGGTTTTATCTATTAGTCACAGAATGTTTTTTTTTCCCAACACAGAGGTGGACAAGGAATAGCTGTTCTGAGGGTTAAAGAGAGCCCATGATGAGATTAGCCTCTGGACCTATCACATTCCAATCTTTCCACAGTGCGAAACATCTAAGCAGTCAGTCTCTGCAGACACAGCTTCGTTTCAGCCATTTTCATCCACAGGTGCATAATTCCAAACCCATTCAGGCAGACAGACAAACAGACCTTGACTGCTTGCTTCATCTTCTTGTCCTCACTCTGTGGAGAGGGGCTCTGACCTATGCTCGTTTCCTTTGAGGGGCATTTCCTGCCTTTTAACCCTTCCCTCAAGTACAGTATCTAAGCCGGAAGCCGCTCTTTCCACCTGAGGACCCGGATCCCCTTCACCTCCTTTTCTGCACTTCCTTTCATAGGAAGCTTTGGTGCCTGCTCTTCCCTGGAGGTGGATCTTTGCGCCCTACACTGGGATACTCACCAGGTGAGCCCATTCCAACCTTGTTATCCTCCAGGCTCTGGATCACCCTGTTGCCCCTGACGAGGTGGAGGTGCTCCCGTTCCAGGAAGGGACTCCTCATCCACGTTCAGTGTCATGTTAAGCCACCTTCACTAATTGCCATCTTTATTTTTCTTTTAGTGGATTTATACATGAACCTTGGAATTTACATTTTAAAATTAATTTATATTGCTCTAGGCATGAAGACAGAACTACCACCACCACCACCAGCAGCAGTTCCTTTTCCTCCTGGCTGGTATGCTAATAAGTTCCAAACTTATAAAAGGCTCCCTTTTCTCTGGCCATTTTGGTGCAAATCTCCCCTGGAAGGATTTAACCAGCTCTCCATTAACAGTTTGGGGCTCTGTTTCATGTACACGCTGAATTAATTAGTATGTAATAATTTTATTATTGATGATTAATGAATAATTCATACTCAGTGGGCAAGTTGAAAGGAGTTTGGTTCATGGAGGTGAGCAAACATCTGAATATCATGAGCTTCTCCTTAATCGAATCTTTTTTCATTGTTTGATGAGACATTTATTATTTACCCTATAGGGAAGCATTCGCAATCTAATGAAGGGGTCAAAACATTAAAAAACCTCCTATAAATATGTTCTCTCCCCTCCTCGCCCGCCCCTCGTGCTTATCATACATTCTTGTGTTTATCTTTTTCTGCAGAGAGGACAAAAATCTCTTTGAAATATACTGTTTTCATAAAACCTGAAGTGTGTTTTATGGTATAATTCCACATAAAAGCTTCAGTCCTTGCACTGTAAAATATAGTGTTATACCTTAAATCCTAAACATTCTTGCTTGTGAGCTGAAAATTAAGACTTGAGATCCAGTCAAGCCCTTCCAATTGCTTTTGGAACAGGTGCCGGGGGAGAAAGCTGTGAAAACAGAAAGCTGAGCGCCAAGAATTCCCAGGGCCTTCGAGAATGGAACAGACAAAACCTAAGGGTGGTCCGGAGGCCCTGCCAAGGCCGTGGCTTGCTCTAGTCGCTGTGTATTTTGAGAGCAAATGTGCTGGAATAACAGAACCTCCTCCCTTTATTTTTATATTTTGAAAAAAAAAAAAAAAAAAAAGAAGAAGAAGAAGGATCTCTGACACTTGTGAGAATTTTCTGCCTTGGCGCGAAAGCCTGGCGAGGTGGGCAATGAAGTGGCGTGTCTCCTCCATTAGGAAGTCAGAAACGTGGGTATCCATTCCTGTGATCCACGATATGGGTGTCCCCACATGAGAGTGTCTCATGGCACTCACCAGGTCTGGGAGAAGCCAGGAGGGAATGGCTTCCTCTGGTCCTTCTCAGGTCTGTAGCTTAGGGGCACTGGGTACACTTTGGTGCCCATGACACATGGGGCACTGCCTCCCTGGGGAGCTTTGAGAGTCTCCCAGCAAAAAGTCTCAGCACACAGAAGTCTCCAGTTCTGCTTTGCTTTTTTGCCCAGTCAGCATCTCTGGAACTTGATTTTCTTGTTAGAATACAGGACCCAACTACTTCACAAGGTCAAAAAACAAAAAGCAAAACAAAACAAAAATCAAACCAAACCAAAACAAGCAAGTGTGCCCCTTTCCTTTTCCGCCTTCAGTCCTAAGGATCCAGCAGGGCTCATGAGCATATGAGATAAGCGCTCTAGTCCTCTGTACACGTTGTCCCAGTATGGCGGCACACACACGCAGTGTCAGAACAGGGGAGGCTGAGAATAATAGTGAATTTTAGGCCAGACATCTCTCCATGTAAGACCCTGTCTCAAAGAGCAGGCAAAAGAGGCACAGGGGCTATTTCTTTTTCCCTCTTTTTTTTTTCATTTATTTATTCACTTTATGTCTCAATAACCACCCTAACAAACTCCTCCGTCCTCCCCCACCCTGTCCTCAAAGTCCCTCCCCAGCTCCTCTACCCATCTTCCTCCCCTTCTAGAAGGGGTAATCACAAGGGAATATTTCAATTGGCAATTGTAAACTGCCAACTACAAGCTTAAGAGAGACTTAGAAAGGAGAGGTTAGAAATGAAGTGTCCTCCATCTAGTGTGCCTGGGACTAGAAATGTTTTCAATTTCAGGTATAATTTCAAGATTTTGGGATATTTTCATATACATAAATAAGATATCCTGGGAGTGGGATACAAGTCTAAACATAGAATTCACATATATTTCATAAGTACCTTATACACACAGCCTGAAGATAGTTGCATACAGTATTTTTTGTGTTTCTGCCTTTTCACTGTGACATGTCACATGAGACCAGTTGTGGCATTCAATGAGTTTTGCATTTTTGGAGCCTTTTATTTGTGACATTCTCTTACATAGCCTAACTCACTCGCTCTGTGTCTGAGGGTGGCCTTGAAATTCTGATCCCTCTCCTTCTATCTCATGAATTTGAGCGTTATAGGTGTGCATCACCTTGTTAGGATTTGTGGGGGTGTCAGGGATCAAAATCGGGGCGTTGCTATACCAGGCAAACAGCTACATTTCTAGACTCCAGATTTTGAATTTTTCAGATTAAAGAACCTTCAACCTGTATCATAATTATAAAAAAAGTTTTATTATAAGAAAGAAAACTAAAAAGAGATTAGGAGCAAAATAAGAGGAAATTAAAGAAATATGGTATTAGCTAGGGCACTGTCTGTCCATAGGACAGACTGCCGGGTTACACCAAAAATTGAGCTCTTAGTTCAGTAAGGAGAGTAGACAGGACTGACTGCAAAGTGGGTTGGACACGAGCAGAAGGTAAGAGTACCCAAGGGGTTGTCAAGGAAGGCTAAGGAACAAGTGTCAGGGGTGGGCAGTAGTTGTCTAGTTATGGCACCTGCTACAGACAGGTAGCGAATGTGGGCTATACCAGTGTCTTTCGACCTGTCACTTCCTCTTTCCAGTGACTTTTCTTCCAGCTTTTTTATTCTGAGATAACTTAAACCTAATGGAAAGTTACTCAACTAGTCGAGAAAATTGCTGTGTACTTCTTCCCCTGCCTTCTGGAAAATTAGCATCTTATGCAAACACCGTGGCTGTTACAAAAGCCAAGATGCTTCCGGTGGTGAAACAATACCACTCGCCACACCCCTGCTCATGAAAACGCAGCACTTATCCAGACTCCACTCCAGGCTTCTGTATGGCATGAAATGTCTGTGATGGTCCTTTATGACCGATACACTTCTGAAGAGTCAGTCATTTGACAAGACGCCCAGTGGGCGCGCCTGACTTTGTGCAGTGTCAGAATGAAAAGTTCCATTTTGGTGGGGACTTCCAGGATGCTGTGTCCTCCTTGATTCACCAGAATTCAAAGAAGGTGTGCAGCTTGCTATTTCCTCCTACTAAGTTTGCTCATGTGGCTGATGTGATGGATGCGTGCCACACTTCGTGGATTGTAGACTCACGGTTTCTACCCTGGCTTGCTAGTATCTGGGAAAGAGAAGCCATCAAATGATGCACATCTGTAATTTCCCTTTGCGTGTTTTGCCCTTTCATTTTGGCATCTATCGCTGCTTCTTAAAACGATATTTCACTAATAAATAGTGATTTCCTCTTTTTCTCATTCCTTTTGTCTTTGTTAAGAGTTTCAAGGTTTTTCTCATTTCTTGGCCTCTTGGCTAAGATCAAGTGAAGAATTCCATTATTTCTTAGTAATGATACTCATGTTACAGAAAGGGAAACTTGCTAAAAAAACAGAAGTTCAATTATTGAAGTTTGGTTTGAATTATTAAGGCTTTTTACAGCTAATTCTCCCAATGGCTGCCTAATTCAATAATCCTGAAGGTTCCTAACACTTTTAGCCTTACATTAAAAAGTCATATAGGACCGTGGAAATAAGAAGCTATTTTTTGACAATTAAAAGACCGGCAAAGGTGGGGTAATTTATATAATTAGGGAAACAATGCTCTCCGATAGGAAACTCTTGTAGACAAAGGAACTTTGATCCCATCAGATCGTGCTAGCTGAAGTAAATTTTCCTATCCTGTTTGACATGATATGGGAAGAAACATGTTTAAAGGGGCATGAGTTCTTTAGTAAATGGGTGTGGCAAAGGTAGAAACTATATTCTAGGAGAGGCCACTGTCAGAGGTGGGGGGTAGCTTTACAAAATAATTTGCCCCTTCCATAAATGCAGAAAGGATGCTGAGGCTCTGAAGCTGGGCCCTCATTCAGGAACTGCCCTGAGAGAGAAAAATTAAGAGCCCAGAGTAACCAGGAGGTGTTAAGGAGGCAATAAAATCTTTTCCTCTGCGTGGCAGCCAGGATCTGGCTGAAGGAGAAGGTGTCAGGGCCATGAAAAGGTCCAAATAACTTGAACCTCGAACATCATTTAAGATCACAGACTCTGGTTGGGATAACTGATAAAATACTGTAGAAAATGAAGCAAAGTGTCAATCTATAAAGTCATGGGAGAATGGACAGATGTATAATATTTATCTGGTATTTGGTAAGAAATGAATAAAGCAGTATTGATTTCCACAACAAACATCTTTTGAGCTGTCAAGTAGTTCTACACTTCACCATTTTAGTCCTTATATCCTTACACTCATAAAAGCAATTGTACTATTGAATTCTCAAGTGCCATTTCACTCTGAAATGCTTTGGTCATGTTGCCACAGATGGGGAATTTAAAGAAAAAGAGAAACACAGAAAATTTATGAAGGTCGACTCAACTGCTTTTCTATAACATTCATAGACTAAATGAATATTTATTTACTAAGTTCGAGTATGCAGCAGGCACCATGCTAAAGTCTAGAAATGTTAAGACTATGTAGATCATGTTCATATACTGAATTCATTGAGGCTATTTTGACAGAAGACCATGAAAACAAACTATTAATATATAATAGCTAGGAGAGGGTTATTTCTCTCTGAATGAATAAGCCTGTGTCTTAGAGAAGACTGTAGACTTGGCTCTTTACAAGCAGAATTTAACCAAGCAGACAGTAATCCATAGCACGTGGAGAGTTTGTATGGAAGTGAGGATTGGAGGCAAACAGGAGCTTAATTCTTAGATTTTGACAGACACTCCAGCACATGGAGAAGGTTGAGTATGAGTCCTATTCAACTGAGACAAGACTAGAATTTGACTCTATTAGGTACCAGAGAGATAGTTGCATGATAGGTCAGTGTTTTGCAGAGAATCTCTCAGTGGGATAGAAGTGGGGATGAATAGAGATGAAAAAAACAGATAAAATGTTCTCATTTTAACAATCTAGGTAGGAAGCAATGACTTCAATCTGGGCAGCAGCCCTAGGGACAGAGAGGAGGGAAGGGATTCTGTACATGTTTAGGAAGCATGGTAGCATCTGAGTGTTCCACAGAACTGCATCACAGAAAGGGAAAGGAAGACCTAGGATCTGGAACTGAGTGAACGAGGGAGGAGGAACAAGAATTTGAGGATAAACAGAACAAAAACCAGAGTTAGATCAGAACACGTGGACATTCACACCATGTGAAGTTGGATGTTATAAAAAAATGTGATGGGGGAGACTGGAGAAAAGGTTTTATGATTGTTTTATGTTTTAAGAATAGCACTCCAGTTGTCTCAGTGAGAAGACTGCTTAAAGTATTTGAAGGTATTGTTTATAGTTGGGATGGAGACACAATTCTCTATGGTCCTATTTCTTCCTGTCTTCCAAGAGGAGGTTTTGAACATAGACTGTCTTTCCCAGGAACGTCCCTCTGGGTAAGAAGCCATGTTGGAAGACAGAGATAGTATCTGCCTCTGAAGACAAAAGAAGTTATGCTTAGAGGCTATCCTAAAGAACAGGATTTCCTAGTTTCAAGGTTTCTGTTTGGTAAAACAACTTGTTATGTATGGTATAGTGTCAGGAGGCCATCTTTCCATCACCCTGGGTTAACTAGAGCTTGAGAAAATTCTGTAAGGAAAATGGAAAATGGTGATACCTCAGCCACGACACTAAGTAATAAACTCTCTCTGTTTTGTAGGTCTTCTGTGCATGCTGCCACAGTCTCTGTGAGTTCAAATGTTCATCATTCCTGCCGTGTTTATAAGGCTTTGTTTTCTTGGCTCTTAAAATCTTTCTGACTCCTCTTCTGTAGAATTCCTTGAGCCCTGAGGGTAGGGATTTAATGGAGATCTCTTATTTATAAATGAGTGTTCCAGAGTCTCTCATTTTCAGCACGTTTTCAAGTTGTGGGTCCCATCTGGTGTAGGAGGAAGCTTCTCTGATGATGGCTAAACAAGACGCTAATCTACGAGTATAGCAGAATATCATTGGGAGTCATTTTAATTGCTACTTTTCTTTAACTGAACAGTCGTATTTGGACAAGTATTGTCAGGGATAAGTTCCATCTCATGGAGTGAGCCTTAAATCCAGATAGTGGTTGGTCACTCCCTTGACTTCAGTGCCACCATTGTATCAGGATAGCATGTGGGCAGGCCACCATTGTAGACTGAAGGGTTTATGTCAGGCTTGGTGTTTGCCTTTCTCCTCTGGTAGTGTGCAGAGTTCCTTCCAGTACCATGAACACTAGTCGGTAGGGGTGAAGTCTCTAGGTAGACACTCAGTTGAGTGTCTTGACTTCTCAGTGTTCAACAAATTATGCGAGGTGTTTTCTTTAGCATCAGGGCCTTGATGTCAACTTGAGCGCAAATAATAGCCTTGACAATAGTCTGGGTTGTTTGTGGTTTCCTATGAGGCCCCTTTGGCAAACAATTAGATTAGATGTAACTCATTCTTGACATTGGATATTTTATTTGGTAGTAAGAGATGTCTAGTTGTGACTTTGTCTCCCCCGTATTTAATAATTTAATAATTCTACTTAGATTTCTTTTATATATATATATATATATATATATATATATATATATATATATATGTACACACATATACATACACTTGAGAAATTTCTACTGTATTAGTTCCATTCAATCCATCAAAGGTATAAGACCTTTTCTTGATGATTGATGATTGATGTAGATCATCCCAGCACATTGTGAATGGTGTCACCACTGAGAAGGTGAACCTAGGTTATATAAGAAGGCAAACCAAGAAATCCATAAAGAACAAGTCAGTAAGAAAATACTCCAGTTCTTACCTTGCTTGAGTTCCTGCCCTAATTTACCTCACTGAAAGACTTACGAGAGAGCTAAAAGATTAAATAAATCCTTTCCTTCCCAAGTTATTTTGGTCATGGTGTTTTATCATAGCAATAGCAACCCTAACAAAGACAAGCCTGGATGTATTATGTGTGCCACATGGATGGATACCTGGTACTGTCACAGGCTAGAAGATGGCATCACCCTGGAACTATAGTTAGATAAGGTTGTAAACCACCATGTGGACGATGGCAACTCAATCCAAGTCCCCTGTAAAAGCAACAAGTGCTCTTAACTGCTGAGCCATCTCTCCAACCACATACTATTCTTAACAAGAGGCTTACATTTCCTACTGACACAGTAGATCAGAGATCCAGTAAGAAATGAAATAGTGTGTGAAATAAACTGCCAGTAGCATATGCTCTAAGATGTAGGATTCTTAGAGGTTCAAAATATTTAGAAACCAAAGATCAGCCCAAAAATAGCTCAAAATCAGACCTTGGTTAGAAGAAAAGAGAATTTCATCTACAGGAAAAGACATAAAACAAAGCTATGCCCTATGGTGGTTTGTATATGCTTGGCCCAGGGAATGGCACTGTTAGGAAGTGTAGCCTTGTTGGAGTAGGTGTGTCACTGTGGATGTGGGCTTTAATAATCTTGTCCTAGCTGCCTAAAAGTGAGTCTTCCACTAGCAGCCTTCAGATGAAGATGTAGAACTCTCAGCTCCTCCTGCACCATGCCTGCCTGGACGTTGCCATGCTCCTGCCTTGATGATAATGGACTGAACTTCTGAACCTGTAAGCCAGCCTCAATTAAAATTTGTCCTTTATAAGACTTGCCTCAGTCATGGTGTCTGTTCACAGCAGTAAAACCCTAACTAAGACAACCATGAATCAGATGATCTTTCTCTTTTTGGTAAGAAAAAGTAGTTTTTACTTGAAAGTAAATTTATAACTAAATCAATGTATCTATGGCTTTATTCTTAGAGTTTAAGGGGAATAAATAGCAAGTGAGTCTGATCATGGTCCATTATCCTCTGTGAGTCCTTTGAGAAGCTGTTCAGCACTGACATTACAGCCTCAGTGGGAAGACCAGAGCACAGCATGCTAGGTATTACAAAGGAAGAAAATATCAGGAAACTAGGAACATTTCACTCATCTATATTCCGGCTCTGTGACATTAATCATTAGCCTCAAGATTTACTGTCTGCCTGCTGACTTTTTGCAAGATTCTCCTAAAGGCATAAAAACAATCATTTCATGCTAGCTCTTTACATGCTACTCAAGGAAGGGAGGATGTAAGAAACTGCATGACCTGCTCAATACAGCCTGTGGCTCCCAACCCTAGGCAGACTGGGGAAGGAGGGACGCCCCAGAGACTCCTGTTCCTGTTTGGTTAGCTGGCGCACTTACATGCTGATTGTTAAGACATAAATTGAAACATGTTCTTGCTAGTTTTCATTGCTCTGTCAACTCAGCACAAACCACAAGGGAACCCAGGATTCCACTGTCTTATTTCATTCTGCGTATTCCTGAAGGGAAGAATTCTTTAGGCTCAAATTTCAAAATTTTCTATTGCTATCTATGGATGCTGAAGAGGTATGAGGTGGTAGGAGAAGCAGACATATATAACTTATACATAGTAAGAGTGCAGTGGCCATAGAACACAGGGATTTAGTTAGAAGGTCTGAAATCCTTGACATGCGAGAATAGCATAGATCATTCCAACCATGTGTAAGGTTTAGACATTACCCCGATTTTATGAGGAAAAGGATTTCAGTTTTATTTACAACTTGCTATTCCCCTCTTATTTTTCATAGAATGGATTTTTATTCATACAAAAACATACAGAAGAGTAACAAGAAGTAGATCCCAAGATGCCCTCAATCTAAGGACAAGAGCCAGAGGACGGGGGAGGACTTGATAGGGTTATAACCTATATTGACACAATCCAGTCACCCAATCTTCCTAAATGTGTGTTCAAATTGACTCAAGCTGGGCATGGTGGTGGCATATTCCTGTAATCCCATCATTCAGGAAGCTGAGACAGGTAGATAATGAGTTCAAAGACAATCTGGACTACACAGTGAGACTTTGACTCCGGAAGCCAGAAACTTCATCAATCATGCAACAACCTAAAACTCTAGACTGGAAGCTCAGTGATGAATCACCGAGGACCATTGCACTGTGCCTGTATCCTCAGCCAGGGCACCACTCTCCTCTTTCCAAATCCCTCAGCTTTGCACTGTTCCGCCCTTCTTACCTACAGCTCATAAAGTCTCACATAAACAACTATGCCTGTCTTCCCGGAATCTTCATTATAAAAACTCTCTCAGTCTCGTTCTACTGAATGTATTTCCAACTTCTGTCTAACCCTGCTGGCTGGTAGTTGTGGGAACTTGTCCCAGGACCTGCTCATTTTCTGGCTAGCATCTGTTGTGTCTCACTAAACTCCAGATTTCAGAGATCCTTTTGGTCTCAAGTCACCCTTCCACAGAAGAGCCTGTTGCTTCACATTTCCAACCAGTGACAGCCAGTTTTAACACCTGCCTCTCTTTCTTTGATTCTTTTGTTCTTCCTTGCTTCCCATCCATCTTTTCCTCTTTTCTCTCCCTAAGTTAATTAGCTTTTTAAAAGGATGCAGATTGAGACGTGAAACTTTGCTAAGCAGCTAAGAACATTGGCTGTCTTATAGAGGACTCGAGTTAGGCTCTAAGCATCCACACAGTGTCTCACAACTGCCTGCAACTCCAGTTTTAGTGGCTCTAATGCCCTCTTCTGGCCTCCGAGCACCAGGCATGCACATGGTGCACATAAACACACACATCAAAAGTACTCATACGCAGAAAATAAAAGTAAATGCATCTTTATAAAAGGATGTGCCTTTAGTTCCTTTGATTACAAATCAGGGCAGAAAACATAGGTATAAATAAAACAGAACAAAAACTCGAATCTCCTACGACCACACACCCATTAGTTGAGAATTAGGTGAAACATACAAATACAAGCAGACATCAGTTCTCCCGTCTAGTTGCAGTGATACTACAGTAGCTTATGTTAGCCATTATAAGTGATCACATTTAACTTTACATGATTAGAAAAAGTAAAGCTGAATGGAAGAAAATAGCTAAATATACATATTTACATATATCTATGGTCCAGATATATATTTCAGAAAATACTATTTCTTAAACATTTCAGGAATGCAAACAATATTTTAAAATAGCTTTTAAAAACACACCAGGCAACACACACACACACACACACACACACACACACACACACACGTAATAAATAAAGTTTTCCTTAAAAATGGCAGTGCTGTGAGATTTTAAAAAAAGAATCCTTGCAAACAGTAGGCTTCATCTTTTGTTATAGAAAGTTGGACAGGAGCTCTTTCCTTCATAACACCACGCTTCCCTCTTCATATTCCCTGGGTCTGTTACTGATATCATGGTTTTAATGCTCTGTTGTAATTGTGTGACTATGTTTACGTGTGTTTGTGTGTGTGTGTGCAGGTGTGTATGCACATGTGGGTGTGGAGGCCAGAGGCTGGTGTCTTTATCTTCCGCAGTCTCTCTTCTCCTTGTGTTTTGAGACATGGTCTCTCCTTAGTCATGACCTCATTGATTTGGTTAGGCTGGCTGGCCAGTGAGCTGCATTGAGCCACTTCTCTCCATGCTCCCAGTTCTGGACTTACAAGCACATGCCTGAGTGCCTGCCTTTTACATGCATGCTGGGGATGTGAACACAGGTCCTTATGCTTGCCTAGCAAGTACTTTACTAACTGAGCCATGCTCCAAGCACTACATCACTGTTTTGGTCCTCCTTAACAATGCCAACAGTCTACTTGTTTATTGCTTTCTCTTTCTGATCCTAAGGTCAACCCAGAACCTCTCAGTCTGCCCCTTTGAAACACACTTAAGTTCTTATAAAATCTGAGTACATATACTCTTAAACATCCGCAGTGCCGGGGACTGCCCTTGCTTGTCCTTGACATAGTTCTCAGATCTGCCCCCTTCTCCAGGTGATCCCTTTTCACTGTTTGTCTGTCAGAAGATGACTAGGATAATAAGGCCAACTATTTCCTCTATCCAAGTTGGAAGGTTTTATGAGCGGTCTCAGGTTTTGTTAGCCCACTACCACGGTTTCTGGGAAAGCTGATGACTGGGTCTGACCAAACTCCATTGTTCCATTCGAGAACTGGCTGCCTCTCATGGTGACAGATGACATCCTTCCTTATTTGGTGTTTGATGATGATGATGATGATGATGTGTGTGTGTGTGTGCTTGTGTATGTGTGAGAGTATGTGTGTTAGCTTTTACAGCTTTAAATTTTCTGATGGGTCATTGTAGAGGACTGGGTAATGAACCATGCTTATTGGGTTCAACACCCTCTGCTTCCTATGAGATCAACCATAACATATTTAACACCTCGGGTGTTAACTTTCCAGTCTGACATGAACCTTAATGAAATGATCATTATTTAGATTAAATCAGTTCATTTACATAATTCTTTTAAACACGCCCTCATAAGATAAGCAATAGGAAATTCTTTTCAATCTCATGCCTTGAACCAGAAACTTCTTATTCTATCTTTAGGATAGTGCTTTCTACCCTTTTTGAATCCGTGACACATACATAGCCAACTAAAAAGCAAGATGAAGTTTCTATGAGATACTATTGTTGGCTCAAACTACTTACACCACCTCCTACAGCAGGAATATACAGTCATTATTCTCTTGTTATCTTATCAATTTCTAAAAATCAAAACAAAACAGTGGAAAGGCCCATGACTTAGAGGAGTCGACTAAACAGTTAACCATACATGGTACAAAGTAGGCATTGGTGAATGCTTACTAACTTAGTAGATCATTTGCACTCTTCTAAGAATCATTTAATAGCTCATTCACCTTTTAAGTACTGTATACCCTAAAATAAATCAGTTTATTTAACTAGACATTGTATGTATGCATGGTGTGTGGTATATGGGTATATATGTATTCACATACATATCATTGTTTCTTGTGTGCTAGATAGAGCATGTGTATGTGTTGTGTACATGTGTGTAAAGCCCAGATGTCAATACCAGGTAGCTTCCTCAATCTCTACCTTGGAAACAGTCTCACTGAAGATACAGGTTGATTTTTGGCCACACTGTTTGGCTAGCAAGCATCAGAGATCTTCCTGTCTCTGTTGCTCTGGTGCTGGAGCTGCAGCTGTACTGTCACATTGGCTTTTAAATGTAGGTCCTGGGGACCAAACGCAGGTCTTCATACTTGTAAAGCAAGCACTGAGCCATCTTCATAGCCCAACCAGACATCTTTTAGCAGTATGTAAGTAACAAAACAAACCACTTATGATAATACTTTTAGGCTCTATATTTTAAGCTATCTCACCTATTCCAGTGGCTTTCCCACTGAGAGTTCTACAAGTACTACAAATGTAACACATGTGGTCTATTCATGATAGTATTATTGATTCCTCCCAAGGGCTGGTATGAGAAAGCAGAGGTCCCTCATTGACTTTCTTTGCTTAGTCTATAACAGTGATATATATTCACTCTCTCCCTCCTTCTCTCCCTCCCTTCTTCCCATTCCCACACTCCTTCCTCCCTTTCCCTTCTTCCTTCCCTTCCCTCCCCTTCCCTCCTTCTCCCTCCCCCTCTCTTATTCCCTCCCTTTCTGTCTCCCTCTTCTTCCTCCGTCCTTTCCCCCTACTTTCTTCCACTGTCCTTTTCTCTCTGTGTTCCTTTCCGTTCGTTTTGGTTCTGACTTTTGACTTGTGAGACAGGGTCTCACCTAGTAGCAGAGGCTGGCCTTAGCCAGCCTGCCCTCCCTAGTGCTGAAATCATAGGGGTAAGCCATCACACCCAGCATTGATGCATTCACTGGCTTGGAATAGGTTGGAAAGAATGGGATGACAGGAGACACAAGGTGTGGGGTGCCAGTGAGTAGGAATCCACAGGTCGACCTCCGGAAAACAGATGAAGGGCAAATCCTTATAACTGTGTAAGGTCGATGTGAGTGTACAAATTTTACAACACTTCAAAACGAGTATTTTTCATAGCATAGCATAACACCCAGAATCATTTGGAAAAAAAATTGCTAAACACATAGGTTCTGAGACTCCAGATTACTGAATAGTAAATGTTATTAAACAACTAAAGTATAATTGTGCATAATTTAAATATATAGTATAAATATTGATAATTATAATTATTAAATTACAGTTGGGGGTAGCTTTGGAGTAAAAATGAAAAAACAGGTGATTTATATTTGACAATAGACTGTATTTATAGGTAATATAGGATAGACATTTATAGGTAATCTGACATTGCTGCTGAAAGTTATGATCTTGTGTTCCATGAGTAAAGGCTTTATATATAAAATACAGAGATGAAACTTTCCTTGGAACCTTCATATATTATTTTATATAAAGCATTTTCCTCTCTCAGAAACATGAAATGGAAGAATAGAAAAAGAATCTCTAGCTTTTGTAAGGGACAACTTTCTTTTTTGGTAAGTTTTATTTTATATTTTACTTATTCACTTTATATCCTGCTCACTGCCCCCTCCCGGTTATCCCCTTTCCACAATCCTTTGCCCATCCCGCCTCTCTTTTCCCTCTGAGCAAGTGGGGGCTCCCCGGGTATTGCTCCATTCCTGGCACTTCAAGTCTCTGGGGGGCTGGGCTCCAAGGAACAACTTTCTTTCAGTCATGGTTGGAACAAGGTTATTTGAGGGGACAGTAAGCCTCCAGCTCACTAGGGGCCACTGAACATAAGAGGCAGTTCCACTTCTAGACACACGAAGGGAGCTCAGAATCAGAGAATGCCTCCACTAGCCTATTCTTGAGCTTTCCTGCCTACTCTCAGTGTTTTTTTTTTTTTTTGGTTTTTGGTTTTTCGAGACAGGGTTTCTCTGTGTAGTCCTGGCTATCCTGGAACTCACTCTGTAGACCAGGCTGGACTCGAACTCAGAAATCTGCCTGCCTCTGCCTCCCAAGTGCTGGGATTAAAGGCGTGCGCCACCACCGCCCGGCACTCTCAGTGTTTTTATCTTGACAATATTTTTAGTCTTGATACAAGGATTTATTGTACAATATTGGGAACTATAGGACAGTAAGAAAAAATTTAAATATTGTGCCATCCACAGAAAACAACTCCCGCATTTTAGTCTTTTATGAACATATAAGTCTTAGACATATTTTTTCATAGGATAGGATTGTGATTCCTAATGTTTGTAAATTCCTATTTCATTCAATAGCATCAGTTCCTCGCTACTAATCTTATTAGTGCATCATTTTACTCCTAATCTTCATCTTACAATAGCAACACGGTGATACTTAATCAGTTTGGTATGGAATGTTTAAAGTTCCTTACTCTACTATTATAGACAACACTGCAGTAGTGCCTTAAGTCTATTTTTGTATGCATCTGTGATAGTTGTCCTTTTTCTTAACAAGTATCATTCAGAAACTTGGATTTGTTACTGTCTTTTTTATCTTTTTAAAAAAAGACTGATTTTCTTATCTTCATAAAGACAAGTTTCAGTTTTAACCTGTGATTATGAATACTGGCAGTAATGGAATTGCTTCCTTGATGAAATAGTCTAGTACATTTGTTAAGCTGGCTAGTTTAATTCCATTTGTCTTGACTTCAGGAATTTCTTAATAAGGATAGGGCCATGTTTTGAATTATGACAATTATCAGTCAAGCGAGTCTTCAGTTTGTTATGATACACACAGGATTGTGAGATACTGGCCAGGAACATGAGGTCTGCACTGAGAAGCCTTGGTGGTCTGGAGCATATTCATAGTTTCTGCCTTTCTCAATTTGTCCATTTCATTTCCTGTCAGGGAAGGTAGGCTACCTACAGAGCTGAGGTTTTGGTGCTAAAACTTGCAATTTATGGCTTATAAAATACAACAAGCGTATTTATTCCAGTTCACATAAGAGTATAGCAGTCTATTCTCATGTTTTCTGCTAAAATAAATAAATTACTGTATTTCATATGTTATTATCCATACACAACTATTATGTAAAATTACTGACATTGGGATAAATATATAAATTACTATTTTAACGCATTTTCATTTTACGTTATATATTTACTTTATGTATTAATGTTTGCCTACATGTATGTAAATGTATCACATGCATATGGTACTTGCAGAGGCCAGAAGAGGGTATTCGAGTCCCTGGAAATGGAGGTACAAATGGTTGTGAGCACATGTGGGTGTTAGAAATTATACCTGGGTCCTCAGGAAGAGCATCCAGTGTTCTTAACCACTGAGATATCTCTTCAGCCCCTCTAAATTGTTTCTATGTTGTCTAAATCAGGCTGTAATTAATATCCATTGAAACTTAAGCCTGTCTGTTCCTATATACCAAGCATCAATTTCCTAATGGGTTCCCTTGCTCAAAATGTGGACTTAGTGGAATATAAAAGCTAAGAAAGAACAAGGGGAAAGGACGTGAAGTTGGGAGGGAGACATGTTGGCAGAGAATCTTTGAGGGGGAGGGACAGGTTGAAAGTGTAGGAGGGGCAGATGTTATCAAAATGCATTATATTCATGTAAACGTTTTTCTTTGATCAAGTTTGTTGAACGAGAGCAAAAAGAACAAAAAAGTTCAATTATCACAAGTCCACTGATCTCTTAAGATTGAACAACACTGTGATTAATTGGTAAAAGAAAGGTTTTATAATTAACATTTGGGGATCCTTGACTAATAAAAGTACAGGGATGTGGTAAAGGAATTTGACTGTTTTAACTACTGTGTCCTCAGTGGCCATTTGGTCTGTGGAACTGATCGGTTCAGTCGTAAACGGCAAGATCACATGGCTGATGGGGCGGAAGCAGGATACGCTGGTGCTGGTTCCCAGCTGCTAACATCTGGGTGTGAAGTTAGCACGCTCAGCTCTGGTCAGGGGTATATCCAGCAGCAGGAGCTTGGCTTGACTTTCCCAGAGACTGTGAGGATAATTGAAACATTGTTTCAAATATAATTGCTTTTCCACCAGAAAATTTAAAGTAAGGAGCTCAGTTTTCCAGGTATCAAAGAAAATGAGTTTAAGAACAGGACTATAATTTTAGCACTTGGGAGGCAGAGACAAGCAAAACTCTCTTGAGTTTGAGTCCAGCCTGGTCTACATACTGAGTTCCAGACCAGGCCAACCAGTTGGGGTTACATGGTGATAACCCATCTCAAAGCAAAACAAAACATATGAATTAATAAGTACTGAGTTTAAGAAAGAGAAACAGTCAAATTGACAATAATTTATCAAAATATATTCTTATTAAATATTAATAAATAAAGTTTCCTTTCTCAGAAGGATACAACTTCATTAACTTCAATGAATAACTATCACTAAAAATACACATTAAGTAATTTTCATGAGAGCATACAAATTCTGAAAAAGCTCAAATAGAAAGCTCAGAGCCCAGTCTGAAACAGTTACATTTGACACTTTATCAAGGGAAACAAGAACAAGGCCTGTTCTTAACTCATTTTCTTTGATACCTGGAAACGTGATCTCTCTACTTTAAATTTTCTGATGGAAAAGCAATTATATTTGAAACAATGTTTCAAATTCATCTGTGGCTAAGGACAGGATGCCTGCTGAGCCATTTGGACATTATGTGAACATCCTATATGAATTGATGCAGATGCAGATGCCATAGCCTACTGCACGTGTACATTGCATTAAAATCTCCGGGTCCACTGTCTATATGCATCTCACTGTTGACACAAACCCGTGGCAGTGTTCTAATTTGAATGGAAATATCCACCTCTGAATCATAGTTTTAATTATCGTCTATGAAATTTTTGGCTTCTGACCTACCACTGTACTGTACTTCTTATTTGTCAACCTGGACTTGCATCAATCCAGAAGACGATGCTAGGGAAAGCTTGCTGTGAGCCAGAGTTTTGCCGCAATCAATCCTGCTAGAGTGCTTATGCGTCTCTCACCTCCAAAACGAGGCTGATCAAAGGGAGCTCAGGGTAACTTTTATCTTAGTACTGGACAAACTCCTGCATCTCAAACATCAGTTTGATGGAGAGGAAAATGCTGGGTAGGGAGAGCCAGTTTTCCAACCTTAAATCTATGTGGGGAAATGAACTTGCCTTGCGAAGGTGTAAGCTGCTTTTTCTCTAACATAAAAGACGGTCCTGTGGCGCTCAGCGGCCAGAAGGGGGAACTCAGCAAAGATCCCAGGATGTTAAGTTATTTACACACTCAAACGACAACAATAACAATAAAATGGCTGGGCCACTGGAAGTAGTTTTCCCAGCACAATGAAATAAGTTTTATGTGTATTGTGAACCTGCAATATTTGAATCCTGATCCAAGAAGTTGACTTTGTAGTTTCCTGACTTTTTTTTTTCCCCTTCTTGTTTTTATGTTGTGTCAGTCTGTGAGACTGAAACTATTTGCACTTCAAAATAAAGTGGTTGATTTGATTTTTACAGATGGCGAGTGTAGTTAATTTCTAGGAGGCCTTTCCAGAGGCTTGGTGGTTGTCGGGTAGAGTAGCTAAGTCCTAGGGCAAACACACCTTGGAAGAGGTACCGCTTGGGTCAGGTGACCACACCTCAAGCAGTTTGGGGACAGACTGTATTTGGACACACCACACACTTCTCCACATCATTTTTTGGCAGTGACATTAACCGTTGTTTTTCAGGACATGGCAGGTAGGCCATATACTGGAATGCAGCATAAAAGATTATATTACCACTAGAACTGGCCACGCCACCAATTTTATTGAAAAATTTTTTTAATACTACTTGGAATTTGGAACAACGTGAGGAAAGCTTTTCTGTTTTATCAATTATGCTGGATGCAGAGTCGGGGAAAACAGTACCCATGGACATTTTAGTGTTGACTTTTGTGCAAAAGAGAATCTGATTAGAGCTAGGAGAGCCTCATGTGTCTCTGTGTCCCCGGATTTGGTGTTTATACTACAAAAGCATGAGCTAGTGCCACCAGAGGGAAAGCAATGATTTATAGGCAAAGCATTCAGAGTAAGAGGCTTGAACATTTTATTGATTTCTCTAAAATGCCTTTGAGAGGTATATATTGTACTCTGGGACATTCAATGTCCAACAAATGCATTTGAGAGTAGAAATGTCTTTAAGGACCCCTCCTACTACACTAGCAGCAACTCAGTGACTAATTTCTGCACCGGTGAGACCTTCAGCGCCTTGTAGTGTCTCATACACTTACCTCCAGACTTTGGAAAGGAAGTCCTACCTCTAATCTTATGCTTATTTGGAAACTGTTTGAGGGGTGCAGCACAGCTATGTTAAGATTATTGCTAGTTAGGCAGCCTCCTGCCCATCTGTACAAGGAGGGCAGCAGGGCTGTGTATAAGGGTAAGTATAATTACACACACACACACACACAAACACACACACACACACACACACACACACACACACACACACGATAGTGCAGAAACAGGGTTGGGTCCTTTCCCTCTCTGTTAAGATTGGCTTTGAGTTCTCTTCCCTCTGAAAACCCTAACTTGAGCCTTTGAATACAACCTGCAAATAAGGTTACAACTGGAGTGAAACCAAGATCTGGGAAAGGGTAGAGAGCTCTGCTCCTAATTCTACGCTTTCATAAAATGCTAGAGGTTTGCTTGGAGGATTTGATTTGCACTTTGAGATCCACTGAGGAACTTTGCAAGATTGAGTGGATGAATAAATGCATGAGGAAACCAGAATCCATGTGTAAATCTTTATTTATAATCTTGACTTACAACAGAAGATAAATAAAGCCTCCATTGCCATGCTATACATTTGAGATCCCCCATCAATATCGGTTGGAAATGCAAGTTAATGATTCCTGTGTTTTCTGTCTCTATACATCTACTATGTTTGATCACTAAATAGAGAAAGGCTTGAGTATATGAGCCTCACAAACGTTGCTAATAAGCTAGACATTGAACGAACAATGGGAGATGGACCAACAAATTTTCTAGGGGAATTCTAATAATCTTTGGTTCTACTTGGTTCATTTTAAAAATAATAATGGGATAATGGGATATCTGATGGTCCCTAGACTAGAATACCTTTAATGTAAATGATCTGCTTTTAAGTTGAAAACAAATTGCCTGTAACCCTTAAGTCACAGACAGAATTATGGGTGTTTTGGTCAGGGTGCAATAGCATGGACCCTCCGGTTCTTTCCATGAGCGGTAACTTCCCAGTCAGTGTCTCTGGTCAGTGCAGTCTATACTACCCCACCTGTTCAGCTCACAGTCCTGCCCCTGGAAAGCACACAGACTCTGTTCAAAGATGTGAAGCTGGACTTCCTATTTCTGATATGAGTCTAAACTCCAGCTTACCAAAGAGGTCCTCCCCAGTGTGACTGAGCTCTATGATTCCAACTAAAGTCTAGGGCGACACAGTGTATGTCATCACTGCACACATCAATCAGATATCACCCTTCAGAGATGCTGCTTGCTCGTCCTTTTGTGCAGAATCCTCTCCCTTCCTCTTATGTAGCATGGTTTCCTGTATCCTTAGTAACCCAATATGACCAGGCCTGCTTACGCATTCTCTTACTGTCAGGCATTTGGTAGGGCTGTTTTTCCTACCATCCTATTTTTGATTAGATGGCATTCTCCAGGATGTTGTAAGTAGAAATACATCGGCAGATATATCACGGCAGAAGTTTTGACGACGCCCTCCCCTGTGTCAGCTATCCTGCAAGTTCTCATGGAAATGGTGTCTGAATTTTCAATGGCTACCCAGAGAAGCAGTTCTTTGTCAACCAGAATTGGATATGGAACGTGAAAGAGAAACAGACTTTTGTGCATGTTTCTAAATCAACTGAGCTTTGATGTGTTTGTTACTGTGGCATAAGTTCATGAACACTGATGGAATTGCTTGATCTGACTCAAGTATGCAAGCCTCCCTAAAATGCACATCCATCTGAACCCTCCAAATGCACCTGATGCTCTGAGAATAGGTGTATTGTCACACTTGATACAGTCGTCATCAAGAATAGCTGTATTGTCACACTAGATACAGTCGTCATCGAGAATAGCTGTATTGTCACACTTGATACAGTCATCATTGAGAATAGCTGTATTGTCACACTTGATACAGTCGTCATCGAGAATAGCTGTATTGTCACACTTGATACAGTCGTCATTGAGAATAGCTGTATTGTCACACTTGATACAGTCGTCATCGAGAATAGCTGTATTGTCACACTTGATACAGTCGTCATCAAGAATAGCTGTATTGTCACACTTGATACAGTCGTCATCGAGAATAGCTGTATTGTTACACTAGATACAGTCATTGAGAATAGCTGTGTTGTCACACTTGATACATCATCAAGAATAGCTGTATTGTCACACTTGATACAGTCATCATTGAGAATAGCTGTATTGTCACACTTGATACAGTCATCATTGAGAATAGCTGTATTGTCACACTTGATACAGTCGTCATCGAGAATAGCTGTATTGTCACACTTGATACAGTCGTCATTGAGAATAGCTGTATTGTCACACTTGATACAGTCGTCATCGAGAATAGCTGTATTGTCACACTTGATACAGTCGTCATCAAGAATAGCTGTATTGTCACACTTGATACAGTCGTCATCGAGAATAGCTGTATTGTTACACTAGATACAGTCATTGAGAATAGCTGTGTTGTCACACTTGATACAGTCATCAAGAATAGCTGTATTGTCACACTTGATACAGTCATCGAGAATAGCTGTATTGTCACACTAGATACAGTCATCGAGAACAGCTGTATTGTTCCACTTGTTGCAGTTATCCAGTCTGTTGTTTACAGGACTCCCCCTCACATTTTAGAGCTTGTTCTCACCTTTTCCCATTTTTAGGAACATTGTGGTTGATATTTAATGATTATTTTCAATTAAAACAGAACAATGCAGTCAGGCAACCTGCTTCCCTCTGGAGCAGGTTAAAATTAGAGGAAGCTTTCATTTTTTTTTTAATTTTTATTCTTGTTTTAAATCCATCTCTTTGTTCAAATGAGGAGAAACTTAGCTTGTTAGATTGTCAGACCAAACTTCTAACATTATTGCTCACTAAAACTCATGACCATATTAACTTTATTTAGCTATTTTATCCTGAAATAATTTCAAAGAATGAGAGTCAACAACTTCATTGCTACTGTGTATGATCAAAGTCCAGGTTTGTATCTGTCTGCTCTTCTACCTTCTGATCTCGGTTACGCATGGTCAACTATAGATAAAAATGTTAACTGGAGGAAATTCCTGAAGCAAACATTTCATAATCTTAGAAAATACATTTCATAATGACATGTTGTTGTAATTCTTTCATTTTGTTATTAATCTCTTACTGTGTCTATTAATGTCTTACTGTGTTTATAATTAAATTTTCCCACAGGAAAACTATCATACCAAGATTTGATGCTACAGATTTAAGTATCCACAGAATGAGCATCTTTGACCATTTCTCCTGTGGACAAGGGGCACTATTGTCATTGAATTATTCTTAGTACACTCACATAAGTTATCTGCCAACGCCATTGTTTCCTGTGGAAATTTGCTTCATTATGCAAATACTTATCTAGAGGTTTATGTTCTGTCCCATGAACTGAGGCTACAGAAATCAATAAAGCACAACCCATTACCCCAGGGAGCTTATAGCTTAGCAGGCATAATTACAATGCATGATGTCATATAGGCAATGATTGTGATACACATGAACTCCTGTGTGTGTGTGTGTGTGTGTATGTGTGTTTCCGTCTGTCGGTCTGTCTCATGCATATGAATGTGTGACTAGAGCAAGACTTTTCTGTGTCTTTCTCTATCAGCATCTGCCATATTACCTTGAGACACAGTCTGTCATGAAACTGGAAGCTAGCTGTTTGGGCTAGGACAGCTAATCCACATGCTCTTAGCATTTATGTATGTCCTCTAATGTTGTGATCATAGACACACAGAGCTAATGTGGGCTCTTTATGTGGTGCAGGGGATTTGAACTCAGATCCTCCTACTAGTAGAGCAAGTGTTCTTATTCATGGAGCCAACTGTCCAGCTTAGCACAGGTATTTTTTGTTTCTAATATGTGCTTGCATCATTAGGATAAAACACACCTAAATTGATCTGGTTACTCACCAGTTTCTAGATAACCTTTTTTTGCATGTATATGATAAGACCCTAGCATTGGACAATGGTTATAGGGAGTAGATATGAGCAATCCTTGAGAAAAACAGAGCATTGACAGCAACTGCTGTGTCTCTGAACAGCTCCTCCCTGGTCCCAAGGCTCAAAAACAAGAAACAATGGAAATGGTCTAGTGGGTCTAAACCAGAATGTCCAGGTAAGATTAAGGCCTGACTATACACACTCCCATTATCCATAGGGAGAACCTCCTTCCCGTCCCCCCCCCCCCCACCCCTGCTCCGCTGCAGATGGGTGGAGGCAACTGTTTCTTGGAATTCTTGCCATACAAGACAAAGCAAGTTAGTAGGCTGGTGATGTCACCAGGTATACGGTCTAGCTTGTACTGTGCTTCTGTGAGGTTAAAGAATGCTGTTCAGAGGACAAAGGCTCTTGTCCTAGCCTGCTGTAACTGGACCTCAGGCAAATATCTTGTCTTATCTGTCACCACTGGTGTTTATCAGCAATTTGGAGAGAACATCCATGACTCAAACTTTTGGCACCAAGGAGAGGATGTATCTATTAGTCTGGTGGGAACCTACCAATCACACCTTGCTTTGGTTTTCCTAGCAGCTCTTTGGGTCTCATTTGTACTCCTTAGAAATTAGTTCTGGTAATAAATATATCTCCTCTTTTAGCCTCTCTATTGAGGCATTGAAATAAACTTTATATTCCATGAGGCACCGCTGAGGCTTTCCTTTGGTCTCTTGGCAGTCTATTCCATTGTCCTAGCCTGGTGATCTTGAGGGGTAACGTCAAAGGACTGACTGAATTGCTATGAGAGGGAGACTAAGATAGTTCCCCACCCTGAGGGCACCACACCCCAGGGGTGAGTATTTGGTAGCTCTGCAGATCAAGCCAACAGAAGTAGCGAGAGTTACATGGCAACAAAGCCACTTGGAGCAGCAGTACTGAAGGTATGGTAGGATACTCAGGCTCTATGTCCTTCATAAAATCTAAGGTGAAACTAACGACTAACAAGGTGTTCATCCTACAGATGTTGGTGTGGGCTTATGGTAGACCTCAGAGTTCCTGGGGAGCTAGTCTGTGGTGAACAGCCAAGGGGACACGAAATGCAGACATGGTCTCATCATCAGAGGCTGGCCTTTAATAGGAACATTTTTTTTCTATTGCTGTGAGTGAAATGCTATTAGCATTTATTACCCTATAATGAAAGGACATTTGTGTTTTTTGAAAATTTTGTGTATATGTATGATGCAGAGGCCAGAGGCAAACAACGGTAACCTGCTCTACTCTTCTCCACACTGCTTTTGAGACAGCGTCCCGCGATGAAAGCTGCTCCTCAGTGTCCTTAGGCTGCTTGATTAGTGCCTGGGATCCTCCTACTTGGGGATTGCAGACACATGCTGACATGCTTGACCTTTTACATGAATTCTGGGGATCTGAACTCAGGTCCTCATGCTTGCGCCTGCCCCCACCCCAAGCTCCAATAACACAATAATAAAATTTCTCACATTGCCTATGTCTTTTAAATATTTGGACAAACACTCCTGTAGGTAAAACATATTTATTGTTGTTTCAGTTTAGAGCTTGATTCAATTCTATTTGTTAGCAAAAGACTTTCTTTACACTTTCAATATTCCCTGATTTTTCTATAATGTAGGCATCTGGCAAATAGTTACCACTTTTCATTTTGGGGACTTTAGTGGGTGTTGTGTTTATCCCTTTGGGAAAATATAATTGATAACAAAATCCACTGTAACGGGGTAATATCATTTTATCAATCTATAGTGACGTTGATAACTTGAAATATGGATTCAAGAATCTGGTTTCTTAGTGATTGTGACTGTTAGCTTTGTCAACTCTGGGAAGTGTTTCAGTGAGGGATTGTCTACATTATCTAGACCTGTGGGGGATATTGTCGTAGTCAAGCTAATTGATGTGAGAAGGCCTAGCTCACTGTAAGGGGCACCATTCCCTAGGCATAGTGAACTTTATCAAAGTGGAGAAAGTGAACTGAGAACAAGCAAGTGAGCATCCATTTCTCTTTGCTCTTGACCGTGGATGAGATATGATGAGTTCTCTGAGGTTCCTGTTGCCTTAACTTCCCTCAGTGATGGACAATAACTTAGAATCACGAGCCAGAATTGCTGAGTTGCTTTTTCTCAACGTATTCTTATCACAGCAACAGAAATGAAACTGGAACCACTGTTCCAGTTTCCTCATTAAACTTAGTTGAACCATGTATTGAAATATATACTAATTCTTAATATAAATTTTATTTTTTACATTAGAATACTTTTCAAAATACTGTGACATGTGTGTGGAGAAGATATCATAATATTACTTTAATTAATTTCAGGCTTCAACATGGAGCACCACAGTGCATATAATTTATATCACATATTATGAAGTTATATATTATGATGTGACATAACATTATAGATATAAGTGGCATTGTGACTAAAGTGTTGGTAAGCTGTCTCCAAACTCTGAAAAGACTGTCAGTCTTTGTCTCTCCTTTTTAGTGGCATAAGATATGAGGTACATCCAACTGTTAATTATTCTAGAGAGAAGATCATTACTTATGTGTTAAATTGCCAAGGATGCTGCAGACCCTGAACCTTTGTAGAGATCACCATTTATCCTAGGCTGTGTAGACATCTTGCAAGGTTTCATCTTTAAGGGAAGTTGAGAAGGTATCTTCTTACTGGATTTTAATAGAATCTCATGGATCTCTTCTGCAGGACAACGGGTTCATGAGCATCTAAGTCTTTCATGTGTCTCTTCTGACACATATGCCATTCATGGTCCTGGAATCAAGCATATCTGTTGAACAGACAGGTTCTGGACGTCATTTGTTTCCTTGCTCCAGGGCCTGATCCTTGGCGTTTTCTATCTTTTGTACTGCCAAGGGAGACTCTGACTTATACCTTTAAAACTGGTGATGAATCACCACCATCTTCATAGTTCATGTTTTTAACGAACCAATAACACCACTTGCAGTAACCATTTAATTCCACAATCTTTGTAATTACTTCTTCCTCTATCCTTCACAAATGCCTCTTCTTGGTCTCTTGCACCAGCTACCCGGAGTTCATCATCAGCTGTGTGAACGGTTGCCCTGTTCCAGCCTGGCTGTTATTTTCAGTGCTTCCTTTAGCTAAGCCCCTTTGAAAGGCCCACTGTAGAAGGGTTCCCGGGACCTCAACCAGTACCACATCCTGGGTTGAGTTTCCTGCAGATAGATCCCTCCATGCAGCAGGTTCCTTTGGGTGCATTACAGAGTAGCTGCCTCTCCAGAACCAAGAAAAGAACTTTAGGAAGAGAAATTGGCTGTGGCAGAGATCACGGTAGATCCCGTGGCAGGGGCTATGCAAGTGGGTGGCGCGTCACAGGTGCTCATTTGGAGTAAGGGTCTGGGGGCCCTGCAGCTCCGTAGTAACAGGTGAGTAGACATGAGTAACCCTTAAAGATGGGACATGACCTTGCGTGTTGATGGGCTGAAAGTAATTCCCAGAGAAGGCTGTAGGTGAGACCTGCAGTTCGCTGTTGTCCTCTAGCAGCGCCTCCAAGTGGGAGAAGCCGAATGCTCGTTGAAGCAGCTGCGTCGAGCCTGGTCTTGCAGATGTATGAGTACTTTTTGTGGAGGTTCTTGATCTTGTGTTAGTAGATGTTTTCAGCCTCAGCTACTATTTCTACAGGACTGAAAGTTTCAGCTGCCCTGACACCAGAGGATTCTGCACAGCAATCTTTTGCTGAGTGTGGTCCTGATGAGCCATTAACAGCTTCATCGTAAGCCAGAGAGTTAACACCTTCGGTCACTGCCCAGCAGCAACTGCTTCTGCTGCTGAGGTTTCTGCGGCCGCCATCTTTAAACAGCACAGCACTCCTTACTGAACCTATCTCTACCTCATGGTGCTACCTAAACTTTGACACATGTGGCAAGGTCACCTTGGGCACTTGTCGCTGAGCCCATCTGTTTTATTCACAACTAATATTCATATATTGTATCTTTAGGTACAAAATATTCTCAATATATTCATAAGTGAATAAAAAGGTGATAAGAGGCACATTTGTCAGTATGTATTATTTCTTTATGCATTCAAACGAGTTAAATTTACTGTATGATCGTTTTCAATAAAATTGTCTAAAGTAGTTTCACCTTAGAGGAAGAAAAGACAAAAGTGTACAGTCTGATGAATCGCTATTAAGCACAGAAGATTTTCATTACTAGAATGAGACTCTAGTTACTAATTAGATTATTCTTTGCAAGAAGATTAAGTTTCTGGTGCAAACAAGCTAATGTAACAACTCAGGCTAGATGTTTCTTTAATTGGTTTATTGGTTCCCTCAGCTGCTTCTATTACTCAGAGGATACTTTGAGTTATGTTTAATTTTAATATTAAGTATGACATTGAATTTTCTAGGAAACTGAGCCTTCATCATATTGATCATATATCGATAGAAATTAGTGTATAGGAGAGAGCATCCTGTTTTACAGTTCCAAATGGTCACACGGAAAAAACTGTCAGCCATGCTAACACAGACTTCATTATCACATGAAGTCTGAAATAAAAGAAGCCTTTTTCTTATGTAAATGGATGGAACTAGAAAATATCATCCTGAGTGAAGTAACACAATCACGAAAGAACATACATGGTATTCACTCACTGATTATTGGATTTTAGCCCAGAAGCTTGAAATACCCAAGATTCAACTCACAGACCACATGAAGCTCATGAAGAATGATGACCAAGCGGGGGAAGGGCTTCAGTCCTTCTTAGAAGAAGTAACAAAATACTCAAGGGAGCAAATATGGAGACAAAGTACAGGACAGAAACTGAAGGAGGGGCCATCTGCAGACCATTCCACCGGGGTCTCCATCCCATGTGCAGTCACCAAAGGTAGACGTTGATGTGGATGTCAGGAAGTACATGCTGACAGGAGCCTGATATAGCTGTCTCCTTAGAGGTCTGCAAGAGTCTGACATATTCAGAGGCAGATGCTCACAGCTAACCATTAAACTGATCATAGGGTTCCCAACAGAGAAGAGAGAGTGAAGACTGAAGGAGTTGAGAAGATTTCGTGACACCATGAGGAAAGCAACAATATCAACCAACCAGAGCTCCCAGGGTCTAAACCACCAGTCTGGGAGCACTTATGGAGGGACCCATGGCTCCAGCTATATATGCAAGGGAGCTATTTATAAGTGGGAGAAGAGATCCATGGTCCCATGAAGGCTGGACATCATGGGGGGTGGTATTCGAGGGTGGGGTGGTGAGGTACGGGGGAGGGTAGGTGGGGGTACACATCATAGAGGCAAGAGGAGGAGGAAGGGATAGGGAGTTCCTGGGAGGGAGGGGGGAAAAGGGGGTAAGGGGAAAACATCTGAAATGTAAATAAAATTTCCAATAAAAAAAAAGAAAAAAAAAAAAGAAGCCTTTTGATACCTCCCATTCTCTAAGGGTTGGAAGTGATGTGATTTTAATAAGTAAATTTAGATGTGCATTTGCTTAAATTATCCAGCTCTAAAATGTACTGTGTGTTAATGACTACACATAATACCATTTGAAGTTGTGACATTAGTTTGGAAATACAAAATGATATCTAGTTAAAAGAATCAATGACGAAGCCAGGCCTGGTGTTTACAACTATAACCCCATGTACTTGGAAGGTGGAGGCAGAAGAATTCTTTGAGACATAGAGTTCAGAGCCAGCATGGGTAGCACCCTGAGAGCCCATCTCTTTAAGTGACAACAGTGACAAAATCAGCTATTAGATTTTAAAAGTGTTCCATGAGAGAGGCTGATGTGGTTTTTTTTTTGTTGTTGTTGTTAAATTTATTTTATTTTAAATTATGTGTGTATACATTTGAGTGTGTGTGCCCAAGGAAGAGTGTGTACCCAGGGAGGTCACTAGAGGGCAAATGGATTCCCCTAAGGCTGTAGTTATTGGTGATGAGCCTGCCCAAGTTGGTGTGGGGAACTGAATTCCTGACATCAGAAAGAGTAGTTAGAACTGATAATTCATGAGCTATCTCTCCAGCCCGTTGACTTGGTTTTCTAGAACACAGTTCCCAGTATTCTACCTCATTCTAAGAAGATAACATGCTGTATCTGATCTTCCAAGTTTTTGTAGTAATAATACTATAGCTATTACTTACTAAACCTGTGCAGAGAAATAGTTTCCCTTATGCTGTTTTCCTTACACCTCTTACATTTTTCAGAAATTATTTTTTGAGATTATTATAGAATAACATCATCTCTCCCTTTCCTCTCTCTAAACCCTAATAAAACTATATGCTATTCATCTTTGTCTTCCCGGCCTTACCGCAGCTCCATCATTTAGTGAAAGCTTGCTCGCCGAATGAACAGTAGCAGAATGGATTGGCCTATGTCTATAGGAACTCCCCAGAGGAGACTAGAAATCTCAATGCAAGTTGACCTAATAGAAAACAAAGCTCTTTGAAGAGAGGTGGCGGTAACCTGTTCAACACTGTGGAGCCAAGGAAGACCTAGAACTTAAGACTAAGCACTCAAGTTCATTTGTCTTCCAACTGTCAGATACTGTCTTGTTGTACAGTCATTTACTAGCTAAGCATTTACTCAGTCATACTAAAATGGCTTGTACCATACTTTGGCTGATATCAGATATAGTCCGAAATATTGGAGAGAACATGGGCAGTAGTGCATGAACCTTGCTCTCACACCTGGGTGTGAGAAGAAGAGCACACGTGGAGCCATCACTACATTTTACCTTTGTTACAAAAGTAATTACAGAAAGGATTTTTAAAAAGTAAAATATTCAGCGAATTCACACCACAGTGTTTGTTAGTGGAAGGCAACCAGTTTCTATCTCTGACTTCCATAAACATATGTACACACACGTGCACATGAGGACAGGGGACAGAAAGGGAAGGAGAGCTGGCTGTCTCCATATTTCAAATATATGCATATACTCATGACACAGGGTGGAACCTAGATCAGAGGTGTTGGGGACATATAATGGGAGTCCATCCTTTCTCAGACAGATCTTCAGTCTTATTAGTGCTGATAATGATATGAACACAACAAACTGTGATTTATTATATCAATATGGTATATTATCATGCTAATAATAGAAATGAACTGTCAGGCTAAAAGGGTTTGAGAAACACAAGATTATTGGTATGAATACAAATTCTCCAAAGAAGTTATGCAAATATATACTCATCCATGTTTACAAATTCTCAGCTCTTCATATCTTCAACAATGTCAAAAATTAGCAGTATTCTCACCTCGAACTTGTGACCTATACATGTTTTATTGTTTATATCAATGCATCATGAATATATTCATGTCTGAAAATTTTTTATTTTATGTGTATGGGATATTTTTCCTGCATGTGTGTTTGTGCAATCTTGGTTTCTCTTTTGATACATTTCCCAGATTTGGCTCTGAACAGTTTCCAGTAACTTTATGGTGTCAGCTTAGGCAATCCAACAATGACCAGTCCACACATCTGACTGCCTCCCAAGAAGTAAAAGAATCTTGCAGATGTCCACCCCACACCCCGTCACTGTCTACAATCACGTCTTCCCATAACCCATATATTTACTTAGTGCTACATATGAAAATTATCATGGGAGTTTTGTTAAGATTATAATTCTTTGCTTAAAATTTTCTGATATTATGATTAAAATTTCAAAGCTATATACAAATCAATTCAACATAGATACCTTTTATTTCTTTATATATGGGATTTTTCTGGAGTTTCTTATGTATTTAATAGCAGGTAAAATGTTGAAAGATTTTTATTTCTGCTATAATATTCTATCATATGGACCTTATATCACCATTTCAGATAATCTGTTATTTCCTCTTATTTATGATTTTCAGTTAGTCCTTGTATGTGTACATATCTGTGTATCTATGCCTGTGTGTGCACGTGTGCATACTTTTGCATGAACACATGCATGCATATGCAGATAGAGGCCAGGGAACAATCTCAAGTCTTGTTTCTCAAGAGCAGTATGCATTGTTTGGGACAGTCTCTCATTGGTCTGGGACTCATTGATTCAGCTCTGCTGGCTGCACAGTGAGCCACCCATCCTCCTGTCTTCACCTTCTCAGAGCTATGATTACAGACATGTGTCACTATACTTGGCTTTTTTACTCAGACTCTGAGGAATGTACTGCTTGTCCAACAAGCATTTTTACCAATGAAGCTATCTCTTCAATCTGATTTTTATTTTAATGGCAGCATATGGCTCTAATATGTAACTGCAAAGATTCTTCTGGCCACATGAAACCTTGTAATAAATAAAACTGTGTGATAGTTAACTTACTCATAAACCTTTTCTTGCAGTTTGCATAGCTTTAAAATTTAGTGTCTCTGTGTACAGAAACTCAAATGTCTTGAAAATATTTTTGCCATTTTATTTTTTCAAAATGTATTTTCTTTTATTTTATGTATATACATGTTTGCCTGAATGTATATATGTGCCTGGTGCCTGGGGATGATAGAAAAGGTTGTCAGATCCCTTGAAACTGAAGTTCCGGATAGTTGTCAGCCACCATGTGGTGCTGGGAACCAAACCCTGGTCATCTGTCAATAAGAACAGTAAGTGCTCTCAACTGTTGAGCCAGGCTCCAGTCTCTATTCACAAGATTTCGCCAGTGAATCTTTGATTCAAATTTCATTTTTAGTTAAAGTTTTATTGTAATTTATTTTTATTAATTAAATTTGTTTTTTGACAATCTTATATAGGTATGTGATACATTCTAGTTACTCCCAACCCACCGTCTCTTAGCTTCTTCTTGCTTAGTTGGCCTTCCTATCCCTCTACCCCTATCATTCCCTCTTCCATGTCTGTGGTGTTTTGTTTTACCATCTACTGAGTTTAACTAGGTATAGTCAACCTATGGAACTAGGTAGTGAAGCCTAATGGACACACTATGGCCAAACATCTGAAGATAATGACCCACCCAGAGTCCATCTCCTTTAGGGTCATTACAACAAACTGCAATTCTGTAAAGGCCCTTCCTTTAAAGCTTTATTTCTAGGTACTTTGTATTTTTGATGGCCTTACAGATGATGTCTAGTAGACATTATATTTTGTTTGTTTATGTAAGTGTATGTAAACATCATTAGCTTTATTTATTTACTGGTATTTACCAGCTTTGCTAACCATTCTAATGATGATACCGAAGACTTTCTGAATAATCACAGAGTCTATGGCTAATCACATTTTTCTATTTATTATTTTACCCTCTTGCCTGTCTTAACTTGCTAGGTGAAATCATACTTAGCTTGGTCACTTAAGAGTATTGAAACTATGTTACCTCTCATTAGAATGTTTGAAGTTTGGGGCATTGCTCTGTGAGATGCACAGAATGAATGTCTTTGAACTGACTCAAATCTCCTGACTCATTTGTTCTGCAGTCACTCTCTGTAGAGAACTCAGGGGATTGAAGCGTATCTACCTCAGGAACCACAGAAACTTTCACAGCCTCTTTTCCGAACTTATGAAGTAACATTATAATTTTAAATCCATCTTTCTCTTTTAAGGAAATTCACTTGACAGAAGTATTTACTTACTTAATCCAATTTTAAATAATGAGTATAAGAATGCTATCATGGCATAAAAACTGCCTCATGGATTTATTCTTTCCTACCTCAAGACTGTTCCAAAGACTTCTCTTTCCTTACCTAAGTCCTTTTCTCCTTGCTTTTCATGTGCTGAGCTCCTACCTCTTCCTTCAGAACCTCTCTATATTTCAAAATGACAGTTATCTACTTAAACATCACTGTTTCGGATAACCCTTCGGCAGCCTGTGTCTTACAGGAATTCCCGGACTCTACCATTCAGAGATTACTCGAGTACTCACTGAGGGATTGCTGTGTGTCTGGGGATGTTGTAGGTATATGATCTTTACAAGTAGATATGAATGTGGGCCAATCTTTGATGGCTGGATTACCTAACAAGTGCTGACAGGGAGTGGATCTTCATTCCAGAGTCTAACATACACCTGGAATGTAATTCCTTGAATATTCATTGAATACAAAAACCCAAGCAAGGGAGAAGGCAATTACACTTTAACTTTCATGGCTTAAACTATGGCCATAGATTCATTCCACCCTCATTGCCTCAAATTAATGTCTAGACCTTAATCAAAAGTCTTGGGGCTCATTAGAAATAGAAAATCTCCCGTCCTACAACTCCCAAATCTGCATGTTAACAAAATCCTTAGGTATTTGTGTAACATTAGCCTGGGAAGCCTTCTTCTTTCTCCCTGATGCCTTCTGGATTACTTGATCTAGTATCCTTTCATAAATTTAATCTTCTTAGGCTGTACCTAACTCTTTCTTAAACCCCTAAAACTCCTCCTACATCCAGGTTCTCAGCAGTATGTAATATATGCCAAGTATACTGGGAATCAAGGAAGATGGCTTGTTTTCTTGCTCAAAGTCCATGGTCTCCTTCAGGAGCACTGCCAGTCCAGGCTAGAAAGGCTTGAAAACTCCTCTGTTTGTTTCACCAAGAACATATTGTGAATACGAGGGGAAAGGCATATAAACTTTTCATGGTTATTATGACAAAATCATTGGAAATCACTCCTTCCATAGAGTGCACAGGGTTAAATAGCTTTGTTCTGTATTTGCTTCAAAATAATATACATATGATATGTGACTTTCATTGTGGGTTGAGTGCCTCATGTGTTAATTATATCACATTCCCAAACACCACACACTCACACACACACACACAACTCTCTCTCTCTCTCTCTCTCTCTCTCTCTCTCTCTCTCCTCTCTCTCTCTCTCTCCAGTCAACTGTTCAGAGCAAAGGAAGACAAAACATAAGTCTCCTTCAAACCCACCCAGATGCTTTTAAGAAGTCTTTCTAGAAACTCACTCACCTTGTCTTTCTATAATTGAGTGGAAATGATTGCATAACAACCTGGGAAAGAGGCTGACACACGCAACTGGTCTGGGTTGCGGTGTGCTCAGTCAAGAATGTTTTGTTTATTTTTCTTAAAAACTAAATATTTTTTAGGAAACTAATAATTCTTGTTATACATAGCTTGTTATACAAGTATAACTTGCTCAACTTCATTAACATATGTATATGTCCGTTACTCACATTTGTGTGTGTGTGTCTGAGCTCTTTTAAGGACCCATTAGTGCTACAATATTCTCTCATGAAAGTGTTGCTCTTTCCCAGTTCCTATCCATCAAGGGGTGTAGATGTGATTCAAATTGCTCACAAATTTCCAAAGCTACTTCAAGAACACTCATTAGTATTCTCTGCAATCCCTTGTTCTCAGGAGCTGTAAAATGATTCACTGCAGCACACTTGCTGTCTAGCTGTGTCTCTTGCATAGCTATATATACAGGTCAGGGGCTCTTCTTCCAACCCAGGGTCAAGCATCATACCTGTGGCTTCATGCTCTCAAAGACCTGGTCTCT
This sequence comes from Mastomys natalensis, assembly GCA_021653895.1. Lineage (NCBI taxonomy): Eukaryota > Metazoa > Chordata > Mammalia > Rodentia > Muridae > Mastomys > Mastomys natalensis. Next base: position 483,119 of record JAJTUV010000739.1, read on the forward strand.
TAAGTGTGGTTTGGGGATTCGAGGTTTATAGAGGACCTATAAAAGCAAAAGTGTTTATAATAACTCTGAATTGCCAATCACGTTTTGCTGTTTTCTTAGCTACTTGATGTGGTGTCATAACAATGGATCAATAGCAGATATGAGAAAGGCAGATGCCTCCCATTAGGCTGGATATTTTTGTTTTGAAAGTGTTATTTTTCTTGAAACATTATTTTGTGTCCCTATGGATTTATTATTACTTTGAAATTAATGAACAGAATGTTTTATAATTGTTAATCTGTCCATTCAAACTCATATAGTAAATAAAATAAACATGGGCAAAAGTTTTGTAAGCCTCTAATTTTTTTAAGCAAGTAAGTTTTCCTGAGACCAGAAATTTTAAGAAATACTGAGACAGCTCAAAAGGAAAAAACAAATGCGTACATTTTTTTTAAAGAGAAAAAGAAAGGAAGGAAGCTAACACCCGAGACTTCATTTCTCAGACTGTTGAAAGTGCACTCATTTGTACCTCATAGTGGAGGAATGAAGCCCATGGCAATGTTCTGGCTTGGGTGTCCAGTGTGTGTAACATCGGGGGCAATACCGCCAATCAGAAATCTCAGGATCTTCATGTTTAACAAGAAATTCCATTATTTTCTCCCCAAACCACTTCAAGTTTCTCCCAGAAAATAATACCCCAAACTGCCATTTAAAAATATTTTAAAAGCTAGAGCCCCAAAGCAAGTTCTTCATACCACTTCTTCCATTTTCATCCTGAGTAACTTACCAAGTTCTGTCATTGCTAGCTTTGTAGCAGCTCTTAAAATTGTCACCTCCCCTCAGGTACCATTGTCACTTCAAGGTCTCAACGTCTGATGCCTGTGACTGGCCGTTTACATCTGTCTCTAGTCTCACCCTTATTCTGTATTCTACAGATCACTCAAATTTTTCTGAAATATGGAATTTCGTCACCTCCTCATTAAATATTTTATTGACTCCATATTTGCATCAAGGTAAAGTATGATCTTATGGGAATAGAGCACACTTAGATTCAGACGTGATATTCTCAAGATAGACCAATAATATAATCATTATCATCTTCTTTGTCTGAGTGTGTATGTGTGTGTATGCACATGTACACTAGAGCTCAACCTTAGGTGCTGTTTCTCAGGAGATGCCCACATTTTATTACGTTGTTACTATTATTGTTATTATTATTACTATTATTATTTTAATGAGGCATGGTCTCTCACTGGCTTGGGCTTGCTAAGGAGTCTGTCCAGTCACAGGAACCTGCTTGTCTCCACCTCCCCTGTGCTGAGGTGCAAGCATGTCACCCACCTTGCCTGGATTTTTGTGTGGCCATCAAACTCAGGTACTCAACACGGCAAGTAGTTCACGGACATAACTCCCTCACTAGCCCCTGTGATCCCCTTTTAAGGCAAATGCAGATTCAGGAAGGTTAGGTGGTGTGTCTGATATGTCTGATTTATCGGTCAGGAAACAGAGCCAAGGTGCACTTTAAAATAAAGGGTCAGTCACAAAATGCACATGCATAGATTATGAGTTTTCAGGAAAGGAGGGCCTGAGAGGGAAAAGGGAAAGATGGTCCTGGGAAGTAGTCGGTCAGTCAGTGCGCAAACGCCAAGCATGTGAGACCCCACATGGACTGTGACGTGTCCTCGGGGAAGTCTGTGGGAAGCTTTGCTGGGGGGCATCTGTGTCAGGTGTCTGGAAATGGTCCAAGGGCCACTGCTGGCCAGAGAGGGTTGATCTGGAAGAGCTGAAAGAGGAACGGGTTAGAGTGAGGAGAAGCTGGGGCACTCCAGTGCTCCTGACTGTCCCCCACTACTCCTAACCATGGGGATTTCAGAGTGTAATGGCTGCTGGGTCTCTTCCATCTCCTAAATCTTGTCCAAGTTCCTTATTTGGCCAATGCTAACAGAACTATTCAATGAAAGAGAATGTGAAATCTGATTCCGAGGTTAGGAATGAATCAGCAGTCCTCAGATCTTCAAGACGCAGCACGTAAGGAGTCTGACCAGGACTTGAACCCAGGCAGCCTGGCCCAGATTCCATCACTGCTTAATATTTGTGGCTTCAGGTTCTGCATCTGGAGGACTTTACATAACCAAGTTTCCACTGATTCCGTAGTCCGTTCTCTCCTTTAGCCCCAAGAGCTGAGAGAACCTGACTCTGGGATGCCCTTCTGAACCATTCCTGTGCCAGATGCTATGCTGTGTTCACACGCGTGGTGTTTACTCTTTTAGTCTTAGCTAAGCTGTTGCCTTCAGAACAGAATCCGTGGCTCTCAAAGTTTGGTTTACATGCCCCTCATGTGATAACATATAACGTGTATGCTCCTTGAGAGTCAGCACTTAGCTGTAGTGAGGACAGAGGACCATCTGTTAGCTCCCTGTACATACACATCACCTAACACAGCATCTATACTTAGAAATCAAATTACAAGTGAAGAATCACATTCTTTAGTGACCGTTTATTAATTCACTGAACTTCCTTTCTGGACTATAAACTCAATTAAGAGAAGAATTTTTGTGTTGTTTAATGTATCCTCAGTATCTAGCGGGTGTAAAATTTGTTGAACTCATGAAGCCCGGAGTTCAGATAATTGAGGATGTTTTCTACATGGTTGACAAAGTACTAAGAGAAAAGACTCATGTAAATTGACTTGCATGTCTTCTTTTCAGACGATTACTAAGGCAAAGTCATGCTACAAAATTCTAGATTTCTTTTCTTGCTCTTATTTTGGCGATGTCACAGTAACGCTGATTTCTTAAAGGCTTCTATGATACCCTGCAATACAGAGGTGAGTAAATGCTCATTGCTGCTTGAGGGGGTGCAGGATGCTGGCTCCCATAGGCCACTCTCTTAGACCTGAGGGCTAGGAGACTGTGTTCCCCAGCTGTATTGTCTTTAAGATCAGATAAAGTCCTGGCAATGAAGTCTTACAGTGTTCACTCACAAGGAGACTACAGTGCAGATGTAATAGAGACGAATCTGAAAACACACTGATTTCAATAGAAGAAAAGTAAGAGAATACTCTCTTCATTAAAGAGAATCCTATATTTTATAAATCCATCCACATTGGGAAAAGTGAAGGAAGAAAGGAGAAGAACTGGGGCAGGATCTAGGCAAAGCTTCATACTGTATGTATGATGGCTGTATTGGCATACTGCACATGAGGGAAATAAAGCTCTTCAAAGGGCAGAATCAACAGTATTTGGTCCCTAACGCAAACATTAGGAGAGTTAAGTCTTTACGAAATAAAGGAGGAAGTCTTAATTGGAAAGTTTGTGAATCTGGGTTCCGTTTGTATTTACTTATGCAGGATAATTATAACGTAAGATTTTATACCCTGAGTAGGTGTGTCAATCAAAACAAGTGTTGAGCAGGCTGGCATGAAACCCAAGATGCTTACGACAGGCACACAAATGTGGAATTAAAATTCAGAGCGTTCTGTTAAACAAACAGTTATGGTTAAAGTAGAAGTGTAAACAGGTTCATAACTCACAATACATTTTTTTACCCTGTTGCAATTGATATTTTTCCTCCTTCACAGTAAAACCCGTATGACATCCACAAACAAGATCTGAGCTAAAGATCTTGCTTTACAAGAAAACAAGATGTGTGGTGTGTGTGTGTGTGTGTGTGTGTGTGTGTGTGTATGTGTTAGGGAGAAGTAGAGCAAAGTCCAGTGATTTGCTGTTCATAGCATTTTCTAATCCTTGAGAAAGACACATCTGGTTTTCGGGGAATGCAACTCTTTGGATCTCTTTCCATTTCCAAATCTGTTCTTACATTAACATAGTCCTCACTTCCTTTCTATAAAAGAGTTTGGTATCAGGGATTCTAGTTGTATTACATTTTGATGTAGACGTTCTGTGTGACATATGGCTGAGTTCAGTGAACTCTGGTCATGACTACACATGAGTGACTGATTTTTCTTATGTGTATGGTATGTGTGAGTACACATGCATATGTTAGAAACGGATGTCAGAGTTTGGAGTTAGTTTGGGTGTCTTCTTGGATTGTTTATCACCTTATTTGTTGTCTCAGCGTCTCTCACTTGTACCAAGAAACCACTAATCTAGCCAGCCTGCTTGTTCTGGGATTCTGAAAAGCTGTCATACTTGTTCCTTATATACTAATCATGAACACTCTCTCTCTCTCTCTCTCTCTCTCTCTCTCTCTCTCTCTCTCTCTCTCTCTCCCTGTATCTCTCTCTGTCACACACACACACACACACACACACACACACACACACACACACACACACATATGTAATGTTAATTTTTTGGTTGTTGGTATGTAATAGAAATGTATTTGAGAAGACAAGTTTATTTCTATTTTGTTATAAGATATAAGAGGACTTGACAGGTAAATAGTAATCCTAGAATAAGACTCTGCATGTCTTGCTGCCTACACAACCAGTTTTTAAGATTTTAATTGTTGTTCTAAAACACCCCCTTTGAAGTGATGGGAACTAGACCACTGTAAACCCCTGCCTCATGATTCTAACAGAGCTGTCAAGTTGTTAATTGTCAAGATATGTCGCCTGATTAGTATGTGCCAGGCACATGCTGAGAATATAGAAAGGCATAAAATATGTAAGAGTAATAATGTGAAAATAGACAGTATTTCCCTCAGTTTAGGGCAGAATAAATGTCAGGAGAGGTATTTTATGATAGAAGACTTGGTTGGGGTCTGAACAAAGAGTGTTAGACAACAAAAGACAGAGTAGTGACTGGGGCCATGTGGATGGCGGAACAGCCAAGGGGACAGGTAAGAATGTAGAGAAGTTTCAACAGCAGCCTGCAGGCTTGCTGTCTTCGGAAGAAGATGTGGAGACCAGAGTAGGTTGGCCCTTAAGGTCCTGAGATGCATGCGGCTACTCATGGGCCCAGGAGAAGGTCCCCCAACTTTTACATTTCATACCATCTTAACTTAGGTGTATGTACCTCCACTTAAAGAACAATATCACTTAACAAAATCACAGATCTGACCTGTGTATTTACAACAGAATTCTGTCTCAAAGAGGCAAAGTGTATTTAGAATACGGCCTGCTCCGATCACTCCCTCCTCCGTTTCTGTGTGTGGGGTGTTGTTTGTTTGTTTGGTTTCCTGAAAACCATCTTCCTCCCTCTTCTGATCCTTTTTTGCTTTGACTTTGGTACTTTAAAATTCATTTTCATGATAGTAGCACAAAACTTTAAGAATTCACAGGATATTTATGCTTTCTTCTGCATTATCCCCCAAAAGATATCATAATAGTGATTTTTATGATATGGACGCCCATGTAGCCATCAATACTCAAATATCAACACTTAAAAATTGGATCATTTCAGTGCATAGGATAAGCATAGGGTTAGAATGTCCCCAGGGTTAGATTCAGTTGTCAGCATGACACATCTAGAAAGGGGTCACTTCAACTTAGAAATTTTTCCCATTGAACTTGCCCGTGAAGATTTTCTTGATTGCTAATTGATGTTGAGGATGCAGCAGACTGTGAGGAATGGTATCCCTGGGCAGACGGGCCTGGGCTGCACAGGAAAAGCAGCTGAGTATGAGCCTGAAGGAAGTCAGTGAGAAGCTGTGCTTGTGTCCTGGTTCCAGCCTTTAGTTTTCTGTCATGGCTTTCTTCCTTGTAAGTCAAACAAAGACTTTCCTCTCCAGGTTGCTTTTGGTCATGGTATTTGTCACAGGAACAGAATGTAAAGCAGAGCAAATGTCAACAGCGTTGCAAAAAACTTCGTCTTGCCATTGACATGCTCATAATCAGTATTGTTATTTCACTATCTTAAAGCTCCTCTTCCTTGCTTTTTAAATATCATGGCTTGAACACAGGGTCTTGTACATGTTAGGCAAAGGCTCTACCACTGAGTTCCAATCCAAACTTTTTTACTCCCCCTCCCCACTTTGATACAAGTTCTCATTATGTTGCTCAGGCTAGTCTCAAACCCCTGATTCTCTTCTATCAGTCTTCAGAGTATCTAGAATTATGGATTTGTGTCACTGCCAGGCCAGCTGCTAAAGCATTTTGAGTTTATATCCAGCACAATCTCTGAGACAGAGTTTGAACCCTCCAACTTTCAAACACTTCCATTAACTTAGAATGGGATTCCAAACTCCATCCTGTCCCAGTGCTGGAGGCAGAGTACTGCTGTCCCTCTGAGTCTGTGGTGTCTGTGCTTTTATTTTCCAGGGCAGGAGGAAACTGCTCTGTATACTTCTTCCTGAGACACACATTGTAAATATACCGTGAGTCAGGGAAGAACATGGAGACGCTCCAAACTGGCAATCACTGGAGAAGGAAAAAATCATCAGGAACATGAGACACTAAAGAAACAGATGTAAGAATTACTTTTTATAAGTTTTGTTACAGAATTTTTTCCTAATTCTCCACTTTTAGGAATTATGTAGGTGTACGGATCAGCATGGTCCAGGAAAAAAGAAAAACCAAAAAACTTGGTTTTAGAAATTGAAAAAGATGCAAGGGCTGGGTGTGGTGGTAAATGCCTGAAAACCCAGGAGGCAGAGGTGGAAGATGCTGGGTTCCAACTCAGCCTGGGCAACCCCACCTCACACTGAAAAACAGGACAGGGAAGAAGGGGCCTTAAAGACAATACGACAGAAACGACATTTTATTCAGATGTAATTTTAAAGAAAACGAACCACTTTTGTATTTATATTTCCTATTTTTTTCATAGCTAATGATTTAATTCTATTTAAAATGAAGAATTCTAGTTTCCTTAAAGGCAAATTAATTTGTCATAGGGATATAAATTCCGTGCTCTTTACTAGTGTGTGAGTGAGGTTGCTTTATATAAAATTAAATAAGATCAGGAGAAAATACCAAAATTTTTTGGAATATAAGAGTCACTGGATGATGGTTTCATATGTTTGTTATTGGTAGTAATTTGATAGAAGTGAGGGAAAATACAGAATGCACACCAAAAGGAGAGTGTGCTAGATCAGTGTTTTAAGATTATTACTGATATATTTGTCGGAGTAAATTACAACAATATACCTATTCAAATTCAATTCTATTCTATTATTGATAAGTAATAGACATTCATACTTAACATCAGTCTTTCTCACATTGCATATAAAGTACATCTAATTTAGTTCTATTGATGTTCTTCTTTAAAATATTTCACGCTCCTTATTTCGGAGTACATACTAATAAAATATCTTGGGGACTTGGAGTTCTTTGGACTGCCTTTCTCCCCATTGGAGGAGTTCCCAGACGGAACTCATCAATAGTTTTGAGCCTGGACTCCTGTTTTTATCATGCAATCTGTTACAAAACATAAAAACAAAATCTAAGTTTTGAGCTGAAACACCTATTTTTAGGAGACATAAAAGACTGCAAATAAAACACCAGGGAGAGACAGAGAGCAGAAAGAGAGAAGGAGGGAGGGAAGGAGAGAGGGGGTAGGGGAGGGAGAGAAAGACAGAGAGGAGTGTAAAGCAGGAAAATATTCCTCAGGAAGTCTGACGCTCTCTGAAGCTGCACCGGCCATTGCCTGCATCCCCAGCAAGTATCCTAACCTTCTAGCTGCTGGGAACCCAGGGAAAGCCCATAACTGAATGACAGTGGAGTCAGTGTTCCTCTGTTCATTGTCAGATCAAGTCCATATGTTGTCTTAGTTCCACAATCTTTAGCTTTCTATTCATGTCTGGTCACTGGATACTTGAAAAATGGCCCCACTGCTCCTGAAGCAGTCAGAACATTGATTGAGGCAGAGGTGCTGTAGCCAGACTGTCTGGTCGCCCACTGCCCCTCCTGTCTACTCTAGCCTGGCCTTGGGGATGGTAGCAAGCTTCTCTTAGCCTTTCTTTCCTCATTTGTAAAGTGGAACTAAAATAACGCTCACCTGTCTTGAGGTTTCAGTTTGCTCATGGACCTGATCTTCTTAGTGGCTGGACTGAGCTATAATAAACATTGCTTCTGTTGTAGAAGCTATCTATACATTGCCTAGTCACATGCTCTTGTATTAAATGAGCACGTTCTTAATTTTGCTATAGTTGTGAGGTTGACCCTTTGTGTTGTATGCATAAAGGCAATGTACAGTAATGATCTGCTGGACTGTACCAGAAGAACAGAGGAGCCAGGCAAAGGCTTCTTTCTGTTGAAATATTTCTTTCATCCGGATTCCTAAAGCAAGACTTATCCATTTATTTCATGGCTAAAGATAAAATAGTTTCAAAGCACAGGGTGGGAGGGATGGTTGTGAGCATCCTGCTCTTGAGGGGGACCTGGGCTTGACTCCTAGCATCCACGTTAGGCAGCCTGTAACTCAAGAGCTGCGGGAATCTGGCTGCCTCCACAGGTACCAGCACTTGTGTGCATGTGTCCACACACAGACACACAGGCATATGGATAAGTAAAGTCAAATCTTGAAAAAGCATGGACTTCAGGATGTTACTAACAGTGTGTCTTGGCTTTATGATAAAATATTGATTGTGTAAGGCATTTACACAGTCTAGAAATGAGATAGAAGAGGGAACACTGTGGGACAGAGGGAAGTTGAATGTATAGGACTTCAAGTCATCCCGCCTTAGGTCCCTTCAGTTTTCCTATATGAGATTTCTTAGAAATAGTCAAATCTAGTGTGCCTGGGCAAATATCTTCCTTAGTGGGAAATACATGTGCCAATAATTGGACAGCCTTTGTCAATGATAGTGATGCCTTGCTGTCTTTGTTTTTAACTGGAGGGTTAGACAAAATCTTGACTTGGCTGGAATTTGTCATGTAGCCAGATGAAGGCCCTGTCACCACCCAGCGCTCTTTATTGCTTTTGAGAGTACTACAATGGGTCACTACCCTCATTAGAAGCATCCTTCAAGGTTGCTGGTGATCTTGCAGCCTGCTAGTGTCCTGGTCCAGATTTCTGTTCTTTATACAACTCTTTTGATCAATGTGCCTGTCTGTTTCTCCCTCTCTAGGTACCTTTAAATGGTCATCTGAAAAATCTTCTATCACCCTTTAACCTTATGATTTAACACTCCCATTCTGCATCTTCATCTAAGAGGAAATCCTATCTCATTAGCCTATCCAAGGTCATTCCTGTACCCGCCACACATACCACACTGTTTATGCCACACCCTTAGAGCCTCTGCACTTAAAGCTGTGTGTTCATTCACTAAATAGCATATTTCTTATATTCTACTTTTACAATAGCGTATCTTTCTGTATTAGAGCTTGAAGAAGGATGGATGCAATTAAATCTCAAATACTCGTGCCTGGCTTGCAATGGTCATTTAGTGCCGATTACTCAATGGCTAGCTCTGTGAATACTCTGTTGCTGCTCCACAAAGTGCTATATTCTAAGACTCTCCTTAAACATGGTTTATGGAACCCTTTTCTTCTATCAGAGATTTTCTAAGGACTCTCCCTTCTCCCAGACCTACAGAGGATCTCAAGTACCTTTTTCTATAATGTTCAATTTATTTAACTACAGTTTATAAGAGCTTCTAAGGAGAATCTTACACTTCTGTCTAGTAAAGGTTACTAGTAATTCCTACATCACAGGGGTAGATCTGTTCAAGTTTCTTTTCTCTTTAAACACTAACGTCAGGAGATGGAAATGACGGAAAATCTGATTGAGGACCAGAAAAAGGCAAGTTCAGTGGTTAGATACTTACAGTTAGGAAAGAAGAGAAAGATGATGCAGAAGGGGAGGGAATGAGGTTATCTGGGGGGGGGGGGGGGTAGGGTGGGGGTGGGGACACAGAGTGAAAGCAAAAGGATGGATTCCACCTCGCAGTTCTTTCAGCTCTAAGTCCTGGCACGTGAGGTCATAGCAACGACCCAATAAGGAGACATCAACAAGCAATTTCCCTACTTAGAAAACTTCTAGACAACTTGTTGCAGTCTGGCTTCAGGGATTGTAGCACAGATACACGATGGGGCAGGCAGACTCCCCCATGCCCTAACACTGTCATTTCAGCCACCATTTACCAACTCATAAATAAACACCAGGGACCTCACCTGCTCCTAAGTGGGAACTGTATGAAGTACATTTGTATTCACTTCAATTTGTTCTCTTCTATTTACAGGTGAAAAGACTTTTATTTAACGTCGGATTCAGCCGGAACAATTTCAGAACAAAAGGGTGAAATAAAATGGTAGAAATGAAATGGATCATAGTTGAGAATGAAAAACTCGTAAGAAACCCACTTCCAAGTGGCACAATATAAAACTTAAGCCACACTTCTAACAAGGACAAACGGGGCTGCTCAATCTATTTGGAATTTAAAAAAAAAAAAAATACAAAATGAGAAAATGAATTATGGTGGAAAATGGGCATCAGAAAGGCATTAGGAAGGAAAGATATTTGGAATTCATGAGATACCGCCCTGGGAAACAGTTGGCAAAATGGCTGATTTGAAAGAGGTTAGCTATGCTCCCCAATCTCCAGAGAAGCTGAATCACCTTACTTTATATTATTTCTCCAAGTGTCGAAACACTTATAGTCTCAGCCAGGAGATCACAAAGTAAAGATGTCAAATGCTTTCTCAAGTCAAACTGTAAAGTTTCATCAAACACAAGTGGAATTTTTTTGTTACCGTTCATTGTTTACAGTCTCAAAATATCTGTATAAAGGAAAAATTTCATTTTCCTAGGAAGCCCCACCGTATGCTTCAAGATTTCTAAGCCCTCACCGGAGACTGCGGATCTAATTTGATGTGCACCCCCTCCCCTTTTTTTTTATGAGGTGTGTGACCAACGTTTCCATAACTTCTCCAAAGTGTCGCTGGCTCCGGAGAAGTTGAAGTTCACCGCGCTCTGCCATTTGGAGTCCTTCCCAGCTCGCACCGTTCCTCGCTGCCTCCACGCGCTTTTGTTTCTGGAAGCTGAAGGGGGGTGTGGCGAGGCTTTTGGACCAGCCAGGGACGTTTGTCCAGCTGCAGCGCCAGGGATGCTCTGAGGACGGCTCTGGTGGTGGCTGGGGCCGCTCCAGGCGCCGGGCCGCGTAATCCCTGCGCTAAGTGCTTGGCTCGCAGTCTGCAGTCACTAGTGGGAGCTGGAGAGGGCGAGTGAGAAAAATTCCAGCGGCGGCGGCGGAGCGGGAGGAGGGACAGGAGCTGCGGCGGCGGCGACGGCGGCAGCGGCGGCGGCTGAAGTTGCCGGCGTGGTGCTCGGAGTGCGGGCGCGGAGGACCCGGGACCAGGGGCGCGGCGGCGGGTAAGGGGCTCTGGGAAGGGGTCTGGGGGCACGGATCGGGGTCTCCGGGGGTAACCCGCGCTTTGTGCGGCGATCGGGGCGGGACACGTGCTCCTCGGGGAGCGGGACACCCGGACAGCGGGGCGCTCCCGGGCCACGAGCGCTGGGGACGCCAAAGGGGCGCCCAGCTCGGGACCAGCCACCTGCCTCGCCTGTTCCACAGACCCGCTCGGAGAGCCACCGCACTCAGGGGACAGCCACAGCCTCCAGTCCTCTCGCGCTCTCCCCAGCCCCTTAGTCACTCCATCCTCTTCGTCCTCCCCGCTGCTGAGTCTCGCAGTCCCATACTTAGCAGCAGACTTTCCCCACCTCTTGCTCCCCGAACTCCTTTCCTCCCGTCCCTCCACACTATTCCCATCGGTTCTCTGCAGGGTGAGGGTTTTCTGACATTGGAGAAAGACCCTCCGGAAGTCGTGCAGGGCGGCAGGTATCTAGTTTCTCTGAGCCTCCCCAAGGAGGCTGAGTGCTCTGTGTTCTGAATGGGGACCTTGTGGCTTCCTTGAGTTATTAGGGACTGCTCTTTTCTTAGTCACCTTCCCCCAAGGTGAGGTCAGTTACTGTGAGAGGCCACAAAGGTGCCAGTGAGACAGAACAGAAGAAGCCAGCTGAGTAACAGAAGGTTCCAGACATATCTGCAGTGAAGCAGAACCACCTGAGAGAAGGTTCCTGGATTCTGGAAAAACAAAAGGCTCCGTGAGTCCTCCGGATGGAGTTCAGCTGAAGAGCATTTGAAAAATAATCTGAAAAGGCCCTCGGTGTGCGAGCCTCTTGCTGTCTTCACTGAGGCAGAGTTTTTACATTTTTTTAATGCATATTTTTGGGGGAATCTTGGTCACAACTTCTCTAATTATTGTTTTGGGGAAGTTACGGGAAATGGTCTATGTCAACGGGGCATTTATGTTTTAAGAAAAAGTGATTTCAACTTTGTACTTTTATACCTCTTTACACTCTGCTGCTCAAGGAGAATTACGTCTAACTGCAAAGAAAATAGGAAAGGATTTTTCAGTAATTTAAAAAATATGAGACATTCCAGGGATCAATAATTTCTTTGGAGAATTCTCATTACAAGGATGTTGTCGAGGATATTACATGTTAGTGAAATATGTTAGCTATGACACACTTGGATCATTGTGTGGCACGGAAAAAAAAAAGCGTGCGCACTGCAAGCAAATCATACTGGTGATGGCTTTTTATGGAAAAGTTAGCTCGAAGCTAATTACTGCCATTCTCGGTTTTCTTTATTCCTGCATAGTGTACCTTTGTTTTTAGCAAAATATGGCCCAGGGCTACAGGACTGGGTACAGTGTGTTATTTGTCCAATCTGAATTACCATTTAGAAAACCACCTTTTCCTTTTGGTCACAGGAGGCAAATTGATATGATCTCATTACACACACGTGTGAGGGGCTGCCAGTGAATTTTAGCAGCACTGATTTGTGAATATTGAAATCAAAATGTTGGGCTTTGGAGGGGTAGCGATCTTGATTTATGCCATGTTTATGAATCATGTCTGTTTACAGTACCTTTGCCACACTGTTTCCCAGGTGGCTGCCAGTGTGTAGTCAGACAGGGTTGTCTGTAACCCCTGTTACATTATTATTGTCCCAGAGTAACTTCTTACTATCTCTTGAGTAACTCGTAGCCTGTTCCAAAGACTCTCAGAACATTCCAGGTGGTAAACATTATTTATTAAAAGAAATTAAAGTTTTCCTAGTAAACTTTGAAAACTGAGACAACCTGATAAAGTATTTTCATGATGGCAAATGTTGGTTTTGTTATTAATTTGAAAACTTGGGGTGGTTTAAAATCATGCTTGTCTCTTGGTATTCATAGGATGCCACTCCAGTCTTCCTAAGCACCTGGTTAGTATTTATCATCCAAATTTTAGAAGCCAGCTAGAGCTTTCCTGACTTTCTTTTCTCCCAGGATTCTTGTTGGATGTCTCCTAATATTCATCTCTCTGGTGTAGCCGCTTGCAAGATTGTTACTTCATGGTGGCGAGATTTTCGGAATTTTAAACAACAATAACAGTTCCTGATATCGTATAGATTCTTAAACACTTCATGAAGAACAATTGGTTCTCCTTCTTTCCCCTCCCCCTTGGTAGTTTCAGTAGGTTAGAGGGAGCAGGTTATCATAGAATAACAGCAGACTGTTGACTTATGAATAATTGAGTTTGGAGCATCTTGTCATCATATATTAGTATTAAAGATGAAGAAGGAGAGGCTTGAGGACTTTGACACACAGGCTCAGAGTTAGTGACGCCTGATGCTGGGAAGGAGCTCCTTGTACTTTTTGAGCTGTGCCTCAGTCATTTTCATCAGGCCCTCCTTGATTCCTTCTGCCGACACAGGCAACTCTGTAGGTCTAAGGGTTTCTTTTCATGCCAACTAATTGAAGACATCAGTGAAACTTAACAACTTGTAATAGTCGAGGATCACTGTGCTATAGAGTGCTGGCTTCCCAGTTGATTGTATGGGCCAGGCATTGTCCTGACTGTTGCTAACGGTGCCATTGGGCAGAAGTGTTATCCTTACTTGTAAAGAACATTTGAGTTTGAAGGATGTGTATATTTTTCTCTTCCATGGCTACAACTTTTTGTGTGTGTCTCGAAAGTGAGTGAGGGAAGAGGGGAACAAAAAGGGTCGGTGAAAATGTCAGTGGCCATTTTTTGAGGTTTGTTTTATCAGCTAGAGGCCGTTGGTGTAACTCCCATAAAACCCAGCTGTTTCACCTATGAAGTACCTGGAGAGTCACGGTTGAAAACAGCTGTCTCAGCTGAGTGGGGGCATGCATGCCTATCATTATAGCATTCAGGAAGCAGAGGCAGGAGGAGCTGAGCCCAACCTCACCTATAAATTTTAAGCTACCCAGAGTTACACAGTGGTAAGATACCATCTCAACAACAATGTATCAAAACAAGCAAATCTCCAAAAAACCTGGAGAGAGGGATGTATATGATGTTGCTTTTGGGCACTTTTCCGTTTCATCTGCAGAAAGATGAAAGGGATAAATATAGTTTATGCCAGGCAGTTTTCCACAATGTTATGTTATCTTTTCACTTAAATGATGACATCTTTTCTCTCTCTCTCTCTCTCTCTCTCTCTCTCTCTCTCTCTCTCTCTCACACACACACACACACACACACACACACACACAAATATATGATAGAATATAGTATATACGCTTATTCATAAGCATATAGTCTGGATTAATTTTGTTTTCTTTCTTTTGTTTTTAAATTTAATAGCGTTTATTTGCTACAGATATTCCATTAACATTCTGAGAAGGTCTCCCTCGTGGGGACATTGCAGTGGACCCCAGTGTGTGGATTTGTCTTTAGCAGTTGGATTATCTCCATTCAGTGTCGAGAGAGAGAGAGAGAGAGAGAGAGAGAGAGAGAGAGAGAGAGAGAGAACAAGAGCACTCAGATTGAGACCAAAAGAAGGGAAGCCAGGATCTTTGATGTTCGCCTTTCAGTGACAGCCCTAAGGGGTGGCTACAACCTCCTTCAGTGTGTGCCTGAGAAGCCAGGAGTTTGGAGATGTTATTAATTGTACAAGGTCACTCAGCGATAGCCTAAGCCTTGCTGTTTCTTCTTTGCATTTTCTTGTCTCTAGACTCTATCATCACAGGAGTAAAGAAGCATCAGCTTCTCTGGTAGCTGGGTCAACATTTTGCAAAATTCTATGAGTTATAATATCAACATCACGGGCCTTTCTTTCCTGTGTGATGCTATTTCTGAAAATTTTGGAGGACTGGAGTGGTCCTGAGGAATATCCACTTGTGTTTGTCTAATTAATGAGTAGATAGGGCAGCAGTCCTCACAGGCTCCTCCAGTTCTTTTGCCTCTTCACCAGATTTGTAGCTTGTGTTGAGGAAGCTGATGGGACTCTTGAAAATATTTCAGGAATTGTTAAGTCTAAAAGCGTGGAAGGTTCGTATCCTAAGACTGTAGGCTGCTGAGAAGCATACCTGCAAAAGATGATCAGCTAGACCAGAGATACAACTGGTTCTCTGTCTTGTGTTATCAGTATTCATCCATGAGACCTCTGTGCCCCTCTCTCTCTCTCTCACACACACACTAGAGTATAGTATATATGTCATTGTCTGGATTAACGTTGTTTTCATTTAAGTATCTGTGTGCCTGCTTACCATTACACATCGTGGAGACATTGCAGACATGAGAGAAACACAGTCGTCCTCACCAAACTTATGCTACAGAAAGGGAAGAGAGTGGATTACATCTCTAGTCATGGAAGTCAGCATTAGAGAAGTCAGGGTTATGTGACAGGAGTGAGGGACAGACTAGAATCAAGTGATCCAAGTGCATTCCTCCTCACCAGAAAGCCAACCCCGAGAATCCAGGAGAAAAAAGTGGTCACATCCTTACCAGAAATGATGGCACACTACAGAAATGGATTTAGAGGGATTAGCCAGGCCTGAAGCATGAGGCATTGGGTTCACAGTACATTTTATTGTGTACGACGGAGGTTGCTTGAGAACTGAGCAGACATGATGTAGCACATCTGTCTAGTGAGAACAGAGTGTCTGCAGTGAGGGGTTGTGGGAGGCAGTGCAATGAGGCTGCAGAACGGTTGGCCAAGGGTGGAACCAGGAGCCATTGATCCTTATCACAGAATGGGAAGGTCACTGGGTTGATTCATCATGCTCATTCATTTTTCTTCAGGTGTTGGGGAAGGAACCTATAACTCTGAGCCTTAGGCAAGGATTTAGGATTAAGCTCCACCCCTAGCCAGACATTTACTTCCAAATGTCAGACTTCAGTCCCTTCTCACAATTTCCAGCTGCAACCTCCTTATCTTAGCTGTCTCTTGGCTGCATGCTTGCTTCTTGTCTAGGGAACCACAGTGCATTCTGGGAAGTATGGCATGCTCTTAGAGCTCAGGATGATGTGGGATGGTTGTCAGGACATGTGTGGTTTTGGTTTTCTTCTTTTGAAAGTAATATAGGCGAGGGGACTTTTGTACCCTCACTGCCTTTGTAGTAAGGGAGGTTACAGAGGAAAGTAAGCAAATGGAAGTCCTCCAGTCTGAGTGGCTTTTGTTTTCTGCCAACTTTGAAAATGTGGAAAGCTTTCTGAACAGCTGTCTGGGCTGTGAGATCTGGACTTCACCCTCCATTGAATCTCAGCCCCTTGCAGGGCCATGAGAGTAAGTAGGCAGCAGTGACATTTGAAATAATGCTGGATGTTTAGTTCATCTAATGTTGCTTTTCCTATTTTTCAACCACTAAATAAATGGCTGGACATGACTGCAGCTTTAGCAGATCCAAAGTAGTCAGGATTATTTCCCCCCTGAAGATTGTATTTGCTTCTTGACTAAAGGAAAAGAAAGGTACAATTCAATATATGTATGTCTGTAACGTTTCTTGCCTGGTTATATTGAGATAAACATTTTAGTCATTTTTATAACAGTTAGATAGATAGGGATTTAAATAAGTACAGAAACATCTGTCACTAGTTAATTTGATGATTAATGGCTCCAAAGTGATTCCAGGAAGTCAGTAATGATCATGGCTTTGTCTAAATTAATCTCTGACTAGGAATCAGTGTGTTTTATCTAACTAATACACTTTACAACCATCTATAAAAGGCACTAAATTGTCGGCTCTTTGGAAGAAGTTGCTCTTCTGCTGTGGTCCAACACTCTAGCCATCACACCACTGGCTTGGTCTGAAGCTTTCTCTCATTACAGAATGCAGTAGAAGGCTCATTGGTGATTTTAAGCAATGTGGTTTTACCTCATCCTTCTGTGTTTAGACTTCTCTCCCATTGCTGTTGATCATTCCCATATTACCCAGCTGTCCCTTCTCTACCGGTCTGCTAGCCTTTCTGCCTTCCCCACCTTGGCCTAACGTCTGTGCATCTCCCCACTGGCTGCTATGTCAGATGTCCTTTCTGCCTATCCAGGTCCACTCTCAACTCTTCTAGTTCATGTTCTCTGCTCAAGATAACGTGGCTGAAGCACCCTGATTTCAGATGACTGGGGACCAGGGAGGATGGAGAGTGAAGCCATGTGTTCTCCGGGCTCCTTCCCTGCTCCATTCTCTTGGGCTGCCTGCAGGGAAGGTCACTGCTTCCCTTTGGGTTCAGATTCTGGTCTCCTGAGCACCCTGCTTTGCTCTTCTGTCCTTGGGCTTTGTTGCTCACAGCTTAAATTGGCTGTAGTTTATAAATAAAGCCTCCTCCGTTTATGGGAAGCTGTCTGAGGGAAGGTCCTGTTTTCTGTTCACTTGGTTTCTGCATACTTCTTTCTCTAGACTTTGGATTGAATAGAGTGCTCGGCCTCCCTTACCTCTGGTGGACAGCTGCCTTCCCTCCAAAACTGCAGGATGATCCTTGCCACACTGGCTCATGAGCATATTATTATGTTGGTATTTTACCCCCAATCTCGTTACTGGTTTCAACTCTCCTTAATAACCCATGTGCTTTCTGTGCATACATGCTGCTGCTGCTTGTTTTTCACTCAGGAATAGAGTGTGCATTTGTAGAGTCATTTCGTAGGGCCAGACACTGGGTTCTGTGGTGTGGATACACAAAAGGTAGTCTTGACTCTTGTTTTGAGTGGACACTGGGGAGGGGTCCTGGAATAAACAGTTGAATACAGGTTTTTATATTTGGTTTGCTAGGAGCCTGAATGACATATGCTCTGATGAAGGAGAGAAGTAGGGGAGTGGGGTGGGATCATTTGTGTGAGCTTATAAAGAACTCAGATTCAGGGGCATGGGGAAGTGGCCATCAGTAACCTTCATGTGTTAATCAGGCTCAAAGTACATAAATGTTAGAAGCTTTTCCTAATGACACATATGATAAAGCTTCTATGCGGGAAAATTAGAAGTTGCAGATTAGCTTTAAGAAAATAGGTTTCTTGCCAAGTGTGGTGGCTTGCTGCTTTAATCACAGAAGTGAAGAAGCAGAGGAAGTCAGAACTCTTGAGTTCTAGGCCAGCCAAAGCTATGCTGTGAGACACTCTGTCTTAAAAAAAAAAAAGAAAAGTAAAAAGAAAAAATAAAGAAGAAAAGGAAAAGGGATCTACATTTCTTTGTATCATTATCTAAAATTAAAAGCTTTATATATGTATATATAGATATACATATAGATATATATTTTCCTTAAAATATTTTGTAGTGTATTAATGCATCTTTAAGATCATGCATATCAGTTTGTTATGTATATTTTCCTCTTCCTCCTCTTCTATTTGTTTTTGTTTTTCAAGACAGTTTCTCTGTGTAGCCCTGGCTGGACTGGAGCTCAGTGTGTAGACCAGGCTGCCCTTGAATTTAGGAATCCACCTGTCTCTGCCCTCTGAGTGCTGGGATTAAAGGCATGTTGATTGTATTTTTTCATTAAATGTGCACTGACGACTTGATTCTATATCAGTTTAGTATATAATCTGAAAACTAAGTCACAATGCTGTACACCCACTTACCTAGTGTTTTTTTTTAAATGAGGATTTTTTGAAAAGCTTAATAGGCAAGAAGAAGAAAATTGAGTAGACAATAACTTTACCACATTAATAACTTGTGGAAATTCAGAGATTTTTTTGCATATGAGACTGCAGGAATTAATTACATAAATCATATAGCTCTTCTAGTTAATCTTTGAATCATGTCTTTTACCATACAGAAGGAGTCACTGTTTACAGTTTGGGCCTTTACAAAATTGGGTCTAATATTACTTTTGCTTCTTTCCTGTCTTTTTAATTGAATCTGTTTATACAACTTTTCTGCACTCGATGTGACTTGGGAACCTACATTTTAAAGGAGCTAACAAGCTTGCTTGCCCCTTCCTTCCTTCCTTCCTTCCTTCTTTCCTTCCTTCCTTCCTTCCTTCCTTCCTTCCTTCCTTCTTCCTTCCTTCCTCCCTCCCTCCCTCCCTCCCTTCCTTCCCCAATTCTGAAAGCAGAGACAATATTGGATGAGGATGGTATATGTAGAGTAAGTTTCTCCTTCAACTTAAGTGTTCTCAGAAAGCACCCAGTGAGAAGTTGGCAGCTCTTTTTAAAGGACCTGGAGCAGGTGACCTCAGGTTACTTCATTGTTTTCTGAGTCATATCAGTGTTGAAGCCAATAGCTAGATGGACTAGAAGGAATCCATGGCCAGACTGCTTTGAAGGCCTTGCCTACTTAACCTGAGTGCCTGCTAGTCAACTTACATGAGAGATTAACTGAAAAAGTTATAGGGAGACATTCTGAAATAAATATAACTACTACTGTGTGCTCTGTGTGTGTGTGTGTGAGTGTGTGTGTGTACAAGCGCACACATGTGCAGACACTTGGTGTCCATGCATGTATGTACACATAGTGTGGTAACCAGGGGTTGATATCAAATACAGTCCTTAAGTGCTTGACACCTTATTTTTTGAGACATGGTCTTTTACACAACTTGGGAACTGGCTTGTTTGACTAGACTGGCTGGCCTGGAAGTTTCATTGTTCTCTTGTCTCAGCCAGAACAGAAATGAAATGACAGGCATGAGCTACCACACCCAGCCTCTCACTGTGTGTGTCTTTTCTTTTCTCTCCCCTCCCCTCCCCTCCCCTCCCCTCCCCTCCCCTCCCCTCCCCTCCCCTCCCCTCCCCTCCCCTCTCCTTCCCTCTCCTTTCTCTTTTCACCTGAGGTTTTGAGGATCAGGCTAAGTCCTCATGGTTGTGCCTAATTCCCAGAGGGTAAATCTGTTCTCTTCATTCATAATTTGAGGAAGAATTCTAATAATTAGTCTTTTAGCTTATATAATCTTAGGAGGAAATAATACTGAATTTATGTGACACATCATAATAAAGGCACTCTCTATCAAACAATGCAGGTTTTTCCTTCGTGCACTTCAGAGACGATGGATGTTGGAACAGCTGACATGTACCTGCTTAGTAAACCATTCTCATTCCCAAGTCCTCAGTGAACAGCTTCCAACCTTCAAGTCTCTTGATTAAATCAATCACTCCTTTAAAGACTTATCTTTAACATCTGTACCAAATAAAATATTTTAACTCTCTCTGAAGAGGAAACTCATGCTACATTGTTTAATTGAATTAAATTAGCTTTTCAGAGACATTTACCTAGGAGCTGTTTCTGGAATCAATTTGGAAAATGATCTTTATTCTGTAGCATTTAAGTTTGATTATGTTTTTCTTAGTGATTCTCCATGGACCTGATTTAGTCTTTGCCTCAGTCATCAAACCCTAGAGACTTTTTGTAGGCAAATTAGGCATTTCCTACACCATGATTATGCATATTTATGAAATACTATGCACTTCCTCCTTAAATGTAGAGGTTTAAGGCATTAATTCTAAAACATAGACTGAATTTTATCATTTTAGCATCCTGTGGAGGATGCTATAGCTGAGAAGACCATATATACAACTTCACTTCTCTCAGACCTGCTTTACACATGGAAATTTGGTGAAAAAGCAAGGGATTTTTTTTTTTTTTAAAGTGGCAGTTAATCCAACACCTGCTGTAGATACATTGCCTTGACCCATTGTGTATTTCACATCATCTTTTCATTGTGTCCTGGATTTCATGACTGTTTTGAGTTAGGAGCTTTTTTATTGTTTGTATTTTCTTTGACTGTTGTGTCAATGTCTTCTCTGGTATCTTCTATGGATTCTTCTATCTCTTATATTCTGTTGGTGATGCTTGTGTTTGTGACTCTTGATTTCTTTCCTAGGTTTTCCATCTCCAGGGTTGTCTCCCTTTGTGTTTAATTACTATTTTATGAAAACATGAAAAGAAATTCCAAAATTGCTTTACACCTCCAGACTTCTTATAGAGTTTCTCCTCACTGATGCATGCAGGATACATTTTATATGCTTGGTTTAAACATTCTAACAATGTCTTCCTCTTGTGACTATTTCTGAATTAGCAGTTTAAGGATAAAAAGCAAAGTATTGTTTTTTTTTTGGTCATAATCAGATTCTTGAAATAGCATTTTCCCCTAAGTCCTAGAATATATGAGCAGTATTGTTTTTTTTTTTCTGTGTACACCTCACTCTAACTGTTTCTGTTTCTTTCCCTGCTCTTTGTCTCTGTCTTGCTTTCCTGCTTCCTTGAGAGCACAACTTTTCTTTTCAGCAATACCTTTCTCGAAGTCAAAGAAAATCAAAACACTAACTTTTACCCTTAATACTCAGTACCCCCCTCCTCGCTATACCACTTTTAACTGATTGGTGGTTTGATATTTAGTAGGCATTATCTTAATACCTTAATGATATGAGATAATAATGAAGAATACATGAAGTGGAAACTTTTAGTTTCTTTGGAAAAATCAGTTATGTCAAATGATGTTTGCTAGGGCACACAGGTAAAAGGATGTCTTGCTAAAGCAGACATAGGAAAGAATCTTTTCCTGAAGCAGACACAGGTGACAGGATGTTTTGTTATAGCAGACACATGAAAGGATGAGGGATGCAGGAATATAAATATGACCCACAGACAGTGGGAAAGGAGCACTGGTTTGGTTTGCTCCACCTCACTATTCTTACTAAAGACACACATGTACTGGTTCTCCTTACATTGTGTTGTTGAGCTCCACTAGTGATGACGTCACAGTGAAACTCACCCAAGAACTTCTCATGAGGTTCCTGCAGTGGCTTGCTGCTTCCGTGGCCTTGCCTCGGGCCAGTTGGTGAGCCTCCTGGTTTCATCAGGGTTGTTCTACAGTTGCAGGGTCATGCCTCATCTCTGCCTGACGAGAGGACTGAAGCTGCTGATTCATATTTGGTATTTGCTATGGGACTGAATTGCTGACAAAGAAGACTGAACTCACCCCCAAAAAGCTATTGCTCAACAGGTCCATTTCCTCCATATCTTAATAACTCTTCTACTACCTCTGTTGAGTGGAGGGCAAGAGGAGAAGCTGAACCTTTATTAAAATAGGCTGCTAAAAATTTATGACTACAGATACACTTCCTTTTTGTATAAAAATCACTTGATTATGTAATTTCACCCTGAATTTTTTGATGAAATATCTATATCTTAAAAATTCACAGAAACTTGTTCTCAGATCAAAGAGGCAAACAAGGACAAATGCATTCACTGTATATTTTGTAAATACCTAAAAATATTCCTTTGATTCTCTTGCACAGTCTTGTCAGTATATAAAAAAATGCCATAAATTATGTCATACAAGTTTCATCAGAACTTTTCAAACTCCCATTTTATTTGAAATTTCAAGCACTTAAGCTTGTGATTTGAAAGTTATGATTGTGCATTCTTACATATTTTCCTTCAAACTTACTAGCATGTACTCTGGCTTAGCATAAGTCTATAAATTCCTTTTTTGGCTCACTTCTTCAAGGTATAATGCAGTTTAACCATAATATTTTATATTTGTAGATTGTGAATAATGCCTTCAACACAAATGGAACTAAATATTTATGCAATATGAATGAATTTGATGTCATATTATAAATCAAGAGTGTAAAAGAGATAATTTAATCTTACTATGAAGAGAAGATATGTTTAAAATTTTAGATTATAGACTACCAAAAAATAAGGCAGAACATTAATAGACTGTTTATGGAAGGGAAAATCAGCCATTGTTGAGAATACTGATGAAGTTTGAAATTGATGTAGTTCATTACTCCATCAGTTAGGGAAGGCTAGGATTAGGCTAGGAATCTTTGTGTGCTTTTGTGTACAAGTGTAGGTGTGTGTTCGAATATCTCTGTGTACTGTTATGTACATATGCAAGTCAGACAAGCTTGAGTGTTTATGCTTGCCTTATTTGAGACATGGTCTCTTGTTTTCAGCTGTCTATGCCAAGCTTAGCTGTCCCTTGAGATTTGATGGATTCTCCTACATCACTGTAGGAGTTCTGAGATTATACATTTGCACTACTACGCCAGATTATGTGGGCTTTGGACATCTAAACTCAGAGCTTCATGTGCCATGTGCCCCTGACACCTTTATGGTTGAATCTGTAACCCAGCAAGCCTTGAACTCCTGATCCTCTTGTGCCCACTTCCTTGTTCCATAGTTACAGCTGTGAGCTAATATGCCTGCCCTCTATGGTTTCACTTTTAGAAGTTAATAGTCTATGAATGTCTTGGTTTCCCTTCTTCTAAAAGACCATGGTCTAATGTTAATGAAATCATGTGTGTGGTCATGAAACTGGTTAGTACTATTTGGCATTTCTCCTTTCATAGATTTGTATTTTAGTCTTCAAACAAAGTAGACACTCTAATTTATTGAAAGGGGCAATGGCTTTTTAGCATTGACCGTACATCCCCTGACTGTGATCATCTTATAGTGAATTGTCTTTGCATCTGTTTGTTTTCTTGTAGCCTTTACCTTTCTGCATGCAAAGATCTTTCTTGTTTTACTTCTGATGGCTCTCTTGTGGTCTACTGGCATAATTTCATTCACTTATTTGGGTTTTTATGTTTCTGATTGCATATTTTTTTTATTCAGCTATGTTTGTAGTCGGAGACTGTGCTAGAACAGAGCTGCTCTCAGCATTGTAAGCAGAGAAAAATTTCCATCTTACTGATTGCTTGGTTTTGCTTGGCAGTGCTGGAGAGGAAACCCATAGCCTTCTGCACTCTAGGCAAGTGTTCTACCATCTTGCTGTGACTTGGGCTTGAACTCTGGTTTAAATAGGAGGAGAACAATGTTTGTGTTCTGAAATGATGTCCATGTGCTTTTGAGGATATGAGAACACAGTAATGCACCATCTCAGAGGTTTCTTTTAGGCTTTTCCTTTACGATAACCAAGTCTCATTATCCTGGAAATAGTGTTACAATAACACTATTGCATTCCGATTTGTATCTTGGCATCCCCACCTTAGTAGCCTGTAAAGATTTGGAAATCTTATAGGTTTTCCCGCTGACTTGGCATTTCATGTGCTGGAAAACGTTAGCATCTTTTGCAGAGCTGGAGAATATAATCTCCATTTCCTCTTCTACATCATTTGTAAAGGTCTCTAACTAGAATCATTTCCAGTGCCTTCTCTGCTTGCTGTTTTCTTGTGAAGTAATACATTTTTTTATTTTAGTATTTATTTCTCCAATAAATGTTCATTTAATCCTCTGATGACTAAGTTCTTTTTAATAACTTCTGAGGTAGAATCTTGAGCTTATTTTAAAAAAAAATAGTGGATTATATAGACTTGTTTTTCCCTTTAGGTGCTGCATAAGTTTTAATTTACTATAAATGAGTACCCTGTGATACAATCAAAGCCAGCCTTCCCCATTACGTTTGCCAAATTCTTCAGTGACCTTATGTGTTAGCGTATACTCACAAACTTGCCAGATAGGCAAGGCGTAATTGTAACACAGAGTACAGAAGTATGAAGTGTGGTTGGGAAAAGTGAAATTCAATGGTAGATGATCAAAATGAAGTCGTACAGGATTAGGCAAAAAAGGTAGCATAGTAGTCATTGTCGAGCCATCCCACTGAAGACTGGGTTACTGCCTCCTCCTTCAACAGGGGAACTGATCTCTGCAGAATTGCTTTCAGCCAAGAACCTGGGTGCTCATGTCAGTCTCTACTGCCACAGCCAGGCTTAGATATTGAAGCCCATCTGTTGCTTGGTTTGAAGGCACAAAGATGATTGCCCTTGGCCCTGTGGGCCTGGAAGTTTAAGCTTAGAAAGGCTTTGGGTGTGAGTTAGAGACTTATGTATGGCAGTGCACACAGGAGTAACTGCATGTGGAGGTGCTGTCCCAGTAAAAAGACTGGTGAGAAGTTAAAGAAGGTTAGTAACAGTGTGGTTAGTAATTGTATTCTGAGAATAATGAAGGGGAAGGGAGAGTGCTCTGCTGGGGACAGACCTCTGTGGTCTTTCCTACCCAGGTTGTGGTTTGTGGGAAGCCAGGCTTTGCTCCTGAGTACCACAGATAGTAAAAGAGAGTGTTCAAGTTTTTTGAAGAAATGTTTTTGAAATGAAATGGTGATGTCATAACAATTCTGTACAGAGAGTACCATCTATCCATCTTTCCTTCCTTCCTTCCTTCCTTCCTTCCTTCCTTCCTTCCTTCCTTCCTTCCTTCCTTCCTTCCTTCCTTCCTTCCATCTACTGACGCTTTCGCTTCTTACAACTCATATTTTTGTGGAATCCATGTGTTGTCTGATTGATATGCTTTTGTGGAGAGAGGTAGTTAGTCAACATGGATTCAGTACAATAATATTTTGATAAAGTTAGGAACTTGGAAGCCGGGCAGTGGTGGCGCACGCCTTTAATCCCAGCACTTGGGAGGCAGAGGCAGGCGGATTTCTGAGTTCCAGGCCAGCCTGGTCTACAGAGTGAGTTCCAGGACAGCCAGGGCTACACAGAGAAACCCTGTCTCGAAAAACCAAAAAAAAAAATAAAAAAAAATAAAAAAAAGTTAGGAACTTGGGCAGTTCAGGTAACTTGTTTATGATAGAATGCTGTGGAAAGGGAGAATCATTTTAAATCGACCAGTTTATATGAAATGCCATTTCGAACTTAAATTTAAAGGAGGCATTCTATGTATGTATACCCAGTTGCTAGCCTTGCAAAAGAGCTCACATTGAATTTTGAGAAGAAATAGGAAGATTGTAATAATAATGCAAGAAAGACCTATAAAAGGAGTTTTTCATCCTGAACCTCGTAAATACATTTTCTCTGTTTGCAGATGATGCTGGGTGGTCATTTGTGACCTGCTCCAGCATGCCTCAGGGCATGGAATGAAACAAGACTACATGTCAGGCTGGTTGCACACTGCTGCCTTTGCGTCACTGGACTTTTCCAGAAGGAAACCCCCTCTTTGATTTAAGCACAATATTATTATTTTTAGAAAATATATTAGAATATAGCATATTGACTGTGGCAGTGAAGTCCAACTAAAGAAATCTTTAGATCCCAAAATAATCAGATTAAATATATATTTTTGCTATATGGAAAGCAAGTTTAATATGAATTTCAGCATTAAAATAAAAGTGCTAATTTTTCTTCTTAATGCTTAATATTTAAAATATTAAAGGTACTCTCTCAAATCAGAGCATTTTGCTCATTAAATAATTACCATTTGATTTTCTAAAAAAAAGTATAGACTTTGTAAGAACATGCAGAGTTATGCTGTAATTTCCAACAGATAGAGAGCTTCCTTACTGACTCCTTAGATTCTAAAATATAATTTTTCCATTATGGAAAATCTGTTTATGTTGGGCATAAATAATCCGATATTTGCTTTGCTAATGATCCAGCTTATGTGAAAATCATGTTACTGGATTTAATGATGTAACCTCTGCTCTGCGACCTCGTATGTTCTGGAGGCTTGCAATGCTGGTCAAGGGCATTTCCTTTTATTTATTTTAATTTTACCTGCCATTTAAAGCATTGAGTGACCCTTCATAATTTCATTATGAAACAGTAAAATAAGGAAAGACTAGTTGATTATTTTTTACTTTAACTTTTGTAATCTTATATAATTCAGGTCTTCTTTATGTTCTCATTTTTCAGGTCAAATAATGATGTGTTTATAATTTCTCATCACAGTAACAGGTAGGGTAGCATCATACATTTCAGTATTTATTGTTCTTATTTTATTTTTTACCTCCGTTCCCTCCTTCGTTCCAGCAGCACATTGAAGGAGGACTTGATGGGGAGGCAGGCAAAGTGAGAAGTAGTTTTCAGGTTGATGGATTCAAATGACATTGGCCACCTCACTGGATGTTAAATGCTCTGGTCCTGTCACCTTGCTTGACAATTGCAGATTGACAGGTTCTTAGAGTAAACCACTATAAACTGCTTTGGAATCTCAGAGACCAAAGGGAGTGAATTTTATTGTCTAAATCCTTCTGTCAACTCTAAGATTTTATATGTATATATGAGAAAGTTATCATGTGGTTGTTTCCAGACAAGTTTTTATGAACATTTTACTTGATGGTAACAAATGACTTTGATCAAGGGACAATAGTTTTGTCATTATTAATTTATAATTCTTCTCTTGAAATTATTTTTTACAAGAACTTTAAAGCAGTTGTTCAAAAAGATTTTGTTTATGTCCAGATTTATCTTTGTGTTTGATTATATAATATATGGAATTATAATGGCTAATTTTACAAAAAGGACATATAATAAATTAATTTCTTTGATTGCAATCACTTTAATCACTGAGAAGTAATTTCCCCATAGCCTTCTTGATTAACTTTTTTTTTCATGGCTTTCAATACTAAGTTTTCTCTTTTAAAATGCTTTTTAATAGAGCTATGGAGATTTAGCTGGATTTGAGGTTGTGTGGCTAAACTGTTTCCTTCTTTCAAAAGTTAGCACCCATTGTATTCTTTTCCTAAAATTGTAACTATTTGTATTGTATTGAGACTGATGAATAGATGCCCTTAAAATGTACAGGAAACTTAATATATTTTGTTATCTTCTGATCATTAACTTCCTTTTAAGAGACTATAATTTTATTTAGCAGTCAAGTCTATTGTTTATATGTGGGTTGTATTTCAGTGGTATTTTCTTCATTAGCCATACTAAAGTTTTAATCTTAGCATGCCTCTATGTTTTTGTTTCTATGTCAGCACATGCTAACAGGAAAATTACACTTATCAATCCAGCTGAAATGTAATTGAGGAGACAAATTGCCCAAGTCCCTCACAGTTCATCCTAGAGCATTTGCTGTTAATACAAAAGAGGAAGGTTCTACTAAATCCTATGGACTTTGTCTTCATAAGATAAGAGGGAAATTGGAGTTCTGAAGAAATGGTAGGACTGCTACCAGGTGGGGACCCCTGCAATGGCAAATGGGTCAGAATTTATGATACTAAAACTCTTGACTCAGAATGAGAAAGAATATAAAACAAAACAAGCCAAGTCCCTCTTTATATGCACTTGTTTTTTGGAAGTTGGATTGCACATGAACAGAATAACCCCGTATGTGTGCTCTGTATGTGTAGTTTTATCCATGAATTTTCACAGGGCTACTACTCTTCTTGGCTGAGTCTCATCAGCATCAAACTCCTGGTACAACAATGCATTCCACAGAGACATCCTCATCCAAGTATGCCGTGTACTGTTCACTTTCACCCCTTTCTCTCTTCTGCCCCCTTGCTTCCCCTCCACACAGTCTTCGTCTTTCTGCCAACTCGTCTCTTATATTGTCATGCTTTCTAGGTTCCCTATATGTGAGAAAATGTGATATGTATCTGTGGGTCTGGCTTATTTCACTTAATGTGATTACCTTCAGTCCCATCTATTTTCCTACAAATGACATAATTTCATTCTTCTTTATGGCTGAAACTCTGCTCTCTCTCTCTCTCTCTCTCTCTCTCTCTCTCTCTCTCTCTCTCTCTCTCTCTCTCTCTCTCGTCTCTCTCTCTCTCGTCTCCTCTTCTCTCTCTCTCTCTCTCTTCTCCTCTCTCTCTCTCTCTTGGTATACCACGTTTGCTTATCATAACCCACTTTGAAGATACTGAGTCAACCACGCTGCACTCAACTTGGAATCTTTTTTTTTCCGTTGGAGTTTCCCCTCTTCTGTTTTTATTACCTTGATTTGTATCAATTTTCAATTTCTAATTTATGGAATGGTAATGTATGTCTAGTCTTATAGTTTTTGGATGTGGATGTTAGGGTTGGCAGGTTGGGCTCTTCAACCCTGTGTCCTGTCCTGTAAAATGGCAGTGAGAAACATCAATTCAGAACATCTCGGCATGGAGAAGGGCAAGTAGACATAGTCCCACCCCTAACCAAGAAGCTATGTGTAATTGATTCCTGTGGAGAGGGAACACAGTTTTCTCCAGTGTAGCATCCCTGGGTCTACTGACCACATTCCAAGGCAGACCACATGCCCAGAAGTAGTTGGTCAATACAAAACAAACTGTGTATGCCTTTTATGTTGTTGTTTGTTTATTTTGTTTTTTTTGTGTCTGTTTTGGTTTTCTTTTTAGTTTCTTGTTGTGGGATGTTGGAGGGAGGGAGAGAGCATAAGTTGGGTGGTTATGGAAGTGGGGAGGTTCTGGGAGGAGTTTGGGGAGAAAAAAAGGATCAAAAGGATTGAATGCACAATTCCTTAAAGAAAAAAAATCACTCTTTTAATCTTAATTTGTTTCAAAATGTTGAGGAAATGTATTTCTGATAAAATAAATATCAAATTAAAAATTAAAAGTGAGAGTATCCGTTGATGGAAGATGGTGTGGGAGTCAGATGCTACATAGCTCTTCCTAGCATCTAGCAATGGTGTCTCTAAGTGTGTGCTCTCATTCTGTTCCAGCTCTTGATACAGAATAGACACTGGTTACTGGTTACTGTATGTCAATGCCTTTCTAAATAGAATGAGGGAATTTACAAAGCCAGTTGGTCTAGTTTTAGTGAGAAAGTATTTTCTTAAAGTGTTTCCAGCTGTAGACCTTTTTAGGTTACAAAGATTCATATTAAAAATGTAAGTGTTTAATTAGAGATAAAAACATTGTACAGACAAACTGTATTCTTCCCTTATTACTCAATTTGGGATCCTTCCATTTTAATTTCAAATAATTTCTTCTAAACAATAAGACCAATTGTATATTTTTAGTGTGAATGACATTTTCTCTTGGATGATTATGGAAAGTCTGGTTAACTTTAGCATTACTGGAGCTTGAAGAGACATTAATATTAAACAAGTGTTTAGTTGCAGGACATGATCAAGTTTACATTGTTGCAGAGCCTTAATTAAACTTTTATTAAACTGTGTAAACCATGATCCAGTTTGAAAGTAGATAGACATCTGTTTCAAATATTATTACTACAGCTAGAAATTAATAGCCCTTTTCTTTTGAGTCTGAACATTTCCCTTTGGAAGCCTTCATTTGCCTTTTCTCATGCTTGTTTCTTTTTGTAAGTAACTCTGAGGTATGAATTATTTTAAAAATCATTTTAGTAATTTATAAAAGCATATGAAATAAAAGCAGGTTAGTCTTTGGAAGTGTTTTATTGAAGAATAATAAACCACGACTCTTTTTTAGTTTTATGTCAAAACCAAAGCTTGGTAGTTTTGGTAAGGCACCAACACTATTGTGGCTGTCTTCATGTTGGGGGCCACTGTGCTCTCTACTCTCCTGCTTGCTGTGTTGCCTTTTCCTGTGGGAGTGATGACAAAGTCTAGACAATTTTGCATTATTTTGTTCACTTAACAAACACAGTCACATTGTCTTCCTTGGTGTTAATGATCCCCAAAGACACTTCAGGGAACATGGTTTGTAGGTAATTTTCTGTTTATTTCTTATCTGAAAAGAAAACTGGTATCATATTCCTTCAGAATTATTATGCTGCTAGATCACAAAATGCCAGTATTTACATTTATTTAAAGAATGTTTATAAAAATGGTTGAAAAGCACACTTTGCAACCTTTGTTGTAAAATGCAGAATTCACCAGTTCTTTACTGGATTGCCATCTCTTAGTTCTTCAGCATTTGATTATTAGTGAATGTTAAGTCAATGGAAATAATATTAAAAAGGCAGGGAAGAGACTCATTTTCTTACGCTTTGTGTTTCTGTACCTTCTTTAAATCATCTTGGTCCACATCATGGTCATATTGAAATTCTCTTAGATCCTTAATCCATTTGCAGTTAAATTTTGGTTGTGACGTGTGAGTGAACTTTCAGTCTCTATATAATCAATTCTCCAGATGAAACATTTGAACATGTTTATTCCTGAGTGATTGCCCATTCACTATTTCTCCTATATTTTTTTTCTCTCTTCATGAGACTTTTATTGGTTTACTTTCTATTCATGTAGATAGTTAACACTTCACTGTCTTCAGAAACTGTTATTCTGAGTTCTGCTACTAGTTGGGCATTTCTGAGTTTTATTTTGTTTTATTCTGTTTTGTTTTGAAGTTTAGGCTACTGATCCTTTCTTCTTTCCAGTAAGTTCCATAATAAGCTTTTCAAGTTTTTGTTGTTGAAATTTCAGTGAACTTAAATGTGACTTTTGGAACAGTTGTCATCTTTATGTTTGCAGTCTTTTTGTTTTTCCTTTCTAAGAGATATGGCATGTTTTGTTAGTTATTTTTCATATTCTCATGAAATTTCACTTCTTAAAAAACATTCTTCAATGAAACTTGGCACATACTGTGTTGTAATTGTGCCTAGACATCTTATCTTTTTGTTCTTTTGAAAAATACAACTTTAAATAGTTTTCTAAATTTTTTGAATAAAAAATTCATTTGTTCCTTATGTGCTGATCCTGTATCCTACTATTAGCAGGATTTTGACTATGGATTTTTTTTTTGCTTTAGAAAGACTTTTTTATGAAAGCATTTATGTTACTTATGAATACACAATGTTATCCTTTCCTTAATCTAGTGTGTGGGTTAGGAACCATAGGATAATGTGGAATAGAAAGAGTGGATGTGCTCATATTTTTCATTTTCTTTCTTTTTTATTAATTATTTTATTTACATTTCAAATGTTATCCCCCTTCCCAGTCACCCATCCATGAGCACCTCACCTCATCTCCTTTCCTCTTCCCTCTAAGAGGGTGCTCTCCCATCCACCAGCAGAGACCCACCTCACCCCTCTAGCATCCTCCTTCTCTGGTATCAAGCCTCCACAGAACCAAGTGCATCCCCTCCCACTGAGGCCAGAGAGGCAGTCCTCTGCTACATATGTAGTGGGGGCCACGGAGCAACTCATGTATCATGTATGCTCTTTGGTTAGTGGCATGGTCCCTGGGAGCTCTGAGGGTTCTGGCTAGTTGATACTGTTCTTCCTATGGGGTTGCAACTTCAGCTCCTTCAGCCTTCTTCTAATTCTTCCATAGGGGTCCTCAGGCTCAGTCCAATAGTTGGCTGTATCTGCATCTGTCTCAGTCAAGTGCTGGCAGAGCCTATCAGAGGACAGCCATGCCAGGCTCCTGTCTACAAACACATCTTTGCATCAGCAATAGTGTCAGGGTTTGGTGTCTGTACAGTAGGGCGGAACCTAAGTTAGAGTGGTCTCTGGATTGCCTTTCCTTCAGTGTCCTGCTCCAGTTTTTTGTCCCTGTATTTCCTTTAGACAGGAACAATTCTGGGTCAAAAATTTTGAGATGGGTGGTGTCTCCTCCCTCAACTGGAGGCCATGTCTATGTACTGGAGGTGGTCTCTTCAGGTTCCATCTCCCCACTCTTGGGCATTTCGGCTAAGGTCATCCCCATTGGTTCCTGGGAGCCTCTCACATCCTTGGTGTCTTTGTACTTTCTAGTGGTTACCCCCGGTTCCCCACTCCACACTGTTGCATATTTCTACTCATTATTCTGGTCCTCTGGGATTCTCCCCTGTCTCCCCCCATACCTGATCTTGCCCCTGAGCCATTGGTGCTTTGTTCAGGAAAATTTCCCCTGTGCCAATGTATTTGAGGCTCTTTCCCACTTTCTCTTCTATTAGATCAGTATATCTGGTCTCATGTGGAGGTCCTTGATCCACTTGTACTTGACCTTTGTACAAGATGATAAATATGCATCAATTGTGTGTTCTACATGTAGACTGCTAGTTAGACCAGAACCAATTGTTGAAGATGCTGTCTTTTTTCCATTGTATGGTTTTGGCTTCTTTGTTAAAGATCAAGTGTCTATAGGTGTGTGGGTTTATTTCTGGATCTTCAATTCTATTCCATTGATTGGTCTGTCTGTCTCTGTACCAACACCATGTGGTTTTTATAATTATTCTCTGTAGTACATCTTGAGATCAGGGATGAATATAGCTTAATGTCAGGGATGGTGATTCCCCCAGAATTCTTTTACTGTTTAGAATTGTTTTCTCTATCCTGGGCTTTTTGTTATTCCGTATGAAGTTGAGAATTATTCTTTCTATCTCTGTGAAGAATTGATTTGGGATTTTGATGGTGATTGCATTGAGTCTGTAGATTGCTCTTGGTAAGATGTCCATTTTTACTATGTTAACTCTGCCAATCCATGAACATGGGAGAGCTTTCTATCTTTTCAGACCTTCTTCAATTTCTTTCTTCAGGGACTTGAAGTTCTTGTCATATAGGTATTTTGCTTGCTTGGTTAGATAATTTATATTATTTGTGATTATTTGAAGGTTGTTGTTTCCCTAATTTCTGTCTCAGCCTGTTTATCCTTTGAGTACAGGAAGGCTACTGATTTGTTAGAGTTAATTTTATGTTAGCCACTTTGCTGAAGTTATCAGCTATAGGAATTCTCTGGTAGAATTTTTGGGGTGGCTTATGTATACTATCATATCATCTGCAAACAGTGATACCTTGACTCCTTCTTTTCCAATTTGTATCCCTTTGACCTCCTTTTGTTGTATAATTCTCTAGCTAGAACTTCGAATAGTATATTGAGTAAAGAGGGAGACAGTGGGCAGCCTTGTCTTGTCCCTGATTTTAGTGGGATTGCTTTAAGTTTCTCTCCATTGAATTTGATGTTGGCTGTTGGTTTGCTGTGTATTGCTTTTTATTATGTTTAGGTATGGGCCTTGAATTCCTGAGCTTTCCAAGACTTTTAACATGAAGGATTGTTGTATTTTGTCAAAGACTTTTTCAGCATCTAATGAGATGATGATGTGATTTTCTTCTTTGAGTTTGTTTATATAATGGATTATGTTGATGGATTCCTGTATATTGAACCATCCCTACATCACTGGGATGAAGCCTACTTTATCATGGTGAATGATTGTCTTGATGTGTTCTTGATTTCGGTTTGCAAGAATTTTATTGAGTATTTTTGCATTGATATTCATAAGTAAAGTTAGTCTGAAGTTTTATTTCTTTGTTGGGTCTTTGTGTGATTTAGGTATCAGTGCAACTGTGGCTTAATAGAGTGAATTGGGTAGTGTTCCTCTGTTTCTATATTGTGGAATAGTTTGAAGAGTATTGGCGTTAGGTCTTCTTCGAAGGTCTAATAGAATTCTGCACTATAACCATCTGTCCCTGGGCTTTTATTGGTTGGGAGACTTTTAATGACTGCTTCTATTTACCCTTGGAGTTATGGGACTGTTTAAATAGTTTATCTGATCTTGACTTAACTTTGGTATGTGGTATTTGTCTAGAAAGTCATTAATTCCATCTAGATTTCCCAGGTTTGTTAAGTATAAGGTTTTGTAGTAAGATCTGATGATTTTTTGAATTTGCTCAGTTTCTGCTGTTATGTCTCCCTTTCTTATAGAGACACATTTCAGTGTGTGGGTAAAAGAACAATTGTTCTAGGGGTTTTCTATTGAAGCAGAATCTCATTATGTTTCTGTTTTATCCATTTTTAATGTTAAGTAAATTTCTCCTATTTATAATACACTATTTTACTTTGGATTCATCATAAATGGGTGTTTTATTCAGTTAGTTTTCGTATCTTTGAGATCATGAAAATTTTCTCTACAATCTCTTTTTGTGGTAGAATTATTTATTTTCTGTGTTAAACTGATGTAATATCCTTGGTATAGTTTCTTTTAATCAGGATTTGTATTTAGCTATATACTGTTAAGATTTGGTTTGTTAATCGCATTTAGGATTTTTACATTTATATTCAAAAATAAGATTAGTGCTTTTAGTAATAAAAATGTAAAAATAGCTTTTATTGTCTATGACCACTAGCCACCAATCTAAGTTCTTGATTTGTCTGTCTTAGGTGGTTTGTTTAAATGGAATCATGCAATGCATTATCTTTTGTAACTGGCTCTTTTCACTTAATGTTTTCAAACTCCATTTATACTCTAGCAGAAGCTATTACTTATTAATTT
Source organism: Mastomys natalensis (assembly GCA_021653895.1). Lineage (NCBI taxonomy): Eukaryota > Metazoa > Chordata > Mammalia > Rodentia > Muridae > Mastomys > Mastomys natalensis. Next base: position 517,995 of record JAJTUV010000739.1, read on the forward strand.
TCATTGTCAAGTCAATTTTCAGTTTTGTAATTCCATTGCACAGATGGACCACATGTTTATTCATTCATTAGTAGATGGACATTTGAATTGTTTATACTTAGGGTGATGTGAATCACGTTTATGCCAAAGGCTTGTGTGCACACATGTTTTGCTGTTTCTTGGGAGCAAACCTGGAAGTGCCCCTTCTGAGTTATGGGGTAAATCTCTGTTTAATATTTTGAGGAACAATTGTAGTATTTGCTAAATTGATTACAGCGGTTTACGTTTCCAGCAGCAATGTACAAGGTTTCCAATCATTTCGTACCTTGGTACCTCCTGAGGACAAGTGGCCCATTGTGCTTGCATTGTCCACATCAAAGTCAACCAGCAAAGGATCAAACATGTTTTGAACATTGTCTGTCTTAGGTATACACATAACTTGCTCTTCTAAGTTGCTAACTGTAAAGAATTAACAACTAAACATATAGCACCTATCTTCTGCAGTCATTGAAGGTGTACAGAACTATAAACATTTAGCCATTTTATAAAGACACTTGGGCATTGGCTACTTTCAGAGAAAAGAAGATATCCTGGAACCAGTTCCTTGTAGATACATTGGGATAGTTGTGGTTTTGTTGGCAACTATGCTAAGTAGATGTACAGTAATTTTTTTCTTTTCTTTCTTTTTTTTTTTTTTGGCTTTTTGAGACAGGGTTTTTCTGTGTAGCCCTGGATGTCCTGGAACTCACTCTGTAGACCAGGCTGGCCTCGAACTCATAAATCTGCCTGCCTCTGCCTCCCAAGTGCTAGGATTAAAGGCGTGTGCCACCACCGCCCAGCATTTTTTTTCTGATAACCAATTTATGTCTTATTGATGAATACTTATGTCAGATATCTTTTTGTTTGCTATTGGTCATTTCTACATCTGAAATGGAGAAATACCTGTTCAGATCCTTTTTACTATTAAAAGGCTTTTATTTTTACTTTGGAGTTCTGTATTTCATACATTCTGAATACAAACCCGTGTCAGATACACAAGTTGCAAATGTTTTCTTCTGTAATTGGGGGAGGGGAGGTTCTTCCTCTCTTCCTCTCTCCTCCTCTCCCTCTCCTCTCCTCTCCTCTCCTCTCCTCTCCTCTCCTCTCCTCTCCTCTCCTCTCCTCTCCTCTCCTCTCCACTCCTCTCTCAAACTTCAGCTCTGGATAACCTAGAGCTCACTCTATAGCACTTTCAATCTCTTGGCAATCCTCCTGCATTGTTCTCCCAAGGACTGGTATAAGCAGACATAAGCCATAGACAGGCACATTTTTACTTTCTATATTCTGAAAGTGTTCACCTTTCTTATTTTTATGCTTCACATTGATATATTAATATAATGAACAGAGTTCTGTCTTGAAAGAGAACTAGAAGAAAGTATTTATGGGGATTGATTTGATTGGCTCAGAGGATTAGAGGCTGAAAAGCTTCACAATGGAGACTGTAGGTTGAGGAGCTATGGAAACTCAATCTGGAAGAGCTGCAGGCCTCATATCGGTGGTAATATGCACACAAAGCTGAAGGTCTACATACCTCCTGGACTGCTGATTACAACTGGAAATTAAAAGATTTTCATGGGCAGTGGCAACAGCTAAAAATACAGTAACCTATGAAGGGCCATGATGTTGCTGTTTCTTTCATTTGCGTCTCTAGCCTAGTGGATAGTGCCATCCACATTCATGATGCATTTTTCTCATCAGTTCACTGACTCACATGCTATTTATCCTGAAACACCAGTAGAGACACACCTACAAATGTGCTTACTGATTTTCTACATGACTCTCTGTTCAGTCCAGTTGAGAATTAAATTTAACTGTCACACAGCATACCAACAAATTAATACATGGCAATAAATATTAATACCTATTTTTCACGAGTAGTTTTGAAACACAGCTTTAATGGACATAAAATTGATGATTGAAAGTTTGTTTTTCTTTTAGCCGCTTGACTATGGTAAACTCAATGCCTTGTAGCCTGAAGTGCTTCCGATGAGAAGTTAACTGTTAATGATGTTTCCTTGTATGTGACAAGTCATTCTTGTTTTTCCTCTTTCAAAAAAACTCTTGTTCCTGTCTTTCAGTATTTTTAGTATGATGTGTCTGGGTGTGTATCTCTTTGTGTTTATTTTGCTTGGAGTTGGCTGCGCGTCCTGGATTACTGTTTTTAAATTAGTATTTCATCAAATTGGACAAGTATCAATCCTTCCTTCTTGCTGACACTGTTCTTGCTCTTTATTCTTCGGGCTTTGGTGGTCCCACTTGGTATGTGTGCTCAGCGGCATCTCCCATTTCTTCAAAGCCTATTTTCTTCATTTATTACAACTTATATTTTTGATTATGTAATCTGTATTGATCCAGTTTGTTCATCCTTCTGTCAGTTCACAAGCATAGTTAATCCCTTCTGTTCCATTTCTATGCTGGTTATTTTACCTTTTATAGCTAGAATTTCCAATTTAAAAACAATGGCTCTGTTTTTGTTGATCTTTCCTGTCTAATGAAACATATTTCCACACTAACCTTTATTTCTTTGAGCACGAACCCTTAGTTCTTGGGGCGTATTTATAGCTGTTACTGTGGGGTTTGGTACATTTGATATCTTGGCCCTATCAGGTAGTTCTGGGTACCTGATTTTTTTTTGTCTTCTTTTTTTCTCAACCTTTCTTGTAATTCTTGAGAACTAGACATTTTAGGTAACACACGATTCTGAAATCAGATTCTTCATACTTTATGATAAACCTTTCGTTGCTTGTTTCTTTAGTGACTTGGAAGGACCATCCTATTTTCCTAAAGTTTGCCATTTCTGTGGTTACACTGAGATGGTTTTTATAGTTTTTGCTCTCTGGTACCACAATAGCTAGGAGGCTCTACTAATTGCTGACTGATTATGCTTTGGGGCATGTATTGCTTCATTGAATTAATTTCAGGTAACTGTGTAAGGAGAGCTCTTGGGGCTAGTGTTTGAGGTTTGATCTATCCCCAGGAGGGCCATTAGCATCTGTTTTCCTGGTTGCCTTTGGTAAACTATCTGTCCTGTAGGATAGTTGCCCATTTCTATCAACATATCCCCTGTTTCCAGGTTGCTCTTTGGTTTGAACTTCTCTATACTCTGTAACATGAAGTGGAAACTTTTAGTTTCTTTGGAAAGTCTGTTATGTCAAATGATGTTTTGAGGCACACGAGTGAAGGGATGTTTTTATTAAAGTAGACATGTGAAAGAATTTTTTTTGAAGTAGACACAGGTGAAAGGATGTTTTATTAAAGTAGATATATGAAGGAATGTTTTGATGAAGTAGATACAGATGAAAAGATGTTTTGCTAAAGCAAATACATGAAAGGACGTATGATGTTAATAAGGAGTATAAATATAATCCAACAGATGGTGGAAGATACTCGATGGTATTGTTATGCCTTGACATTTTTTGTTTTTTTACTAGTTATAGTTTGTTGTGACTTTATAGGAAAAAATACCAAAAATACTTTTGGTGATGTTCTCCTTGCTTCTTGTTGCTTCTATGGACTCAGGCAGATTGGCAGAGTGAAATAGAAGTTTCTGGATATGTCATCTGAGACAGACTCACACGGACTTTTACTAAGACAGACTCACATGGTGTTTCCTGGGACAAGACCTGTGGGAGGACATGTAATATTTTCAGGAAGTATAAATAGTGGGAGGGAGTATAACTAGTACTCAGCATGGGTGGATGGCTTGCATAGCTAGCTGTATAACGCTTTGTTGATCTCCCATCTTTGTCTTTACTGATCTTCACTTTGTTGAGAGAGGTATGGCAGGGAACTTCTCCTGGTGTCCCTGTTGGTTCTGTGGTTCCTGCTGACTCGTGTCAATTCAGCAGAGGCCTGGCTGTTTCTCCTGGATCCTGCCACCACTGTTGGTTCATGTTTGCTCTCCTGACACTGTTGAAATGGAATACTGATTTCCTGACAATTAGATATTGAAATCACCCCCAAAGAACTACTTCTAAACAACATACAACAGAGCCTTGCAGCTTCTTTTAGATTGACCTGCCTTTGCTGATTCATAGATGGTGTTTAGGAGCTGCTTCTACTGATTCATGTAAACTGCTGATATCCTGACAGTGCAGATTAAATTTACTCCAAAGAACTATTTCTAAACAGATCCATTTCCCCTATATCCTAATAAACTTTCTTTTCTACTACCCCTGGTAGATGATGGGCCAGAAGGAAGGTTAAAAACATTTAAAATCCCTTCCTAAAAATGTGTTTAAAACAATCTAAGCCTACAGTAACTCCAGCTCATGTTAGTCCCTTTGCTTATGACACACTCTATTCTCAAGTCATGTCTCTTCCTATATAGACCACACAGCAGAAGTTTTGATTTGGAGCCACTGGTTTGGTAGTGACACCTCCTTCCCTTGGATTGTGACCATTGTTCTGTGAGTAGGGTGTTATAGAAGTGATTGTCACAAGTTACCTCTCCTTATATGGCATAGCTATATGAGTGAGCTGTACTTAGGACCCTCTGGGTACTGGTGTTCTATGCATGTTCTGCTAGTGGAGAACCTTGACCCTGGGCATGGGGCTCATTGGGGGAGAAGGAAATGTTCCAGTCATGCTTGCCAGGGAGTTAGCCAATGCCTCTTAGAACTGTAGATTGAGAATGCTGCAGACTCGCTCTTCATGGTAAGAGTATTTATTCCTTGACTGGGAGTACTGAGCAAAGAAGGAGCCTCCTCTTCTTGGCCACATTAATTAAGACTGAAGCTTCTCGCAGATTAAGTTTAGGATAGGGAAACCATGCATGGACTATGAGTCAAAAGCCATGGGCTATCCCTTTCCTGTCAATGTTGATGTGTCTTCATTAATGAATGTTTCTTGATTTGCTTTATACTTTTATTGATGCAGATCTTTAATAGTGATGGGCCTTTTCTGATGACTCAAGAGCTCAGGTGATGGACACTAAGTGGACATTAAAAGTCAACTGGAGTATCTCATGCTGCCAAGGTACAGAGACACTGCCACATAGGGGTAAATAGAGCAAAGGCAGAAAAATCCATTGAAGAACAAGAAGAGGAGGAGGAAGAAGAGGAAAAGGAAGAAGAAGATCAAGAAGGAGAAAAAGATCAAAAAGAAAAAGGAGGAGGAGGAGAAGGAGGAGGAGGAGGGGAGGAGGAGGAGGAGGAGGAGGAGGAGAAGGGGAAGGGGAAGGGGAAGGGAAGAGGAAGAGGAGAGGAAGGAAGAGGAAGAGGAAGAGGAAGAGAAGAAGAAGAAAGAAGAAGAAGAAGAAGAAGAAGAAGAAGAAGAAGAAGAGAAGAAGAAGGAAAAACTAAGAAGATTCTTATAGGCAGGGTGGGATGGGGTAATGATGGGACCCAAGGACATTACTATTGAGCTGTTTGTCTAGAGATTCTTATAGGACTTAGGCCAGAATCTGGACAAAATAATTTTATTGAGGTTCGTTACCTCCGGGCATAGGCTGATCAGGGGTGCATACCCTTCCTTGGTCCAAGTGGGGATAATCAATCACATGTTGTTCCCTTTGTGGAAACAGATACTATGCGATCACCTTTCAATTTTTCTTCTTTCATCAGCCTAATGGGATAGATAGAAATGTACCATATTTTTCAGTGTTTTGCATACATTTCTATAAGATTAAAATTATGTCCTTGGAAAATGTGATAGAACTTTGAAAAGTTATCTGAGTCTTTGGGATTAATTTGAAACTATTGATTGGATCTGTTACTATTGTTTTCAGATCTTTCTCTAAATCAGCTTTTCATATTTGTAATTTTTTGAAAAAGAATTTTCCTTAAAAGCATAACATTTACAGTGGGCCCACTTATCCTCTTCCATGATACATTAGGTTTTATGCTCAGACCTTGGTTGTAGACCTTCAGTTTTTAGAGTGGTTCAGGGCATTGTGAATAGTTAAGCCCTGTGATTTTCAGTGTAGCCTCATTTTTAGTGCTGTAAGTCACCTTAATCTCCTCATGCTTATTTTGGAGCAGCCCTCATATGATCTCTGGTGCAGAAGCCACAACAAATCCATGGGAATGTTTTGTTCCATGGAACTTTTCAGCGCCTTAACTTTCCCTAACAACTGCTTACAGAGGTCATGCAGTGTATCCTTACAAGACCATGGGCCTTCTGACCAGCGAGTTAGGGAGACAAGGAGGAACAGGGAGATAATGGTCCATTTAGCCTCTGTAGAGGTATTCCTCGTCTTATTGGTCCTATAAAAGGTGGAGTCAGTCATTTTCTCTCCCACCCTTTTCCTTATTCTCTCTGTCTCCTCTCACTCTTGCTTACTGGTAGTTACATCACGTCCTTCCCACAGAGTGGAATTTAGTGCAGATTTAATTCAGACTGATTCTAGCAAACCGAAACAAAACTAGTCTGTAACTAGCAATAGGCCCGCAAACAGATACTTCAGATGAGGTATTCTCTATGTGATTGCTTTCCTCCTTAAAACGAATAAGGATACTGCTTGTAACCTTGCTGGCAAGAGTAGCTGGTGAGTATTGACATACAGAGATTGCAGCTTTGATGGCTGGAGGCTTAGTGTGACATATGTGTGAAAGACAAAGCATGTGGCTGCTGCACCTACATGATTAACACAGCAGAGGTAAGTGTAAGGATTTCTATGTTTGGCAGCATCTTGTCTTCTAAAGTGAAAAGGATGGCACTCTCAGAGCACTGCTAGGCAACGAAGACATGCTGTGAAAGCCAGGGATGGGGGTGGGGGGTCTCTGTAAGATTTCCAGTGAGACTCCACAGAGAAGTTAACAATAAAATAAAACTAATAGTCATGAAACTAAAAAAATAGATTTATAATTTTGGCAGGCCACTTATATCTAAGACAGAGCCAGAGAGAGTAAGAGTAGGTCTCTAAGACTTGGGCATTTCATTAGATGGACTTAATGTCACGGGTCTTCAAATTTCTCTTCATTTATCTTAGTCCAAGAAAAAAAAAAGGACCTCTCTTCTTTGGATTCTGTGCAGCAACTACCTGGACTTTGTGCTTTGTAGGGCTATGCTTATTCTACTGATGTTCTATTCACTGTGCTTCTCATTATTTCTATGCTTAAACTGAATAGGGTTCCAACATGGACCACCTGGTAGTATGTAATCCTTGTTAGAAGAAGAAAAAAATTTCATGTCATCATGGTGTCCTCTCTCTCTCTCTCGTGTTGTGTGTGTGTGATGTATACTTTCTCTTAGATTAAAGGAAGGTCCCATACCATGCTATGAACAGGTTGAGTTGTATGTTTGTAACACAATTGGGTTAATATGATCAGATACTAGTCTTCCACAGAGACTTCTGTTGATTCATCAGTTCTGTTGAGTGCTGGGTAGGGCATTAGATTCCTGGAAGTAGAAGATCAACTAGGAGTATGACTTACATGGGCCATGAATTCTCAGTGTGGTCTCTGATAGTTTCTGTGTCTTCAGACCTGGGATATTTTACAGAGTTTACAAAATGTGGGTAGGCTATGGTTTTCTGCTTTCCTCATGTAAGTTTTCTGCCTGCAGATTGTTAGTTAAAGTTTGTGGTATGTCTTCCTACAGTTTGCCAAGGACAAAGAGATTTTTCTTTTCATTACCCCAATTTACACATTATCATGGTCACTTCTATTGGGATCACTCTGGGATTTTATCTCTACAGAGTCTAAGATAGCCACTACTTCATGTACTGCTAGGATGCTTTACCTTTCTACAAATAGATGCAATGTATATGAGCTATTTAGATAAGTAACACCAAGTTCTGTGTTTTGGGAAGTTGTAAAATCTTTTTATGAATGCTTTGATTTTTTTTAACATGCAAAAATAAGGACTACTTTATTATTTTTTAAATATGTTTTACCCAAAGCACACAGTGATGCACAGTCAAGTAAATAAAAATTCAATGGACTTAATTATGACCATGTTTTGAAATATAAGATATAGAGCAATAGAAGACACTCAACATTTACCTGCGTCCTTGATATATGCACTTAATGCACATATAAACATATATGTATGTGTATGAGTGTATGCATTCCTGATTTGTATGTTCTGCAAGCTGGAGTGGTGTGATAGCAGATGTGGGAAAAAATTTAATTAAACATTCAAAAGATATTTGGATAGATGGTTAACAGCCATGACTAGATTTCCACTTGACAATTAAGAGTGTCAGTGGATTCAACTTTTGGGGCTTGGCTGACTAGAAGCCCTAGCAATGTCTCTAAGGAGTGTCATGTGAAAACATCTGCCTGTGACCATAAGAGTCTTTACATTACATTTCTAGGTTCTTTTGAAAAGATTCTGAGTGAGCATGATTGTATTTAGCTCACACATTTATATTTGTCACAAATACTCTGAATGATGCTTATTATAAGGCATGCTTGCCAACATTCACATGGATTAACTAGACTAGCAAATAGCATCAGATGCCAAAACCATCAGCTGCCTCTGTCAAAGGGCACTTGTGACATTGGATGCAGACTGTTTGCCATTCCACTTACCTAGATTTGTAATAATCGTGCTGGGAAATAGTTCCTTATGTAATTACATGGCATCTTCATTGAAATGGTTAGATTAAGTGTTGAAGATATGCCAGCCATTGTGCTTATTATATGTAGCATTTTGACTGTTACTTATAGACCTCATCCAATTTTAATCTTTTATAGAGATGGGGAAATCCACTTGTGATTTAACAAGGATCATATTTAGTGAGTGATGGAGGTTGTATTTACATCCAAGCATTCTTTTGTTTTGTGTGTGTAATATGATGTGTTGTGATATGTGTGTGTGTGTGTGTGTGTGTGTGTGTGTGTGTGTGTGTAGACCAGGAGCTGATATCAGATTTCTTCCTTTGTCATCCCTCACCTAATTGTTTCCAAGACTGGATTTCTCAATGATTCTGGAACTTTCCATTTCAGCTATACAGGCTGGCAATAAGCAAGCTTCCAGGATCTTTCTGTCTCTGTCCCCAGCTATTAGCCCTGGAGTTACAGAGGCATGCTGCGAGCCCAGATGTCTGTCGTGTAGATTCTGGTAGTCTTAAGTATTGAATCTCATGCTTGTGTAGCAAGCTCTGAATATAGCTGTCTTCTGAACCCTAAGTAAGAGTTCACAAAATGTATGCTTTGATTCCATCTTCCTTTATAATTCCAAGGCACTTGATACTGATATCCTGTTGTTGCTGGTTTAATTATTTCTTAGAAAGCAATTGTACTAAAAGGGTGTTTGTAGTTTTATGAATGGATTGCTACCATTTCAAAATGTTTAGCTCTTAAAGGATGTTAATACATGAAAACAAAAGGAAACTGTGCTGTCTCTCTTTTGGGTATGGATCTCCAGGAATATAGTTAAAAGTTACACGCAAAGTAGCATTATCATCACTCCCAGCATCCAACCAGACCACCCCAGCCTGTTCTTGTTACCTTGTACATTTGCTCTGAAGCATGAAGCAGGGTCCTCCCCATGTCTTTCCTCACTGACAGATCTCTGTCAGGTGCAGATGCCTCTGTCCTAAGTGTTTAACTTCTCCGGTGACATGTGTCAGTCAGACAAGGCTATGGTGAGTGTTTAGTCAAGCAGCTGATAGCCCAAGGTGTTGACTGGGGGATAGGACTGCAGAGTATCTTATACTCTTGAGCCCGTGTGACTGAAGAGACCAAAGCAAATCCAGTCACACCGTGTATGCAGGTAGAATAATGAATCTCAGTCTTGAGAACCCACATCATCTGTGTTGCTCCCCAGAAAGCACCATGCAGAACCCAACACAGAAGAACTGTGTCTCACTGAGAAACTTGGCTCATGAGAGTCCTTGTGGCACTTAAGTGACAGCACTTAAACATTGGCATGTTTAGTGTCTGTCTCACAACCTAATTTTTTTTATATCTCTGAGTCTGAAGTCAAATACTGTGACTGGCACTCAGTTTATAGTTTATGTGGAGAACACAGGTTTCTAGTGCAGAATGCCTGCCTGTCATTCCCACTGATGAGGATTGCTAAAAGACCAGGTCTTCAATTGACTTGCAGAGATGATTGGATAGACAGTGATTGTGTTGGATCAGAATGCCAACTCAGGCCTCAGTGTCTTGTATTAAGGAGGGCTACTGGTTTGTTTGGTTAATTTATCCAGCCACTTTGCTGAAGGTGTTTATCAGCCTCAGCCTCTGGAGTAGAAAATCAAGAAATGCCTTTAGATTTCTCAACAATAGACAACATGAACATTAGTTTTCAAAAGGGAAAAAAAAGATTTTCATGAAGTTAAACTGATGTTAGGCTTTTAATTTCTGATTCCCTTCTCTCTTGTTTCATATGCATTTCATTAAATTCAGTATTACATTCTAAAATGGGATCTGGTCACATTGATTTGGGTTAGGCAGAGCTGCAGGCCCTGAAATTGTCTCCCCTGCTTCAATGCTGTCTTTTGAAGGAGCCGTCCTTTCATGCTGTGTCTACTAGACGTTCCAGACTGTTTATAGGGCCTCATTGGCTAGACTAAGCCAGGGATTGCTCTTTTGGTAGATTCACAGATTTATAAGCAGAACTTTTTTTTTTTTTGGAAAGAACTTTTCGATTCAGACATGAAGTTTTGTTTTAGTTTAGAGTTTGTTTTGAGGAGTCTATGGGAGACGATTTGTGCTGTCTGAGAACTGGTAAATAATCCAATCACAGAAGTTTACTTTAAGGATTATTTAGATATTTACTTGCGGTGGGAACCAAGTCTATTTTAAGGTCTTTCCCTTGTTTTATTATTTTCCTTGGTTAGCAAATGGCTGTTTAGTGAATAAGACAGTCTATTAAGCACTTAATTTGAGCCAGTTACTCTTGTAGAGTAAGTGGGCAGTAGGAGAGGAGAGGAGTTGGACGCCAGCACCATTTGGCTCGCCTCTCCACTCATTACTGGTGTGACTTCATGCCAGTCCTTTGGCACCTTTGGCCTTGAGCATGCTTGTCTGTAAGAAGAAAATCTCTCAAGTGTTAGCTTTAACCAGGTGGTTTGGGGATTGAAAAGCTTAGAATTCGTTGTAATATTACTCTTGTTTCCTGGTCATGATCCTGGTCCTTAAAGAACTTGAAGTTTATGAAAAGTGTTCATATGAAAACATAGTTATGGGCAGTGATAAAAAGGATGCAGCCAATGGCCGTTCTTCTCCGAAAGGCATCTGATGGGAGCTGGGGAAAGGAGAGATAGAGACAGGCACCTTTTCAGAGGAACTGGGAGGAGTCTGCAGGGTTTGAGCTGGAGCTTCAAGAGTGTGTAGGAGAGAGGGTGTTGAGAAGAGCTTGTAGAGCAGCCTAACTACTTTGCCTAAGTGCCACGGAATTCCAGTTTGCCTGTCTTTGCCTCCAAATGCCTGTGGCTCCTGAAACTGGGTTTCTGACCTATTGCTTTGTGGAAATTCTTTATCTTCACATCTTTACCTCTTGACCCAGTATCTCAACAGCATGTCTTACCATCATCTGCATGCCCTCACTGTGAGATTAAATCCCCTTTCTTCTTTCTACAGAGTCCTTGCCTTGTTGTATTTAGCATTAGCTGCTGCTAGGTATAGTGTTTTAACATTTATTTGCATGTTTAGTACAAGTGTGTGTGTACACTCTGTGCTGTGGTGTGGTGTGTGTGTGTGTGTGTGTTGTGTACGGACTCATGTACACGTTACAGAGCTTGTATGGAGTCCCGAGGATAGCTACTTCTCTCCTTCCACTATGTAGATGCCAGGGACTCAGGTGATCAGGTTGGCTATCAGTTGATTCATCTGCAAGGCCTATGTGTCCTTTCTTTTTGTGATTGTAATAGCCTCATGAATTAGATTATCCCTTTTTATAGGTAATGCTACTCTCTGTCCTGAGACATTGAAAATTTAATTTGTTCAGGGTCTGCTAGCCTTAATAAGCCCTTGGATTTGAACTATGTTTCTGAAATTATTTTTTCTAGATGATGGCGATGTGGAAGACAAAATTTAAATTATTGATTTTTAAGAAGGTTTTATTTTCATATAAATGAAAGAGAAAAATAAAAATAACCTGGAAACTTCAATTGTGCGTGTGTGTGTTGTGTGTGTGTGTGTGTGTTGTTGTGATGTGTGTGTATGTGTGTGTATGAGGAGAGATTTTGTGAATAAATAAAGGTAATTATGTTGGAAGGAGCTTCAAGTTAAATGACAAAAACATAAGATAATTGAGAATTTTTGTTTTATTGTGAGAATTTGCACTAAATTGAAATAATATTTTATTCTGATTATATGATTCTATGTCTTCATTTAATGTTTATTTATTAAAAAGTTGCAAATATACCAAGGCAAATTGGTAAATTACTATAAAATTATTATTTTTGTTTTGGAGGAATACTTTCCTTACAGGCACAGTATTTGCCTGCCACGAGAGTGGCTGCCAGTGTTGAGTTTACTGGATACCTGCCTGGGTTGCTGCTTTCTTATTGCTTCTTGCTTAACCCCAAGCATTTGTGTTGAGAGTGTCCTGGCCCAGACTGTGACCAGAGGAAGCGGAGGGAGGCAACCTGCTGCTGACAGGTCCTAGACAGGTTGGCTTCATCTTAAGAGGGAGTAAAACTGCTGGGCCTCTTAAAAAACATCCCAGTGGCTGCCTTTTATCCTTGTCATCCCTAATGGATCACTTTAGCCTAAAGTTATCTTTGTCCAGGGAGGTCAGTGAAGACAGAGGTGACCGATGGAGAATAGAGCTGGCCTTGTGCTGAGTGTAGCATTTGTGTTGAACTGTGAATGCAGGTTAGGTTTGCTTAAATAATTTCCACAGAGGAGCTGAGAAAGACTGAGAACTGATACCACATGGAGGGATTAGTGGCCATTTGGGTAGGACTACAGGAGAATTTTTTGTGGGATCACAAAATTCGCTTATGTAATAAGTTGGATACATAAAGAAACATATACTGGACTTTATATATAATTGATCCGAGGTTTCTTAATCAATGTTTTGTTGGATCATTTTTTCGAAACATGATCTGGAATGTAATTCTGGCTGGATTTGCCTCTTGCCTTAGTTTCCTGTGTGTGATTACAGGTGCATAGCACCGTGCCCAGTATCCTGGGCTGTCTAATAAGATTTCATTACTCATTGCTCAGCACAGGAAAAAGTAATCCACTTGTAAGACAACTTGGCTTAAAAGTTGGTTGAGTCTGTTGTCTTGGAAACATTATTTATTTCTTAGGTACCTCACCTAGTCAAGCATCCCCAAGATCGAGAAGGCACCAGGGGATGATGAAGGAGACAGCATGAAGATTTATTTACCTTTTCCCTCTGTCCCTTGTCTTTGTTACTCGGGCAGTCTCTTTCCTCTAGTTGCTGTCTGCTCTTTTGAGCTTCTGTGCTTCTGTTGGCCACTGATGAACTTAGCGGTCTCTTTTCAGTTCTCTCACTGAGAACCTCGTGACTGACTTGAGTTCCTCTTGGACTCCTGCTGGACTCTTGGACTCTTGGACAGTTGGCTGTGAGCCACCCTGTAGACTTTAAGGTAGAGTCATTTAAGTGAATGATACTGATGTCTCTCAAAGAAGTGTTGTGACTTCTTGGTAACTGGGTTTAGTTTGTTCTATGGAGTACAGTAGCAGTTAGAAGAGCCAGACCCCAGTGTCTCCATCACTTTGACATGACTCTCCTGGGCTGACTAAAGTAGCCTCAGAGTCTTTCAGTGCCAGGAGTTTGTGAATAAAGTGGGGCCGGTGGAGGATGGGGGAGTCCACTCATCCTAGTGTCTCCTCTCTTGCTTTTCTTATAGCTCTTACATTATTGGACAGGAAGAGAATTCCTTCTTTTATTACTTAAAAAATAATTTTATTATGTTTTTTAGGATTTATTTCATGCGTATAATGTATTCCAGTCCCCCAACATATTTTTTCATCCTAATTCCTCCCGGGTCCATCCCCTTCTTCTATTCACTGCCTCCCAGTTTCATGCCCTCATTTTCTCTATGGAATGGAGACTATTTCTTTTCCTTTCAAAATAAGATTCCAAATTTTAGTTCAGAATGGAAGAAAGGACATAAGGTCTTTATGTAGTCTAAAGATAATAATTTGGTTTGCAAAGTTCTTGCCTTGATGCAGAATCTCATTTTCTGAATGTCAGATGTTGAACTTTTTTTCTTGCTTAATGTTTCTTCTCTGATAAAAATTAATTGCTCCAAGATGGAAGCTTGGGCCAGGTTTGGGAAAAGATCATGTGCTTAAAGGTCACAAGGTACATGGGCACTTCATGATACCTTCTGAGGATAAAGAAATGACAACTTGACCATTCCTTTGAACCAGATTTTTCTAATTTTATTTTTCTAAGTGTGGCTTATCTATCTTTACAGAGTTACAATAATATTGATAGAGGTTTGAAAAGTCCCGCAGTAGAATACAAAACATGTTAAATCTTGACCAAGAAGCCCCTGACCCCCCCACAACCCCCCCCACACAAACACCCACATTAAATAATCTTTCAAATCTCTGGTTTCTCTGTAGTTTTTGGTTTTAACTGGCCTGGCCATGTCTCTCCCATGAATGTTAGCACGGTTAAAGCTACTAGTTTCCATTCATATTTAGTAGATATTTAACTTTTGCTTATCAGGAAGTTAGATAAACCATTTAGTCATAAATTCATTTCAAAATAATTGGTATAAACTTCATCACACTTAGAAAAACAATTTAGAAAAATTTGGTTCAAAGGAATGGCAAATTGTGAAAGTCATTTCTTTATCCTCAGAAGGTATCATGAAGTGCTAATGTACCTTGTGACCTTTTATGCACATGACATGATGTAGGAAGTATTTTGTAGTTCATACACGTGTCATGAGCCTTTTGTCAAATCTAGCTAGTATTTTCTTTCCTGATTAAATGTGAGAGGGAAATCTTTCCCTTGGCTTCAGGCAAATGAATTTACTTCAGACTTTCTTTTTTTTTTTTTACCACAGTTCTCTGCAGATAAAGGGTAAAATATTACCAATATTTATATTTTCATAATTATGAATTTAATTATGGACAGAAATAGCCAGAATGTGTACTTATCTAATGTAATTTATTACTACTACTGGTTTAAGAGTTCTTCAAAGATATACAAAATAAAATGTGTCTACAAAGGGGATGTAGGGCACTTAGAATCTGTAATTTAAAGTCAGAGAATGTTAGTCTCAGAAGAAACTGAGACAGGGCCTTTATATGTCATATATGGGAGCAAAAAATGGGTCCAAAAATTAAATCATAATTTTAGTATCCTTTAATGGACATTAACATAAATATAATTTAGCCTTTATTGGTAAAATGAACAATAACATTTAGGTAATTTTTCCTCTTGGATAAAATGTTATACTGACACTCAAGGGATATAAGTTTTCAGTAACTAGTCTTAACTGAAAAAACATTATTATTGTCAAATTGCTCATTGCTTCTCAGAAATATATTTTGGTCACTGAAAGAAAGCATATTTGCAAAATGTATAATAAACCTATGAAGGAGAAGCAACCTCATCTTTTCTATGACAGAAGAAGGTTTTTGACTGAAAATACTTGCGAGCTGGAGCTCTGTTGTGCAAGACTCTTCCTCCCAGCAGCAGTGGTACGAGTCCACCAGCCATAGAGAAACAAATCCATAATGCAGTTATCAGTCATGCTACAGTGATGCTTGCCACAGTTGACATGGTTCGCAGATGTGACTGTTAGAGTTCTGATGGGGGTTGGAGGAAAGCAGTGCACATAGAGATGAGAAGTATAGAAAATCCTGGCTTTTAACCCAGGGATGAGTTACTCTCTTCTCCTCTGTCCTAGGCTTTTTATGTTTTCAAATATCCATATCCACATTCATACTAGCCATAATAGTCACATCTAGAATGAAGGAAGTGAATAGGTGGATATATATCTAGAAATCAGTAGCCAGTAATAATGGGACAACAGAAGAATATTCTCCAAATGACTTAGAAGCTCCTATGTCCCTTATCTTCCAGTTTGTCTGATAGTCTCATTTTCCAGATCCTAATAGTCCTTTATTTTGGAATCTATTGTAAGTCAACAAATAGTGAATGTTGTGGAATGACTTGTAAATGTGGTTCAGTTTAACTTGATTAAAGAAACTGATCTTTTTCTTAAATCTAACTAGGTTATTGTCTTTTCTGTGTCCAGTTAGCCAGGAAAGCATTCAAGTTAGTTTTAGACTAAGACTGAGACAAGACCTTTATAATAGTCAGTGGATTCTGATATTACTGACAGCAAGTTTCTCTGTGGTGGTCCTTGGAATGTGGGGTTTGCATCTTGTTTGTTGAGTGTCCACTTTAGCATCAGGCACACGATAATGAATCGATTGATTAGTTGGATTAATTTGGTATGATTCTTTTTTGTTTGCTGATCGCTTTTGTGTACATATGTGTAGTATTCCTGTATGTGTATCTGCATATTCGTATTTGTGTGGATATATGTGTGTACACATCTGTGCATGTGTGTGAAGAGGCCAGTAGTTGATGCTGGATGTCTTTGATTGCTCTCTATCTTAAATATATGTGGGTTCTCTTGACGAGGTTGGAAATTTCTGATTTGGCAGTCCTGCTCACCAGTTGGTCCGGGAGATTCCTGATCCCCACCTCCCTGATATCTGGGATTATAGATCCACCTAACTTATGTGTGGGTGCAAGGTATCGGAGTTCAGTTATTCATGCTTACCCAGTGAACACTTTACCCATGGAGCCCTTGCCTTAGGCCCCTAGTTTGGAATGATTATTTAAAGCTATTCCCAGTAATCTTCAATAGTTCTATAGAATGTGTATATACCCATATATTTGTGTATGTGATGTATTACAATGGACTGTTAGATTGTGTAGAAAATTTCCTGGTTATAAGAACAATTCTGGTTTCCATGAAATAAATGGAGTAAAAAGTAGCTCAAGCATATAAAGGGCAGTGCAATGAATAAATAAAAATCCTCAAGTTACTACCTTTCAGAACCCATGAGTGTATTAGTCACAATGCAGCCTGCTGCAGAACAAGGATGCCTCAGAATATGTCATGCTCAGTCACTAGGCAAAAGAAGAAATTTAATTCTACTTCACATAAATCATGGAACATGTTTTTAGTGGTTTATACTCTGGCTGAAAACGTGAGTCAAAGGCATAGACCAATCTCATCGTGATCCACCATCCTTGGTATATATCCCTGGTAGTTCTGGTGTGCATTCAGCATCCTGAAGGACAAGGGAGAGGGCAGAGATACTGGGCACATCCACATCGCATGGTCTAAGCATGAAGATACTTTTTCACATCTCATGGCCTGAATCCAGACAGAGTTCCTTGATCAACTCCAAAGGATGAGAACTGCATGCTTAATATTCACTCTCTAGATAAAACAGTCTTGATATGTGTCCTAGTTACCTTTAAATGTCACTGTGACAAAACATAGAGTCATCTGAGAAGGGAGGCTCAATTGCAAGAATTCCCAGATCACATCGGCTTGTGAGCATGTGTGTGGAGGATTTCTTGATAATTAGTTATCTAGGAGGGCAATGTCCTCTGTGGGCTGATGAATCTCTGGGCAGGTGGTCCTGGGCTATCTAATAAAACTAGGCAAGCATGAGCCTGTGGAGAAGCCAGCAAACAGGATTTCTTCATGGGTTCCTGTTTGAATTCCTGCCTAGACTTCTCTTAGTGATGAACATTGACCTGGAAATAAAGCCAAATAAATCCTTTCTTCTTAGTGGCTTTCGGTCCTAATAATTGTTACAGAATTCAGAGTGAGCACTAGAACAGAAAGATTACCACTGGGATCTAAGCTTAATACAGAATTAATGGCTTTTTAAAAAATTAGACTTATACTGAACTGAATGCTTGATGTAAATTTCCAGGTTTGAAACTGCTAGCTTCTAAAGCTTGGTCATGACATGCATCCAGGAAGAAATGTTTAAATCCACATATTTTCTGTATGAAGGCCCACCCACAACAACATTAATTTGCAGAAGGCAATGACTTATTACTCCCTATGATGAATGCCAAAAAGTGTTTTCTCCTAAATTGTGGTGCCAGTGTTTCCATATAATTTTCCATAATTTTACCATATTCAGTGATGTGAATGTTTATTTTTCGTAGAATTTATAGGTTATGAGATGTAAAGGGTCCTCGTAAAGTCTTTGCGCTATTTACAAACTCGAAAATATTTAACTTTTATAGTTGAGAGATTTATGATGTGGAAGTGACAGAACTTGCGTCTAAGTGACTTTCTAGCTTTTATTTTCCAGGTGGTAAGGCATATCTAAGGATACCACTTTGGTTTTCTCATCATTGGGTACCAGCTGCTCGCTGTGTGATTAGCTCACCCTTAGTTCTAGCTTCCCCAGTGCGTCGAGTCACTGCGGGCTCAGTTCCTACTCACAGAAAGGAAATGGTAAGAGGAGAGACCAGAGCTTGGAAACTGCCCAGTTTTCTCAGGCAGAAGCACAGAGTCATAGTAGGTGTTTGCCCTCAGCATGGAATGATTATCATAGACAAAGCAAAGAACAGCAGCGCCTGGATAGTGACCACTGTGAAGAAGTATTGCATGACTGGAGGCCTGAGATGCTGGAAAGTGGGAGCTTCTTTGGTGGATTAGGCAGGAAGGATGGGATATGCTTACGTTCCAAAAGGTTGGACGAGTTTTATAGAAACAGATTGTTTTCATTCGTGCAATGAGAAAAGAAGATCTATATTTTGGAAAGAGGACACTGTTAGGTATTTAGGAGCATATTTACGAGAGGGGACAGGGTAGTCACTGGGCAGGCAATCACAAAGTGGAGGACAGAAGGTAGCTGGTGGCTTGGATTGCTAAAATTTTATGGTTGGTCAGTTTATTTTGAAAGTGCTGTCGTTTGTTTGTCATGAGAATTGAAACAATAGCAAGATCCACAATTGCTAATATGTTTTACCCAAGCTATGATTTGATTGTATTTTAAATACAATCTATATACTGCATCAGCCTCTACATCAAAGAGGCAAGATAAATTAAAATGCATAAGAATACTAACAAAACCTTTGCTACTTTTTACTATGAGAACATTTGGCATTTCACTCTGAAGGATTTGTTTCATATAAGACTTTCACCCATTGTTCTAAGTTCATTAGTTAAATTGTTAAGTTAAACATGTACAAAGCATCAACATGAGTTTAGAAATGATCTAGATTCTAAAGCTAGAGCATAAAGCCACTCTTGGCATAGAGTTGGCATTCTACCAAGGATGATGGGCAGGCAGATAAATGAGAAAATGTAAGCAGTGACAGGATGTGGTTAGATGTACGAAGCCATGCGTGGGAAAGAACACATTCTAGGTGAAGGGCTTGCTGTTTTAGAGAGAGTGATGGAAGCATGTCATTTAGAAAGGGGGGGGGGTGCATCTGAAGAGAGACCCAAAAACAATCAGGAAGAATCTATGTGAATTTGTACCAGAGGTAAGGAAATACCAAGGCCCAAGACTGAAGTGTAACCCTAGTTGGACTGATGTGTACTGGCTAGCAGTTATGGTGGTGTGCCTACACAAGAATGACAAGGAGTTGTGGTAGGAGATAGTGCCTGTGAGGGAGTCGGAGGACAGACACATCAATGGTGTCTTGCTGACTGGAGTCAAGGTCTTGTCATTTTCTATGGGTTAAGTGGGGTAGAGAGTTTTAAGTAGGAATGTGACATCATCTGGGTTTAACAAGGATAGTTTCAGCCCATGTGTCATACATAAGTCGACTGCAGCTGTCTAAGGTGGGAGTCAAGAGGCGGTTACCTTAGTGATGCAGTTAAAGAATAGTGGAGATATCAGGTTGAAGGTGGAGGTGATGAACAGTGACTAGGTTCTGAGTCTCTCTGCTGACAGGTCTGACATGTGGTGTGAGGGATTGGAGTCACGGAGGACACCCATGGCTTTGTTTTCTAGACAAAAGAATCATCCTAGCAGCTTCAAGATAGGGAATACAAGAATGTGTTCGAAGGCATAGGTGGTTGGTTCTGCCCATCTTAAGTGCCTGTGTCTATGAGATACGTGGGTAGAATTACCAGCTAGACAGCTGTATATCTTTAAGTATGAAAGTCAAAGTAGAAATTTGAATATGTTACTGTATTTGTAGAGTAACATTAATATAAAGCTGGTAGCATGGCATTCAAGTTACCCATAAATACTTAAAGGAATTATAACATTTAAACACAGATTAAGAACAGGTTGAGAAATAGTAGATTACTTGTGTCAGTGTGTATTTCTTAGTGACTTCTGTGTTTTATTCATATTATCTTAAAATTGTTCCCAGCGTGCTATTTGTATGAATGGCAAGGAGTATTTAATGGATGGCTCCTGTTTTAATTTGAACTTAGGAAGTAAGTTTTCCTAAACCAATGGCATGTTACTGTCAAGATAACATCACACTTACAACATCTACTGTTAATCAAGTTTTTGACAGGACTACATATTGAATGCTTAGTTGTAAGAGTATGGGCCGTGGAATGCACAATAGAGAGGTCTCTCAGTTTATCCTTTGGATGAACTTCTATATTAACTTACTATTCCTGTGTCTTGTCTTCCTATTGGTAAACCAGACACAATGTTAGCCACACAAAGTAAGAATGAAATAAGTTAAAGAATTTAAAATGCCCAGTGTCATGCCGGGTAAGGAACAACAGTTATCAATGTTAGCTGTGCCTGTCTGCTACTTACTGTGTGTCAGAACAGTCAAGGCCAACAGTAGGTCTTACTGTACTGCAGAATTCGAAACTTCATATTCAGGGTAAAATATGTTTGCCACACAAAACAATGTCATGAATGGGAAAGGGAATTTACAAGTAAGTCTTTTGAACTCAGCCACTTTAATGAGCTTCTCTTCTTTATTTCCGTATCACTCTTAGTCTGCTTCATCTGAAAAGTAATTACATCCTGTTGCCAGCCATGCTGCAGCATGGTGGTAATGATCATCTTTTTCCAAATGCGACAAAAATGACATGGGCATTTTTGATATATCTCTGTTGATGGGCCTGCAGCACTTTAACTGTCCATGGTGCTGTCACAAATTATGTATATTTCCCAGGAAATATCTTTCTCTTGTACTTATGGCACATCATGCTCATTCCAACAGTGGGATTGTATGTGGTTCTTCAGTGTAAGCATTAGATCACAGCTCTTTGAAAACACAGCACATACCCTCTTAGTCTCTATTAGTGATATTTTTATCTTGCTAGCTTTGGAAGTGTTGAGAATATCAATAATCACATTAGTTTTTATTTCACTGATTTGAGGGAGATGCTGTGAGGAACATGGATACTGGAGTCTAGCTGACTGAATCATACCCATCGGCAGTTTCTGCCAGCATCTTGGAGATTTTCTTGATTACTCTGAACATGGACTTCCACATCTGGTCCAGAGACTGTGACTCATCTCACAGCCTGGCTAATGCAGTCATAAGGAATGAATGTGAACTAGGCATGGGGCTCACTTATCGAGTACTAGCCTCACATGCGTGGCACAGTACATTCTTTCTCCATTACTGAACCTGGAAAAGGTAAAATAAAGAAGAAAAGAGACATCTATAAAGCTACCACAGTCCCTCGTATCATAAGATCTTTACATCTTAGAGCTTCTATCAACATTTCAGGCTTCTAGAATGCAGGAGTTTTATTATTTTTTAATCCTGTTTGATGCCTTTGCATATGTTTATTTCTTCTGTATGAGCTTTCCTTTCACCTCTACATATATTCAACAAACCATTCTGCTTTGTGCTAGTATATATGTGATTTGAATCATCATTATAAATCAAAATATTATAAATTGAGAGTATGTTTGAGGTATCTCACCCTAAAACCCAATATTTTAAAGCTAGTTCTCTATATAGAGTATTGACTCTTAATGGTTGTGCAGCTGACCAGAAGTTTGGTTCACCGGCACTCCCTATTATTGTAAGAGAGTGTCTTCTGTACACTGCTAACTTGGGAAAAGACAGAGATGTGGCTTGTACCTAGGGCCCTATTATTCTCACACTAGTAACCTTGAACAATAATGTCTGAAAGCATTGTGTACCAGAGACTGTACTTTTAAATGCTTCAGATTCATCTGCTGAATATTTGTGTACCTATGGTTACCAATGGGACACAAAGATAAAATATATTTATTAAAGGTTTTTGAGACAGGTTCCAGGCTGATTTTGAACTTACTATGTAGCCAAGGGTGGCCTCCTCCTCTGCTTGCCTTTCCTTTCTAAGTACTGGGATCACAGGCATGCGCCAAAATGCTTGGATGTGATGGTTCTAAGGATTGTGTTGTTGCTACTCATTTTATTTTCTAAAATGTTAATTGTATAGAAGTTATACAACTCAGTGCAGTTCATATTACAAAGACAAGTAGTTGATTCAGTTTTTAATGTGTTTAACTAGAGAACAAAAATGCAAACGTAACTTTCTTACATTGTCTGTTTGAAGATGGCGCTATGGTCTGACCTCAGATTTATAGGTTGAAACTAAATGGCGTGGTGATAGTATTGAGAGGTGGTTAAGTCGTGAGGACAAGATTCTCTGACAGAAGTTAAGAGTGTTCCCCTTCCTGTTCCCTGTTTAGTCTTCATCTCTTGATTGTCACCAGCTAGAAGTAGAGAGTATCCATCCCTCCCTCTTGTTCCCTCATCTTGGATCTCTCAATAGTTAGAACTGAATGAAGCAAATTTCCATTGTATTAGTTTCCTTTGCATGGTTGTCACCAAATACTTGACTGACAAGTTAGGAAGGGAAATGTATTCCAGCTATTTCAGAACCCATCACTTTATCATTGTGGGGAGCTTAGTTAGGGTGGAACATCGCTGTTCCTGTCGGGGCTTGGCAGAGACTGTTGTCGTCATGCAGACAAAGACGCAGAGCATCACATAGAAAATGGGAAAGGAATAAGTGCTGAGCCTGTGAGAATGATCTGATCTGGGCTGACCTAAAACAGTACTGTAATACCATGCTTCAGTCTTGGAGAATAGCTCATCACTTAGTTTTCCTAATAACTCTATGGGGTAGGTATTATCATCATGCCTTTTTGCGCATAATGAAACTGATAATATGGTTGAGGGCTAGACAGGGGTATGAGGTGGAGCTGTGCATGGCTGGTGTATCAGCAGCTCTTAGCTTCCAGGTCACGCCACCAGACGAGCACCTGCCATGTGCCAGAGGCTATTCTCGGTACTGGCAATGAGGAAGTCAACAGAAGAACCAGAAAAGATCTTACAGATTGTACATCTTGATACAAGTTCTAAGAACTTTGAAATGCTCTTGAATCTTAGTCAAGATCATGTGTCTCAGTAAATATTTAACCACGATATTGTTGTTCATCTTGTGTTACTGCTTATGATTGCGAAGAATTAAAATGTGTGCTATCTCCTTGAGGAAATGCTCATCTAGTGCTGATTTTATGTAAAGTTAAATAAGTGGATCTTTGTAGAAAAC
Organism: Mastomys natalensis; assembly: GCA_021653895.1. Classification (NCBI taxonomy): domain Eukaryota; kingdom Metazoa; phylum Chordata; class Mammalia; order Rodentia; family Muridae; genus Mastomys; species Mastomys natalensis. The sequence continues at coordinate 541,387 of JAJTUV010000739.1, forward strand.
AATTCCATATTTTTTTTTTAATCTAGGCTTTCTCAAGCCTGTTTAGTCTTATATAGGGTTAGCTTTCAGTCAAACTATGTTTTGTAGCGAGAGCTTTTGTAGTCTTAAGGAAATGGGTGAAAAATATTTCTTCTTTTTTTCTTAAAGTGGAGAAATGCAAGTTCTCAGATGCCTTTACCCTTTACACATATCTGCAGCTTTTTTGTGGAATCCTAGTCTAAAAGACTAGTTTAAGTCTTATACCTATACAAATAGCCACTGGAAATAAGTTATTATGATTTGAGCTTAAACCATTTCTAATGGTGTTAGGCGCTGTCTACTCTGATGTCAGGTGTGTCTTAGCAGGAATTTCAATGTACACTGCAGAGGAGGAGTCTTTGGAAGTTTTAAGCACTGGGTCCCAGCCAGTGGAGGTATATTTAGCTCTGGGTCCTTTCAGCAGCCTTTCCAGTCGTAGCACTTGAACAGCTGTTTACTCTGACTGTGTGTAAACAAGATCTTCCCCTCCCCCGTGAGTGCTCAGATTGGAGACCCGTACTCAGTCCTTCACAAATATAGCACTAGTTGTGACCTTTGGCTCTCATCTGGACCCTCTTGAAATGTTCAAGCACATGCTGACAGGGATTGTGTGAGACTATTTAAGTATCTGCTTAAGGACAAGGAGCAAACCTTTCAGCCAGCGCTCACCAGGGCTCTCAGATGCAACTAACTGCACATCCAGAGTGGAAGATATTCGCCTCACACATTAAAAGAAAAAATACTGTTGGTCTGAAAACATTTTACTCAGTTCTATCTGGAAGAGAATGTCCCTGCCAAAATGAACAGTTCTGAAAACACTGCCATTCTGCTCTTAGCTCTCTCGAGCCTGTTACCTCCTGATTAGGGAACAGCTCTATGCATCTAATTGTCCAGATTTATTACCAGTGGTAAGAACAAAACTAAGATCCTGGAAGGCTAGGAGTGCATCTCGTTCAGTGTGTTCTTTCTAAACTCCACTCCATGAGGGGCATCAAAGCTCCCATCATACACTGGTGGAAAGGACATTCGAGTTCTCTGAGGGTACTACAGCTTGACTATGCAGATGAGGAATAAGAATTCTGTGGTCAGAGTCCAAAGATTGTGCTCGATCCCCACCCCAGTCAGTTGGTATTAGATATGTTCTAAAAGTCACAATAAGTCATCCATAAAACCCCCATTGTTTCTTTGGAAAACCTTTCCCAGTTCCAAATTCTCACACAGCGAGGACTTGAATGACTGAGTGCCTGCTTGTTTGTTTCTCATTGGAGGCCGCATGCTCCATGACGCCAAGATGAGCAAGGGGGGAAGCGAGCTTCCTTTATTGTTTACTCTCTGAACCATGCAGTGTGTTCCATGAGAAAGTGTGTGTAACTACTCAGTGCCTTATGATCAGACACACTTTTCTCACAGAAGTATGGTAACGATTTATAACAGAGGCTCCTTAGCCAAGGACTTAATGAGATGATAACTCTTAAGGTCACTTGTTCTTAAAGGGAAATTGTACCTCAGGTTATAAAATAACAATCTCAGCTACATAGACCTGTTTTCAATTCTTCTGTATAGGCGTTAGCCAGATCACACAGATTGCAAATCTATTGGATTTTCAGAGACTCATGAACTAAAAACTCATTTTGGTTTCAGCACTAACTTCAACCAAATAACATGTGTTGCTACAGTCTAACTTCTCAGAAATATGGAATTCACAATAATTAGAATAATAGAGTCTAAGAGAGGTCATTAGAGTCCACAGTGTGTTTTAACTCTTACCAGCTGTGACAGGGCACACCGTGACTGTTCTCTACATTTCAAGAAGCTCTCCAAGCATCTGTTTATAAACTGGAACCCATACTTAAGTGTTGCTGGATTAGCACTTCAGAATTTCATGTTTACACATATATTTCACAACTCTCTTTAATATGCTCTAAAGCTGCCTGAGACTTATTTATGTGTTACGCAGCTATGCTCAACTCCATAATCTATACTGACTTTCTTTTGAAATTAAATTTATTGCCTCTGAAAATGGTGGCAAAAATAAAGCCAAAAGGTGTTACAACTTAGTAATTAAAAACATGAATTCTGAAACTAGTCCATATTAGTAAATGCTCCACAGGTAGGTTTTATTTAGCTCATTTTTGAAGTTTAATACAAAAGATTTAGTAATAGCAAACTTGTGTCAGAAAGCTTAAGATTTAGCTAGAATATATGTGTATGCATTTCATATAAATTATTAATTTTTTCACCTAACCTTTGTTTCTAATACTGAACATGACACATGCAAATGAGTTAAAATTTGACTTGAGATGATGTTCTAAGTGATTACTCCAGTTAAAAGATCTTTAACACATGACTATGAGTTGTGAGTCTTCCATATTCCTTCCTTGATAATGAGATACTTCTGTGTATTGGTCTAGAGCTGTAGGAGAGATTTACTATGGAGTCATTGTTCTTTGTCTTAATTCTGATTGTGCTACAGTAGCCAACTAGGTAATTTATGAAGAACATGATTTAATGACCTACAGTTTTGGAAGATGGGAAGTCCGAAATCAAAGTGCCCTCAACTGTTGAAGGCTTTCTGGCTCTGTCACCACATAGCAGAAGGCCAAATTGATATGATAGAAAAGATTGTTGACTTATTCTTTTGTAATAGCCTTAAGCAACTTCTAAATGTCCCGCCTTCCAACAACACTGCCATGGCAACCAAGGTTAAACATGAATGTGTGAGGGGAAAGATACTCAAATGATAACACTTTTTTAAACTATTATTTTACTTGAACCAAGAACTCCTAGAAAACAGAAAGTACTTTTATTTTTGCAATACCATGTTCCCAACACGTCCCACATAGATAACTCTGGTTGGATATCTGTAGACTGATACATTATAGGAAAAGGAGGATGTGGAAATCTGCAAAGAAAGAAGGAGGAAGAAGATGGACAGAGTTGAAGAGAAGAGGTGGTGGAGAGATGAGCCCCCACTCACCTTTCCATTCTTCATGTGGGCTATGACATTGAGTCCCTTGGGCTGTGTGGATGTCATCTTTTACTCTCATCTGCTTATATCTAGCAATGATATCAGTGGCAACTATGGGCTTCTCCTGAGATGTGTCTGCAGAGCTAGTCAAACATCACCATCATAGACACAATCCTTGGCAACCAGTCTCCCTAAGATTCCTAGGACCCTTCATGTTCTCCATTGCCTTCAGAGAACTCTACTTGTCTCGTGACTGGTGAAACGGGTGCAGAGGTCACAGAATGGGGAAGTTGTTTCAGTATTAATACTTCTGCTGTTTTACAGGGTAGCATTTTTATTGACTGAGCTATAAATAATGACTGAGCTTGAATGGAAATGATATTTCCAAAACATGCCTTAGATAGAATTATATTTTTGATTCATGGTTACGAGTTAATTTTTGGTTCTGATGCCGGGCAACCATTTCCACAGGCAACTGTTGCTTATGCCATAGCACGAGCCTTCTTCTTTAAGCAGATTCTTTTTAAGATGCTTTGGTGAAGTATTTTCAAAATAATTTATTATGGAGACTATGGTGTTCTTTCTTAGCTCCCATCCCAAATTAGCAACCCCAAAGAGCAGCAGAAGTGGGTAAGGAATTCTGAGATGCAGCTGGTTGGGTTTCAGGAGTTTTCTTAACCCTGTGGTTGGTGAGGCCAAGGAATGGGGGTCCTTTGCTTTTGGGCGATTGCTGGAAGAAATGACTTCATGGAAAATTAGCTTTGCTTTCCTTTCCACACCTCCTCCTCTCCTTGTGGGCTTTCAGATGCAGTGCACAGGCAGGTGTGAGTTGGGAGAAAGTCTGATACTTGGAACTGTGCTTGGGGAGCCCCTGACCCCAACCTGGGCAACTCTTGACTAGGAAGTGGTTCTCGGAGACAGGTAACCAAGGAAATGGAATTAATGATCAGTGTCCATGAATTAGGATAAGAAGGAGCCAGGGATGTATACTGCAGGCAGCATTTTCTTTCTGACAAAGCGTCTTTGTTGTACTGTTTACTACCCAGGTCTATTTTCTGTCCAAGATGTGATAGAGTAAAGGCTACATGTGTCTATCTAAGCAGCCCATAGATTGAGAATAGCTTAGCCTACCTTTGTAGTTATCTCAGTTTAAAGCTTCATTTGGGGTTGTAGCTCAGTTTTAAAGTGCTTGCCTAGCATAGGGGGAAGCTGTCGAGCTCAGCCCACATACAACCAAGTGTGGAAGCTCATGTCTGTTGTCCTAGCACAGGTAGAGGCAGGAGGATCAGAAGTTCATGGTTATTCTCTGCAGCACAGCAAGCATAACATACTCACAATATATTTAAAAAGGTTTTCAAGGAAACAGTAAAAACCCTGCCTCATTTGGTATTTAGATTTCCTTCAAAGTCGCAGGGAGGTAGCAGTTAAAGGGTTTAATTGAGCTGCTCATTCGCTTGTCAAAAAGTTAAGGTAATTTGTTCAAATTTTGATGGCTTATTTTTGTGCCAATTACTGCCAACACTTTCCTCAGATCTCCGTAGAGAAAGCCCTAGATGCTGTCCTGACCACACCTTTTCCTTCCTCACACATTCTCCATCTCACACCCTCTTCTTGTGCTGGCGAATTACTGGACCTTTGATTTCTTTTCTGGATGTTGTTTGAACAGAACAAGTGTTTTAGCTGACTCTGAACTGCTAAAACTAGCCACTTCACTGTTTAGCCAAAAATTCAGGCAGTAAAGTAGTACGTTATCTAAAAACATTCAAACTGATGCATTTTAAAATATAGTAATTTTCTGAGTCTTAATAGAATAACCAAATTGTAGAATAATTTTACTATATGTGTGGTGTATATAAATTAGTTTTGATTTACAAATTGAGAACTTTTAATTGTGGAAAGAGATAAAACCTTAATTATTAGACTGTTGGATTTACACACACACACACACACACACATGTCAAACTGAAGAAATTTTATTAAATGTGGAGCATGGCATAATTTTGATTAAAATCATTTTCATTAGGTAAATTTTTGTTTTGGTTTATAACTATAATAAAATTATACATGGCATCCAAATGATTTTCCATCTTCTATTTTCTATTGGATTCAGTGAGTAGAAGTTGTAGTTACGGATGTGACTGGATAGACCTCCTCAGGTGTTTTACATTGTATCAGGTAGGGTGATTGGGATATTGAATCTCCTATGAGTGGTCGTTCACGTTGTGTGGGTGTCAGAGAGTCTCAGAATATCGTTGCAGACTCAGGAACTATTCCCATCCAAATCTGCAACTCCAAAGAAGCTTTGGAGAGAAGGGAATGGCTCAGGTTCATACCTAATCTCTGACATGCTGTTCTGGCTCCAGCTTCTGCAGTCAATGCACACACGTACACACATGTCAGATCTGAGAAGTTTCCACGGGGGGTGGCGGGGGGAGCTGGGCTATCCTCTATGGCCTCTGAGACCCAACTGTAGACTTTCCTTTCCTTTGTCAAGACCTGGACCATTTTTTCTCAGCGCATCCTTGAGAAGAAAGAAGAGCTCAGGCTTGCTTTGATGTTGAAACCATATGCCAGAGAGGACAGTGGACCAGGCGAACCTATGCTGTAGTAGTTAAGGAACCTTACAGTATGGTGACAAAATGACTTTCAGTGCATGTGAATCAAAACACTTTAACAAGACAGACAAGAGAACCCATGAATGCCCTTCACGTTGTAAAGAATTGAAAATACAGAGCAAAGGATCTGTTTTTCCAAGGTATCTAAATGTTGGGTCCAGGCATGCAATAATTTTTGTTTTTTAGGCTTTTGTATTAAGGATAATATTTCTTTCCTTGTGGTATTGAATGCTGGAATAGATCTTGTTTTTACTTGTAGAAAGGGATTTTACAGGAATAACATAAATTTGCCTTTTTCCTTTTTGCTAAAAGATAAGGGAGTCGATGGGCTATTACCAAATGTAGGATTTTGGTCTTTGAAGGTATATCTGTAACTCATCAGTGAACCATTAGTTCCTCAAGCATGGCTTCACATGATGCTTTAGGCTGCACTGCATTGGCAGAGGTGATGCTCACACTCAGCCCTCATGCTCGGTTTCAGGTGGGGCTCAAGGGACCCTGCTAATGTCATTTCCCTGTCTGATGCAGTCTTCGAGCCTACAACCATGGGATTGTCTTGCCATATACATAATCTCTGAAAGGACCAGACTGCTTGCAGAGCCTTCCTTTTCTATGCTCTTCTCTGCTGTGTTCCTCACCACGTCCTTGCCCTCACTGCCGTTTCAGGGCAGATTGTCATTGCAGAATCACCCCCTCCTCATGTCTCTCACTCCTTTTTTTCCTCCTTTCCTTTCCTTCATTCTTCCTTCCTTTTTTTTCATAAAAGTATGCAATTATTGTCATTTCTATAAACACCCTTTCTGTTCTAGTCTGTTCTGAAGGTGATTATAAAAAGAACTTACTAGGTGTACTATCTGGGGAATAGCAATGAAGGAGGAACATCTGGAAAGTTCTGTGCAATAATAATAGTAAAATGGAAACAGATGCATAATTGCTGTCCTGCCTCCTGCCTCGTCTGGTATTACTGATGTAGAAAAACTTTCATTCTGCCTATGCACCAGAAAGATAGATGTGTACTTATAATATTAAATAGTTTAAGCTAAAATCAGTAGTTTTCCTCTAGTCGTAATGAGTTAAAAAACTTACATTTCCAAGAATAACGATTTTGCTTGTAAAATGTAGGAATTAAAGTCACTGCCAGGCAGATGTAAATTTCTTAATTAAAATGCATATTACTTTCAACATGATGAAATTGCAAAACCAAACTCCCAAATACTGAATTCTAAAGCAAAAAAATAAGCAAAATAAACCCCCTTAAGTTACAGGAAGTCTTTCTTATAATATAAAATATGATCTAATTTGGCTGATCAAAGCTAACTGCTCTACAATAGAACTTATGTAACAGGCGGCCTTTCCTCATTCCTCACCCTCCCCTTGGCTCTCTGGTTTAAATAGCTGAGGCTTGACCAGCAAAGTACTTTTCTTTGCAGGGTATGAATGGAAGGTGGATGTTTCTCTGTCTGGATGTTAGTGTGATTGTAAGTAAGGTCAGGTTGTTCACTGGAAATCTAGAAAAATCCTTAAAAGTAACATGTATGTAAAGGATAAAGCTCTCCTTTTCTAACATGTCTGTGTTTTAAAATTATTGCCCATTATCCATTCTTCCTAGATTCAACAAGTGGGAGACGAGTTAAAGTGAGCCAGACCTGGGGTTAGGCATTTGAATGTACAGATCATCCCTCAGACAGCTACTTGGCAAAGGTCTGTTAACTACTCCCTGGTGTCTTTGCTCATTCTCATCTTGCCGTTTGTTCTGGTTCCGATGAGTGTTATTATGGAAGCAACACTCAGCTTCTGGAATAGCAGCGCTTGACTGTATTTTGCTGTGAAAGAGTTTCATATGAAACTTTTGCATGTAAAAAGGAAGAGGAGGAAAATATTATTAGAATCCAGAGATGAGGATGGTGGACCTGGAAAGGAAACTGGAATGTGAGCGGAAAGACATGTGGCCCTGTAGTTCCAGGTAGCTGGTGACTCACTCTGCCGTGGGAGAAACGCCTGCCCTGTCAGCTTTGGAGCAGATGTGTATAGACATCAGATAAGATCTTCTGTAAGAAAATGCTTGGCCTGAGCTCATCCCTAGCACCCCCAGGGCTTTATTAGTAAGTGTCAGCAAATGAAGGGGATGTGTTAGCTTCCAGAAACAGATGAAAATGATTTCAAATTATCCATAGTTTCTAATTCATTGGGTTACTGATTGGGATGTTTTGTGATCTTGATATTTACTTTATACCAAAAAACATACGCACACACACATTCACACACACACACATTCACAACACACATGGGGGAAGAGAGAGAGAGAGAGAGAGAGAGAGAGAGAGAGAGAGAGAGAGAGAGAGAGATTTAATGTAACTGTGTGACTTATTGTACAGGGATGGGTATACAGCCTGATCTGAAGCTGAGGTGGTTGAGGTGTTATTATTGTATTTGGATAGGAGTCATGTGTGGTAAGAGCTGGACCTATTTCTGACGATGGAATCACTTTCTGATGAAACACATATTTAAGGAAAAGAGTTTTAAAACAGTCCAATACATGCTTTCCCTTCTGTTTATAGTATATTATAGCAAGCAGGGTCAGGGAATACTAATGCTCTTTGATCTGAGCATTCCAGGGTCAATTAATTCTAGCTGATAGATAGTTTCAAACATGCAACTTTACTGCAGAACTTTGTGAAATTTATAATAAGGTAATGAGTATAGTAAAATTATAAGAGAGCACACTGACCATGTAGTATTTTTAAACACTTGGAGAGTAGATTCCTTTTCTCCCCCACCTACCAACACATGGTATCTGTTCCCACCACGATAGGTACTTTGTAGGTGCAGACTTTGGAGCAACACCCCCACTTTGGCTCTGCCCCAGACACTGAATTAGAACCTCAGAAGGTTCAGCCCCTCGTCTATGTTTGAACAAGCCTCCCAGCTGAGTGATTCTGATACGTGTGGGAATAACTGCACCAGGGTTTTCTGGAACATACTTTGGAAAATGAAGATATATATAATACGTTTAAGACAGATGCCTTTAGAGAAAGTCATTCCATCTACAGTAGTGATATTTAAGTGCAGTTTTTATGCTGAGGTGTGGGGTGTGGGTGAACTGTCAAAGAACAAGAAATTGTACCTTGCCAGGCAGAGTAGGCGTGGGAGGATGGAAAAGGTGTTGAAAGGTTATGATTCAGGATTTGTAAGAGCGGCTTTGCATTAGTTTACAATTATGTATCTGACCGCACAGACCGCATCCTGGCTGTTCTTCAGATCTATGCTTCCCATAGCCTGCAGAAGTGATAGTTGCAAATGATGGATTTGAGATAGTGAAATTCCTCAGGATACAAATTTTCACAAAAACAGATACCTGTATCTTTGTGGCTTCCTAACACTCTGAATTTATTCCTTGACTGCTGCTCTTATGTGTTGGTGCTTGGCAGGGCTGTGGTAGGCCATGGTAGGTGCTGAGCACATATTGGTAAGTATATGAGCCCGGTGCAGACCATCTTAGTGTACTGGGAAATAGAGGTCAGGAAATAGGCCTTGCCTGAGAAGGACAGACAAGAAAGGAACCCTCGATGCTCAGGTTTTGAAAAAGAGTGCACACAATCTAGACCTTGTGTCCTAGAAAGTTTCTCAAAGGAAACATAGAGTAAAAGAAGGAGATAGTTTATTATATTGTATAATGATTGGCTTGCAAAGTAGTGTAAGAATATTATATGTCTGCATATTTGAGAAGGAAACCTAGTGCATGTTGGAAAGCACCTCTGGCCAATGGGAAGTTCACCATGGAGGGAATGGTGTTCACAGCATCAATCTCTTAATGACAGGCTTAAAGAAAACTTAAATAGTGGTTTTGGATTTAAAAATCTGTGACACATAATTTAATAAATATATGAAAATGGAGTTAACAATTCAGTTCAATTCTGACAACTAATATATTGGGCCTTCGTAAGAAATAATGATAATATGGAATACCTGCATATACTTGTTATGGTGGCTATCAACAGAATCTTGTTAATTTGGACAGTTTAAAACGTTTTCAAGTAGAAAATACAATAGAAGTATTGTTAGCGTTAAACTTTCTAATTCTAAAATTTTCAGGATGTGAAATTACAGAGTTCTGTCCATGTGTAAATATACATGTAAGTTTTCTACTTTTATATATAATTCTATGAGATAATATATCATTTATATTATACCAGTAAAACAACTTTATTTTTTACTTTCAATGTTGAAGATATTTTTGAGTAACTACCTTCCAATCATTATTACCTGTTCATTACCGGCATTATAAATGGGATAATTTTAGTGAGCAATTAGATTCTTCTTTCGTCCACCCTTTTAAACTCTTTTAAGGCAATGTCATTCTGGGGTTGCTTCTGAGAAAATTTTCCCCTGTGTACTTCTGTAGTGTCTGAAATAGAGATGTCTGTAAGTAAAATCTATGAAACAATTGTGCGTTCATTAGGTGTAATGGACGTAGTGAAGGTCTCCTATCTAGAATTCCTGAACTAGTTATTATTGCTGACGTTTACCTAGAGTCAGTCCCCAGGTAATAGCTCGTTTGCTTGGGCTGCCATGTTGGTCTCAGAGAGAAGGTTTGTTTGTATGGGTTTAGGAAGAGATGCTAAAAGTCATAATGCTTGGGCCAAATCCTGAGCCTTGGTACACTGAGCAAGTCAATGAACTTTTCTATATACTTCAGTGTCATCTATAAAGTTTAATTTTAAACATTTATAAAGCTGTCATAAGGATTAAAAAGATGCACTTTTACAAAGTGCCTAGAATAATCTTTGGTAAGTAATAGGTGATGGATAAATATTAATAATCGTTTTTCAATTGACGGTCAACAGCCTTTCATTATTCTTAAGGTTATGTCCATCTCTTCAGTAGGCCCTAGAAGAACCTCATGGTCTGGCCAGAACTTGGACGTTACATTCTCTTTCCCAAACTTCAGGATGCTTTAATCTTTGGGGATTTTAACCTCCTATTCCCCATCTCTCTTGATATACGTTCTGTCTCATTATTGACTGGTTGATCATTTTTTTCAGGCTTCATTTTCAGCTCAAACTCACATTCTTCATCTAACTTTTCCTGCTCTTTTCCACAGCTTCTAATAACCGCCTCCCTGTCCCAGATGTGGTCCCTATGCCATGAGCTTCCTTCTTTGCAGAATTTGGCATGCAATTATTAGATTCCTTGTCTTTGACAGTGGAGTGGTTTATGTACCCAGAGTTGTTCTGTTGTTAGCTCGTAGTAGGTACAGAATAAATGTCTGTAGCACAGTGGAGAGAGAATTACGAGTGAGTACCCTATCCACATCTGGTTATTATTCATATTTAGGACTCTTAAGCACAGGTGCCAGATAATCTATACACAGGTGTCTAGATAATTTAGACTTTTGTTGTTCTTGAAAGCTGAGACTGTAAATGAAAGCTGAGACTGTATTCAAGTCTGCTTGAGAACGACTCAGAGAGTAATGTTTCGTTTGGTTGGTTCAATGCTTTGTTTTCTTTATGTTTGTAAATAGTACCCAACAGATTAGAAGGTTTATTGTGCCTGAAGTATGCTAATCACAGTGTGAACGTTACCAGTCACTTCTCATTGTACCTGAGGATTTATCTAGCTGCAGCACGAACCACTTTCCCAGGATGCTTTGGGGCCCTAGGAGGCTGGTTGTGTCCCAGGGTGAGCACACCAGCAGGTGATCACCTTCAGGCTGTAGGAAGCATGGAGACTCAGGACAAGTTGTGCTCCAAGGTTCTTGCAAAACCCTTTCAAGTGCAAGTTTGTTCAGGAACAGAGTTTTCCAGAAGTTTCTATCGTCACTCTGCACTTACAATCATTACTTTTTCCCTCATATCCATTTTCTTGTATTTATTCCACTTTCCAAACCCTTGTGTTTCTTTTTTTTTTTTTTTTTGCCCCCTCTCTTTCAGATTTTCACACTTGAAATGTTTTGTTTTCTTCTCTTATAATTCCTGTTTGGTTTTAAAAGTCCAGGGAGGCATATTTTCAATATAAACTATAATAGTTATTTTGTTTATATCTTTGACATAGGGAGCAAAAGTTGATATAAAAATCCCGAAGCCCATTCGCAGACATTAAACTCTGTTCCAACAGAATGTTAAGGCTTGGCATAGAGAATAAAACTCTATAGTTAGACTCTTATGAACCAGAACCAATAAAATGCTTCACCAGAATGGGAGTGTTTTACACGTTCTGGATGACTGGTGCCTCAGCATACCAGGTTCTGCATCACCACGTGAACAGTAGCAGCTCTCTGGTATCTTATGGAGGAAATAGCAGCCAAGTCTCCAGCCCATATACATTCATTTCTTATAGAGAGCAACATTTTCTGACATTTCTTTGATAGAGTGTCCGTTCAGGTGTGTGTTGTGTGTTTGTGTGGGTGGGTGCATATGTGTATGCACAGTTGCAGAGGTCAGAGGACAACTTCAGGCATTCTACCTCAGGTACTTTCTGTCATTTGTCTAGGATAGGGCATTCACTAGCCTGGAACTTGACCAAGTAGGCACAAGCTGTCCAATGGGCTCCAGGGATCTGTCTGTTTCTGTCTTCCTTCTCATTGTCGGGGGATTCCAGGATTCTGGAAATCTGAACTTAGTTCCTTGTGCCTTTGTTAGGCAAGTACTTTATTGGTTGGACCATTTCCAGCTTCCAAAACCTCCTTCTTAAGGGAATTCTTAAAACAAACAAACAAACAAACAACAAAAAAACAGCGCTATGGTAAAATTAACAAGTGTTTGGATGACTGGTATTGCTATAGACTATGTGACTTGCCAAATCATTTCATATGATCAAAGTGGTATTCATTTTGACACTAGACACATGTTGCTTGAAAGATACATTAATATATTTTAGGTAGAAATCACAGTATGGTCCACAGCAGTTGAATGTTTTTAAATAGAATTTTACAAAATATATAGCAAATAATATTTTAAAAGATATGTTATCCATTCAAGTGTACTATCTGTTTACAGAACCTATGAAATCCTTAAGAGGTGTTAAATCCTCCGGACCTAGAGTTATGGATAGTCGTAGGCTGTCATGCGGGTGCTAGCACTTGAACCCCATCTGATGTCATACTGTGTCCTGCCTTTCTGCCAGGAGTGCCTGGGAGCCTCTGGCATGTGGCCTGGAGAAGGCAGGGCAAAATTCAGAACAGGGAGTCCATAGCCTGTGTTTCCCTCTAGGACGTTAGATGCCAGCTACACCGGGACCGGAAGGGGAAGCAGCGGGGTCTGGGATGAATGCTGTGGTTCCTGGTCTTATCTCTGGGTACCCAGGTGCCGTTGTACAGGTCAGAAATGGGGATCCGCTCTTCACCTTTCCCCTTGGCGCATCTGCAAGCCAGGTGTAAAGGGAGAGGTAGAGTTGAGGATGAGTGGGGGCCAGTCTGATTGGGGTAGGAGAAAAAGCCTTTATCGGAAGTCTTAGGTGAGGCTTTTTTAGGTGAAGGCCTTCTCCATGTCGATCTTTAATAAAGCAGCTTTCTGAGACGATCCTTGCTTGTTCATATTGCTTTATTTGGTGGTGATAGGAATAATACCCAGGAAGGGAAGGTCAGTGGCTGAAGGCTTAGGGTACCGAAATGCCAAAGTAGCATGGGAGAAGCATTTTAGGAATCTCAGGTGCTTGCTGAATAGGCTTTTACTGAGAGAAAGGAAGTTGAACCTGTAATCTTACAGAGGCTACCTGATATTCTGCAGGTAGAGGTGTGGGGGTTTTTGAACTTACCAGACAAGGTCAAAGAAGCAGAAACCTTGCCAATGAAGGAGTGCCGAGTCCCAGAAGGCTATCTGGTTAATGGTAGACTTAGACCTTATTTAGCAAAGTTTTCCCATGTTCTTATACCAGTCTGTGCTCTTAATCTTTGAGCATCTCTTCTGCCCCCATACCTTGTTATTTAGAAGTGAAGGTAGGAGTCAACAAGTATCCTGATGGAATGTGGGAATTTATCTGTGAATGGCAGTTTTCAGTAATGTTTTACCATATATTCTAATTTTATAGAAAGATTTCCCTCGTGAACTACTTAAAAAGAAATGGCTGCTGGACAAATCAAGGAGCATTAATTTAATAACTCCCCTTCATGTGGTTCTTAAATATGACACATGCATTGTGAAGGCTTCCGTGCAATGGAATAAAAAGTGGTTAGGTTTTCAAAAATCTATCTAGTTTCCTGAGTACAAAACCTACGAAGGTAGCACTTTCTTCTCTTGTTCTTAGAGAAAACTGCTGGGATCAGATTCTGGTTACCTGCTCAGAGATGGATGAGATTCGTTGAAATACTTGATGTTTTAACTACAAAGTAGGAGTTGTCGCAGGCAGCTCTGGGCCTCATTACCGCTCAGTATCTCAGGCACTCCATGCTGATGCACACAGAGCTGTGTTGGTATTTTAAACGTCGCATGAAGTAGAAATGAGGACACAAGGGGCTGTACTTGACATCTCCAATCATTTGGTGTTTGTGGATATGTGTGTGAGAGTCTGTACTCAGAGCATGGAGTGCAGTGCTGGGTATCACAGGGCTTCAACCAGATTCATGTCCACATACTCTGGTCGGGGTGCAGTGGGGAGTGACTGGTTCCTCACACCCTCCAAGCCTGTTACCGGTGTCACAAGCTGCTCCAGAGCTGTCCAGAGATAGTACCATATCACCTCACCGATAGTTTACTAGAGTAGTAAACTATCTTTTATGATTAAGAGAAAAGTTCAGTATCAAGTCATTTACCTAAAATTATCTATGTAATTTCTTTCAATGTATTTCTTCCTGTTGATTGATTGTTGTAAATTGTTGGTCTTTGTTCTTCCTTTTAGATGTCCATATGTTAGGGAAAACATCCATAATAACAATAATAATAATAATGATATTTTGGAGCTTGCTTAGTCAACTTGTGCCTTGACTTGTTCCATGGCTTTAGTGTTTTTGCTTATTTGTTTGTTTTTGTTTTTTTTTTATCCTCGAGTTTGTGCTAAGTACTCTTTGACTCTTTACCATCATTATTTAATGCTTAAAATTTCCCAGATATGTTGGCACATGACTGTAATCCCAGTTGGGAGGCACAGACCAGAGGATCCAGAGTTTAAGAGCAGCGCACAGATAGACAATGTGAGGGACAGGAAGGGTGATGCACAGGAGAGAAAGTCGCTTCCACTTGCATCAGTAGGTAAGACATCTTGCTCCATTACTTCAAATCAAACATCTTATGGATCTTTATCTCAAAATGCTCTGCTACACATTACAGAAAATGCCTCTCAAACTTGCCGGAACAGAAATGTCCTGGCTGACAATAGCTATAATTCAGGGATATCATCTACTGAAGGCTTGGTCTGAAGGCTCAGGTTGCTCTCAGGTTTCTGGTGGTCCTCAGTTTTTGCCTCTTTCAAGCAGGAGATCCTGGTTGCCTCAGCTGCATGCTTGTGTCACCTAGAGCAAGCACCAAGTGTGCTTGCCCAGGATTCTAGTGAGGGTCCTGAGGCTGATCGGCTTGGAGCCAGGAATGGAATTAGGATCCCTGGAAAACCTGGGTCACCAGCTGAGACAGGAGGGCTTCAGGAGGATGGAGAGTTCACCCAATTCCCAAGGAGTTGGGCAGACAGTAGACAGACTGGGACCTTAGAACAAGTAGCATAATGGAAACCTTTCTGTTTTATTACATCACCTATTTTATTTTTAATGTTAGCTATCACTTCATATCACCTTTTAGAAAATGCCGTAAGTTAAGAACTCCTTTCAAATATTCGAACAAAGTGAAAGTAAAGCTATTGTTTAACTGGAGATTCATGATATCTCTTGCTGTACCAGGAAGAACATATAGATATCAAATTATCTTCATCTAGTTGATTCTTCAATAAATTCAGATATTTGATATGTAAAATAAATAGAACATGGCCGGCTGCAGTGTGACATGTCTGTGCTTCTGGCACTTGGAAGGCAGAAGTGGGACATTGCTGCCAGGTTGAGATAGCCTGGTCTATACCTTGGAAGGCAGAGACTAGAGATTGGTGTAAGTTTCAGATAGCTGGTCTATACATTAAGTTCTAGGCCAGTTGGGGCCACATGATAAAACTCTGTCTCAAAAAGTCAAAAACCAATTGAAACAAAATAAATTATATAGAAACAGAAAAGTACTTTATAAATATAACATCTTAGTTTTATTTTCTTAAAAAATAAGAAAAAGAAAAATTGGGACTTTTATAAAATAGCATACATTTTAGGGTAGGTTATCCATAATTTATTTTTATTTACAGGTATATGCATGCCATCTTTTCAGCTAATCAGTTCTTAGATACTAATAGTCATAATAAAAACAACGGAGGCTAGTTTTATAAAACATGCTTTGTACCCCGGGTCATTAAGTTTGCTCTGCAGTTGTGTTTAGTGGCCATAATTGTGCTGCAGGATAATTTAAAAAAAAAAAAAAAGAGTAGAATTGAACTTTTAACCCCAGGTTTCCTCTCAGGTAATTCCAGGATGAAACACAGCCAAGAGAAAAATAAATCAATTTATCTTCATTGGCAAATGTTTTTCACAGTCATGTTTAGTACCCTTTCAATCTACTGGTCCATCTCACACAGTGCATGCATGCTTGTATGTGTACTTCTTTTTAGGAAGCGTTTCTCATTTGTCTTCATATTCAGCCATCATGTGACACATCAATTCGACGTAAAGTTTTGAGTAGCAATTGGGATGGCTACCTTTTGTGTATTGTTTTAACATTTAAGTATAATCACATTTAATCCTAAAAAAGAAATCAGGATCCAGAATGATTAAATAACTCATGCAAAGCCATGTGACTGAGAAGCCCACTGGAGGATTCGGGCAACCTGACTCTGAGGCCCACGACTTTCACTTCAGTCTGTGGGAACCACCTTCATCAGATTAGAAAGCTATAACATTGCTAGGTAAGTCCGTGGAAACCTGCTATCAGCAGACCCTGTGGGTGACACTGCTCACGGACCTTCCAGATGGAAGGTGGCCAGTCAGGCCACCTCAGCTGAGTCTGGCATTCGAGGGCCGTTTCCCAGAAGCCACTGTTGGCTGTACCTTTTGAAGTCATGCTTCACTGGGCCTTTGATGTGCTTTTGCTGAGGTTCCTTTCAGGTGTGCAACTTCAAATGAACAATAATGGCCCCATTCCTCAGCAATAACATAATAGAATTGTGTTCTTTCATCCTTGTTATGTGGCTCCTGAAGTGCTGGTTTGCAGAATAATTCATTTTTAGCTTACCGGGATAGTGGGTTTTTAAGATTGAGCGTTGATTCTTTTACATGTAAGCACTCAGGGGCTGTGTAAATGAACAGTTTTGAGAAACGTTTCTGAAACTTGACTGCTCTCCTGGTTAGATGGATAGCAAATGGATTGGTTTTCAGCTTTGCAAGCAACAGCAGGTAAATGTCTTTAGAGATATTTCGCCCTTCATGGACATACAAGTGACTTTTACCTCTGGCCAGTATACTCCCACTCTGGGAAGAACGGAGTGTGTTGAGGGCAACAGCCATAAGCCAGAAACTTGGAAGAGTTTGTTCAGTGTAAACTTAACTTTTTTTGAAATGATTCTTAGAGAAATGAGGTAAACTAGTTATCACCTGTGTTCAGAATGTAAGAGAAATGGGTAGCTGATGGTCAAAAGACCCAACGTTAGCTAAATCTTTTAGATCTAATCAATTATATGGTGACTATAGTTAATTTACACATTTGAGATTTATTGTCAGATATTGAGCGTTCTTGTGTCCCACTCCTGTTTTTTTTTTTTTTTTTTTGATTTCTTTTTTTTTTTTATTGAAAAAAAATTTTTTATTTTTTACATTTCAGATGTTCTCTCCTTACCCCATTTCCCCCCTCCCTCCCAGGAACTCACTATCCCTTCCCCCCTCTTCCCGCCTCCACGTTGGTGTACCCCCACCCACCCTCCCCTGTACCTCACCTCCCCACCCTCGAATATCCTACCCCCCATGTCCAGCCTTCATGGGACCAAGGATCTCTTCTCCTACTTATATATATAGCTCCCTTGCATATATAGCTGGAGCCATGGGTCCCTCCCTAAGCGCTCCCAGGCTAGTGGCTTAGACCCTGGGGGCTCTGGTTGGTTGGGATTGTTGCTTTCCTCATGGTGTCGCGAATCCTCTCAACTCCTTCAGCCTTCACTCTATCTTCTCCATTGGGAACTCCATGCTCAGTTTAATGGTTAGCTGTGAGCATCTGCCTCTGAGTATGTCAGACTCTTGCAGACCTCTAAGGAGACAGCTATATCAGGCTCCTGTCAGTGTGTACATCCTGCCATCCACATCACCTCTACCTTTGGTGACTGCACATAGGATGGATATCTAGGTGGAATAGTCTGTAGACTGTCCCTCCTTCAGTTTCTGTCCTGCACTGTGTCTCCTTATTTGCACCCTTGAGTATTTTGTTACTCCTTCTAAGAAGGACTGAAGGCTCCCCTATTTGGTCATCATTCTTTATGAGCTTTATGTGGTCTGTGAGTTGAATCTTGGGTATTTCAGGCTTCTGGGCTAAAATCCAATAATCAGTGAGTGAATACCATGTATGTTCTTTTGTGATTGGGTTACTTCACTCAGGATGATATTTTCTAGTTCCATCCATTTATATATGAATTTATCAAATTCATTGTTTTTAATAGCTGAGTAATATTCCATTGTATAAATGTACCACATTTTTTGTATCCATTCCTCTGTTGAAGGGCATCTGGGTTCTTTCCAGTTTCTGGCTATTATAAATAAAGCTGCTATAAACATAGTGGAGCATATTTCCTTGTTATGTGTTAGAGCATCTTCTGGATATATACCCAGGAGTGGTATAGCTGGGTCCTCAGGTAGTGATATGTCCAATTTTCTGAGAACGCCAGACTGTTTTCCATAGTGGTTGCACCATCTTGCAATCCCACCAACAATGGAGGGGTGTTCCTCTTTCTCCACATCCTCGCCAGCATCTGCTATCACCTGAGTTTTTGATTTTAGCCATTCTGACTGGTGTGAAGTGGAATCTCAGGGTTGTTTTGATTTGCATTTCCCTGATGACCAAGGATGCTGTGGGACTCCATGAAAGCAGTGCTAAGAGGAAAACTCATAGCTCTAAATGCCCCCAAAAAGAAATTGGAGAGAGCGCACATTAACAACTTGACAGCACACCTGAAAGCTCTAGAACAAAAAGAAGCAAATATACCCAAGAGGAGTAGGCGTCAGGAAATAATCAAACTCAGGGCTGAAATCAACCAAGTAGAAACAGAAAGAACTATACAAAATATCAACAAAACCAAGAGTTGGTTTTTTGAGAAAATCAACAAGATCGATAAACCCTTAGCCAGATTAACCAGAGGGCACAGAGACAGTACCCAAAAATTAATAAAATCAGATCTGAAAAGGGAGACATAAACAACAGAAACTGAGGAAATCCAAAAATCATCAGATCCTACTACAAAGGCCTATACTCAACAAAACTGGAAAATCTGGATGAAAATGGACAATTTTCTAGACAGATACCAGGTACCAAAGTTAAATGAGGAGCAAATAAACCATCTAAACAGTCCCATAACCCTAAAGAAATAGCAGCAGTCATTAAAAGTCTCCCACCAAAAAAAGCCCAGGACCAGATGGTTTTAGTGGAGAATTCTATCAGACCTTCAAGGAAGACCTAATACCAATTCTCTTCAAACTATTCCACAAAATAGAAACGGAAGGAACGCTACCCAATTCGTTCTATGAAGCTACAATCACACTCATACCTAAACCTCAAAAAGACCCAACAAAGAAAGAGAACTTCAGACCAATCTCTCTTATGAATATTGATGCAAAAATACCCACTCCTGTTAAACGACTCAAACGTAACCTTTTTTGAGTCATGCTTTCAGCATGGATTGACTACTTGGCTCTTTAGTCCTGGCTTCCTCTTTTTTGCCTCCCTAGTCCCAGTTCACTCTCAACAAACACTAATCTTAAGGAAGTGGACTCCCTGGGAAGATTCATCCTTTCAAAGGCAGATTTGAACAAAGAGGCTTTAGGACTAGAGCCATTTGCCTGCTCAGTCTGGTGCCAGATCCTGCAGGTAGATGGTGGTAGATGGTCAGTAGAATGTAGGTGGCCTCCAATGTCCTTCTCTTCTCAAGATTGTGTGATCTGGTCTAGAGAGTGTATGGGTTACCTGGAGTCAGTGTCCACCTGACCAGGACTCTGTGGTGTGTTGGGGGATGGAGTTCAAATGAGGTGAGTGGCAGAAGCTCCCCTCACTCCCGTTGAGTCCCGTTTGCCTTTCTCTGTGTTTCACACAGAGTTTAGGGCATTTGCAGCCTAATTTGATAGAGTTATTTGCTCTGGGCAGTAAAGCCATGCTTTAAAAGCAATCTGTGGTGGTTCTGGTTTCAAATCATCTTTATATTGATCACTGGGTAATTCTCAAGGGATCCCCCCTCACTAGTCAGTGAATTGATTAACTGCCTGAGAGAATAATGCTGGGTCTGAACTTAGCCACTTGCCTTTCCACCTGTGTCTGGTAAACTCCCGAGAACCAAGAGGAGGGTGGTTGAGAGAGGCTGCTGGCAGCTGGTCTGGGTGAGCTTCTCCTAAGAGGTCTCCGATGTCACCCAACGTCGAGGAAAACCAGGACGGTAACACAAAGACGAGAAGACAATTATAGAATGTTGGTAACTTGAACTTTATGAAAGATATACCACAGATGGCATATTCTGTCGCAAGTTGAATTTATAATTTAAGGAGTAATTGGGAAAGACATGAGAGGATTTTTTTTTCCAGGTTAAAGCTGTATTACTTCAATTAATTTCATTTAGGTGTGAGAGTTGTTGAGTTTTTAGACAGTTCAGAATAAATGGTTGGCTAGTTTGGAGAAAGTGAGATGAAAGAAATTCCTAAGAATGTTCGCATGCCTGGAGTGGTGGTGCCTGCTTCAGTCCTAGCACTTGGGGTTGAAGCTGGAGGATTGACAGTTTGAGCCCAGCTTAAGTTATGCAGGGAAACCTTGTATCAAAGCAAGCAAGCAAAATCAAAATAAAACAAATGAAAAACCTACCCATCAAAACAAACAGTCCCCTTTGCCCCCAAACCAGATCAAACCAAGCAAGGTTATGTTTTTCTTTAAACTGTGATGGGGGTGGAATGTCAAGAACTCAGTATCCACTCAAGATTTCCGGTGCACATGTAAGCACAGTCAACACCAGATTTCTTCGTGATTTTTGGCTTTATCTTTCTTCTGCTATGTTCTAGGCGTTGATAACTACTCATCTTTTGCCACTGGGGAGCCTCATATTTTTCAATGATACTTTGCAAAAGTACTTTAATTAAAAAAGTATTTGCTTTCACGCGTATGAGTGTTTTGTTTGCAGGTATGTGTGTGCACCATGTATATGCCTGTTTCTGTGGAAGTCAGAAGGTTGTATCTGATTCCTCTGGGACTGCAATTAACAGTTGATTGTGATCCTCCTCTGTGTAGGTGCTAAGAATCAAACCAGAGTTCTCTGGGAGAGTGGCTGCTGTACTTAATGATGAGCTAGCTCTCCAGGCCTTAAAAGTATGTTTTTAACTGAAGTTCTGAATAAGTATAAGTTTTAGGTGGGGGCTGTTTTAATCCCTTAAGATAAACACAATGTAAGTGAGACTGTTTGGGGGTCAGGGTATATGAAGATGAGAATTTGGAAGAATCCCCATCCTAGAATACTACATTAATTTTTCTTACCTTATCAAAAACAATGAAGTGTCTGGGAAAGATTGGAGAGATTGTTCAGTGCTCAGTGATTAGAGCGCTTGCTGCCAAGTGCGAGGGCTGAAGTATGGATTCCCAGACTCATGGAAATAGTAGGTGTGGATGCTAGCCAGCCTATATATAACTCTAGCCTTAGAAAGTGTAGAGCCAGGGGATCCCCAAAGCATGCAAGCAAGCAATATTAGCCATATCCACACAGTCTGTGGGTTTTATTGAGAGACCCTGCTTTAGTGAATAAGATGCACCTGTAATGTTTGTCATATGTATGCATGTGCTACCACAACAGAAAAAAATGGAAAAATAAAAATTAACTTTAAAAAGCACTCGCAATTAGAGCAACCATGAAAAGTATTTTGTTTTGCATAGATGAACAGTTCCAGACTTTTAAACCCTTAGTGTCTGTTAGGAAGTAGGAGGCAGAGCTGCATTTTAGTTACACTTTTCCATGGACTCTGTGAAGGCCATGTTTGGTGGAGAATTAAAATTCATAGAGCTCCCATGTGTGGTGGCTCTCGAGTTAATCCCCCAATGTGTTCAACTGGGATCTTTTCGTGACTAGGATAGAGAAAGGAGGAAAATAATTTCCTTAAGAAGTTCACTGTCACACTGATTACCAACAGATAGAAAAGAGGCACAATTTATTTTTATATTGTGGGAGACTCTCCTGGGAGAAGGAACAATGGCAGATGACCAAAGTAGTCTTGTGGCTGATGTCCTTACACCTAATCAGGCCAGTCAGTGTTCCTGGGGAGGTATGATTCAGAATGAAATTAAAAAGGAGTTCTGAGAGGCAAAAGGTACTAAGTCACGTTTGGTTTAGTAGGCAGTTTGGACTTCAGTTTCACTTTTAGTGATATGGAAAGTCATTGGGATGCTGTCATCAAATGTGTAAAGTGAACGGTCGCTGGCTTCATAGAGAGGTATGCTAGGAGAGACCTGCTGGAGATTATATGAGACATTCACACTGGGTCAGGGAGTAGGGATGGAGGTGATGAGAAAAGATGTGTTCTAAGACAAGATTAAAATTGGATGTGGAGAGTAAATGGGGAGGAGCTGTCAAAGAAAAAAAAATATGAGGATTGTTTTCCATATCAAAGGATTCAGTTTCTTTATGGGACCAAAGTGAGTGAGATCTCAAGGTATGGGTTCATTTTGGCACACATTAGGATGTCTCTGTTAGGTGAATCTGTTTGATAGAGTTCAGAGTAGAGTAAAAATTTGGGCTTTGTTAGTATTTAGTTTTCTAAAGGCATTAATTAGACTAAATCAAACCATACAGGGACTCTTAAGGTTTGATTCTGAAATGCTCCCTATGGGTTTGTGATTTGAATACTTGGTCCACAGCTAGTGGCACTCATTTGGCTAGAAACTTTGTCACATGGGGTTTAACTGGCAGAGGTGAGTCAGTAGGGATAGGGGAATAGACATTTGAAAGATACACATGGTACCTGCTTCTTGTTCTCTGGTAATGTGAATAGTTTCTATCCCATGCTACCACTGCTGTGAATTGAATTGCTCCATCTTGCCTTCTCTGCCATAGTGGACTGAACGCCTTTGAAACTGTGAGCCAAAATAAATCTTTCCTCAATGTATTCTTTTCCTGTGATTTTTTTCCCCCATGAATACAGAAGTAACAAGAAGGACAGCGTCCAGATAAAAAAGCAATATAAAGAATGAACCCAGAGTACTGTATGGTTTGTACTTAGAAGTTGGAAAGAAGAAAAGGAGCCTGTGGAGGAGGAGGATGGAGAGGAGATAAAAAGGAAATGGAGTGTGCACGACTGCCTATACCCCATACACCCACACATCTGGCACCCATTGGATGAAATTATTTTAAGGAGATAGTTGATACCCTCAGCTAACCTCTGTTTAACACTCAGGAATGGCATAACGGGCTCATGGGAGACCTTGAAAAAAGCAGCAGAAGTATTTGTGTGGACGCCTGATTAATTTCTGCAGAGGGAGTGGTGAAGGAGCAGAATGGGTTGTAGGGAGGAAGTGTAGTTCTTTTGGGAACAACGAATCAAGCAATGAGCTGGGTCCGGAAATGACATCAAGAGGAAAATCTGGTTTTGATTTTGTTTTTGTAAATGAGGTTAAACCTAGCACAGTGGTAATCTAGTTTGGGTAGGGCAGGGTAGAGGGGTGACCGGCTGAGGAAAGGGGATCTAGTTCAATAGCAGGGTGGCATGTCTGTCCAGAGTAGATGGTTCAGTTAGAGT
Source organism: Mastomys natalensis (assembly GCA_021653895.1). Classification (NCBI taxonomy): domain Eukaryota; kingdom Metazoa; phylum Chordata; class Mammalia; order Rodentia; family Muridae; genus Mastomys; species Mastomys natalensis. Next base: position 564,956 of record JAJTUV010000739.1, read on the forward strand.
GGAGGGCAGGTACAACATGTGGGCATGTGGTGGACATAGGAAAGTGTGTGTGTGTGAGAGAGAGAGAGAGAGAGAGAGAGAGAGAGAGAGAGAGGAGAGAGAGAGAGAGAGAGAGAGTTCTACCCTCCAAACAATTGCCATCTTTGTTAGCCCAGCTGTGCCTGGTGCAGAGAGCCACATGATCGGGCTTGTTGAACCTTGCCCTTCTTTCATAGGAGGGAATGGAGTCGAGGGGGTCCTAAACCCTCACCTGAGAGTCAAGTCACTCCTCTCAGTCATCTGAAAGCAATTATGCCATAATTGCAGGTGGCCTTGGAGTCTCTGAGAGGCAAGAGTATAGGCTTGGAAAATCGAACTGAAAGGTGGCTCCCTCCATTTGTGTGGTATGGGGAGATTATCATCCATGCTGCATGAGGCAGCTGCTTTGGGCTCCCCATGCTTCTGTAAGTCGTCTTCCAGCCATGTTGAGTAAGTACGACCAAGAAGTTCATTGATTCCCTGGGTTGGACTTTGGTAGACCAGTACTTCACTTTGTAGATGGGACCATGTACAAACATAGATGTGAATGTCTCCTTCGGGAAGGAACTCTTGCAACTATATGCTATTTTGTTTGTGTAAGCTGTCCCTAGGCAGAAGAATAGATGGTGTGGGAGTCAGCTGAAGGAGGAGCTGGGGAGACGAGGCACTCTTCCAAATACAATGAAAGGCTAGTGGCCAGTGGATTTTAAACAGCTGCCATTTGTTCTCAGACTTACTGTCTTCTTGATTTGTTCCAATCCTTCAGTCAAGACCAATAGCACATGAGGAATCGCCCCATGCATGGTTTCTGTCCCTCCATCTTGATCCTTGTTGATGCCATTCCACTAGTCTGTTACAGCCTGTGAACAAAGGGCTCCTGTGCAGTTGACTTGGTTAAAGATAGACACAGTGGAAGGAGATTAGAGCATAATCCTTACTCCTTTAATTTTTTCACTCCCTATCTTACGCTTCAGAGCATGGGTCTTCCTCTTTTGTGGATCCCCTTGACAGTTAAGGGAAGCCTGGTGACCATTTCTATAAGATTATTTTAAGTGAATATAAAAGCAAAGACTCATTACCAAAGATATCAGTCAATGAAATGAAGCTTTTAAAAACATG